>CAUYUJ010016945.1:22500-32500 GCA_963575745.1 Prorocentrum cordatum
CGGTCTCGAGCGCCCGGTCGATGGAGGAGGCGTCCTTCGCACGCAGACCCTGGCGCACCATGGGGGCGATGCTGATGCCACCGGGGGCCGGGGCGGGTGCCTCTGGCAGCCTCGGGCGCTTCCGTGCCGCGCCCGCGCCGCTATCCTCTCCATCGACCTCCCCCGCCACGTCCGCTGCGCTTCTGCGCTGCGGCCACGACGACCTCGACTCTCGTGGCCCCAGGACAGCGGGCTGCGGCGGCGCAGGCGCGGCGCCCGGTGACCGCCGGGACTTCGCCTGCTCCAGGCCCTCGCGGGCGAGGCCGGCGCCCGCTGGCGCGGTGGGCCGAAGGCCGGCACCGATCCGCCTGACCGAGACCTCGCCGCCCTTGGCGCTCGGCGCGCACGCCTTCGCGAACGCGGGCTGCGTCAGCGGCCCGGACGCCACCACCAGCGCGGCGCCGGCCTCGCCAGGAGCGGGCCGCGCGGCGAGCAGGCGCGCGCCGAGCTCCTCCGCGGTGACGGCGAAGGCAGGGGAGAGCGCCTTGGCAGCGCTGCCACTTTTGGCGCGGTCGGCGCTGAAGCTCCAGAAGGCCGCGAATGAGACGCCGCAGCCCACCACCTGCACCCGCGCGCTCGTCTCGGCCCCCACGGTGCAGAAGCGGGCCCCGTCGACGCGCTCGTGGCAGGACAGCACGAGCGCCGCCTGCAGGGCGCCCTGCTTCCTGTCGGCCGCGGGTGCTGCGTCTGCGCTGCAGGAGAATACGCTGACCTGTGTGGCGCCAGAGGCGCACAGCGCGAGCACACGGTCGCCGAGGCACAAGAGGTCGAGGCATGAGGCAGCCCCTGCCGACGCGGCGAGCTTGGCGCGGGGCGCTACGAGGCTGTCCCCGCTCAGCTCGGCGACATGCCACAATTTCAGGGCAGAACCCGCCCCAGCAGCGAGCAACCACTCTGCACCCGTGTTGCTTGCGGCCAGCCGGCAGATGCCCGCCTTGCTGGCGGCGAGCCTCATCCGGGTCGTGCCGTCCAACATGCCCACCTCGAGCACGTCTGGCATCGCTCCGCAGGCGGCGAAGATGGACGCCCGCTGCGGCTGCGAGGCGGCCACGCACGACACCGCGCAGTCCGAGCCTCCCCGCCCCAGGGCGCGGAAGGCCTCTGCTGGAGGCCCGACGAGCTCCCCACCGATGGGGTCCCACACCTGCACCCGCCCGCTGCCGCAGCCGAGCGCCAGCCTCGTGCCTTCCCTGTCGAAGCAGGCGGCCGTGTACGCCTCGGCGGGGTCGCTGTGCCACGCCTCCACCGCGGCCTCCTGCTCGCCCCAGAGCTTCCAGCGCCCGCCAGCGTACGTCAGGAGACCGCCGCCGCCGCCCCCGGACGCGCTCGAGGGAGCGAAGCAGCAGCCCTTCCGTCGGGCCGTCGGGGCTGCGCCCGCCACTGGGGCCGCCATCCGTGCGCGCCCTCGCTCGCGCGCCCGCCGCACTCCCTCGTTTGAGCCAAAATGGCTATGGAGAAAGAGAGAGAGAAAACAAAAAAGAGGAGGGGCTCGAAGATGGGAAAAGAGCATCATACAACGGAGAGCTTTCGAGCCTCTGAAGGCCACCCAGGGAGCCATTCACCCTGTGGAGCATGACACAAAACCGGGTAAGCACCTCTGGGGAAAGGTCCGCAAGTGCTTCAATGTTGCCCAACTCCTTACCATCAACGCCTCCCCAAGTATTTCACATGGAAGTCAGGGGGCTGGAGCTTACTTCCTAGCTTCAGTCCCTCCCAGGCACGAGCTATGCCCTTAAAGAATGCCGTGGTGGTGGTCGTCGTCCTGCTCCTGCTCCACCTTCGCCCGAGTAGGGCTACCAATCCCTCAATTCTTCTCCCTGATGCTGCTCCGTCCCAGCCAGCCACTTGTTAGCCCTCATCTGCGGGGGACTCCGTGCCCTGAACGGAGGCCACCCTTCCTGACCGCCTGAGTTCGCGCCATCACGAGCTGGCCTGAAGGCCATCGAGACGACCTTCCCACCGCGGAGACGTCTGTAGACGCAGAACGTCTTCGTCGTCGTCCTCGTCGTCGTCCTCGTCGTCGTCCTCGTCGTCGTCGTCGTCGTCGTCTTCGTCGTCGTCCTCGTCTTCTTCGTCGTCGTCCTCGTCGTCGTCGTCGTCGTCGGCGGCGGCGGCGGCGTCGGCGGCGGCGCTGGCGTCGGCGTCGGCGTCGGCGCTGGCGTTGGCTGCTCTGGGGTCGCCGCCGCTGCTGCCGTCGTCGGCTTCTGGACCCCTGCCAGGGCTGCGTCTTCGCCAAAAATTCCGATCCGCATCCCGCCGCGGCCCACGAGAGGCCTCCAGGACCCCCCCCTACAAAAAACCAAACCGCCAAGCCATGCCTCCCAGCGTGGAAGACCTCCTCCTTCACCTCCGCCAGCCGTCTCGCGGAGAGGCAACTGCCGCTTCTGATCGGCCGGTCTTCCCCCTCGTGCATTACCCGAATCGGGCCGCGCCCGACTTCAGCTGGCTGCCGCGCCCCCCCAACGCCAAGCACCGTCATCGAAATCCATTGCCGTCGCCGCTGCCGCCGTCGTCGCCGCCGGGGCACGGCCGGGGCGCGCTTGGAAATGGGCCTCGGCCCAGTAGCGCCAGAGGTCGCCGAGTAGCTTCAGGAAGAAGGCGGCGGGCTCGCCCTCCTCCGCCGTCGGCAGCAAGTTCGCCTGAACGGGGGCGGGGCGCACGTGGTGTCACACCCCTGGCGGCGACGCCCTGGTACTAGGTCGGGCATGTCCCCACTACAGGCGGATTTTGGGCGAAAAATTTAAAAAGCGTGCCCCAAAATATTCGCAAATATTTAAAAATAATAGAAAAGTCGTCCCCATATTATTCTTTGATTATTTTTGAATTTTCCTCCTGTAGAGGGACACGCCCGACTTAACACTGGCCCCTCGCTGGTGGTCTGGAGGGCAGGCCCGTGCCAGAGTCGCAGAGCGCTGTCTGGGAGCATGCGTTGGGGGGGGGTGGACGGGGAGGCGAGAACTCGGGGAAGGAGCTCGGCTCCAAGACCGAGTCTACGCCGTTCAGGCAAGCATCGAGCTGGCTCTGGGGTGTTGGGAGGTGAGCGCTCCCTTCGTGCTTGCTTTGCAACTTGTGGGAAGTTTTTTTTTTTTTTTTTTTGTTTTCTCTCTCTTCTTCTTCTTCTTCTTCTCTCATTCGGCGTTTCGACATCGGGCGGAAGGGGGTGGTGGTCTGGCTCTGGACCTCTGCTTAATGAAACTGTTTGCAAGGGTGCTGCCTCTGGGGGAGACTCCACCCGTTCGAAAGAGGCGCCCCCAAGCAGCCAAGATCGACTCCATGGGGGGGGGAGGGGGGTGTTTGGGGGCCCGCGCCGATCGGCAAAACAATGAATTAACAAGTGCCACATGTTGGGAGATGGGCGCTCCCTTCCCGCTTGTTTTGCAGCATGTAGGAGGGGGATCACAAGAGCAGTTTCGAACACCTATTCTTCGTTTTGTATGTGCGTGAGTGCGGCACCGCGAGCCTGCTGGCGCGGGGAGTCCAGTTGCAACCGCTACCCGCCACACCTTTCCTGTTAACCTGGGGTGCCCAATCTTCTGCATTGCATGAGCTTCGGCATTTTCCACGTGCGTCCGCTTCTGCGTTTTCTCTTGCAAGCGATTGCTCCCTCCCGCCCACCCATCTGCTACACAAAATGGTATTTCGCGTAAGCGTGGCCCGGATTAGCGCATCGCGACGGTTTCGCCACCTCGCCGCTAGAGAATATTCCTAATTATATATTTTTACAGGGCCGGGGACCCCTGAAAAGCGGCACACGGTGCCCCCCCCCCCAAAACGAATTTCGGCTTCCCCGAGCTTTTGGGGCGCTCCTGCAGAGTGCTCCGTGTCTGTCCTGCGAGTGCGACGCGAGAAAAAAAAACCCACGACGGCCAAAGAGGGCCCCGAGACACCCAGAGATCGGCCCAAGACGCCCAATCTGGGCCCAAGACTGCCCAAGACGCGTCCAAGACTCCCCCAGAGACCCCCAAGAGGCCTCCCAAGAGAGCCCCGAGAGGCTACAATTGTTGATTTTCCTGTGTGTTTTTCGATGTTTTTGGCTTTCTCGCTTTTCCCGCTTCCCGACGCTCCACAATGGCCCAAAAGGCTCCCTAGATCGCCCCAGTACTGCCCAAGAGGCCCCCAAGAAGGCCCCAACGCGGTCCAGGAGGGCTCCGAGACCGCCCAAGAGGCGCCCAAAACGGCCCAAGAGAACACCAGAACGGCCCCAAGAGAGACCCAAGGGGGCGCCCAAAAACTCAAAAACTAAATTTTCCGCCGCGAAAGGGCCCCAAGAGGCCCGGCGAGAGCCCCGTGAGGCCCCAAGTGGCTCCCAAGAGGCCCCAAGGAGCCCCCAAGAGGCCCCCAAGAGGCCCCAAAAAGATCCCGAGAACCCCCAAACACCCCCAAGAGGCTTCAAAACTGCCTCCCAGAGGGCCCCGAGAGGCGCGCCACGAGATCCCAACACGGCGGTCTCCCCCTCTCATTATCCCTTCTCTTTGTCGTCGCCTTCTTCGTCGTCGTCGTCGTCGTCGTCGTCGTCGTCGTCGTCGTCGTCGTCGTTGTCGTCGTCGTCGTCGTCGTCGTCGTCGCCGTACTGATCTTCATTGTCTCTCCCCTCGTCCTTCGCCCCTCCTCCCTCCTCCTCCGAGAGAGAGAGGAACCGAGAATGGAGGATCAAGGTTTTCGGATTGTTTGTTCTGGGGGGTTTTCCGGCCTGGGGATTTCCTTCGGTATCTGCGACTCGCCGGAAGCGTTTTGGGGGCGCCGGAAACGTCGCGAACGGCCCCCACAGGCCCGAGTCATGGCCCGAAAAACACGCGGGGGCATCAAGGGAGGAGAAGAAGGGGGGAGGGAGGAGGATGAGGGGGAAAAGGGGGGCGAGGACGAGGAGGATGGGGGACATGGAGGAGGGGGCGAAGACGAGGGGAGGGGGATGCGGGGGATTGACCACCTGGACGCGGCGCCCTTGCCTACCTTGCTGGAGAGGGCCGGCCGAATCCGAGGAGCCCCTGGGGGATTTCAAAACCTGCGCAGCCTCTTGCACTACCTTCGGGCCCCCTTGGCGGCTTGGGGAAAACCGTTCCTAATTCGGGGGGGTTCTCTCACCCTTTGCCGCTTGACTCGCAGAGAGGCCGAGCGGCACCGCGCCGCGCCGCCAGGGACGGGGAGAATGGACAAAAAAAGAAGCGGAGAGGGGGCAGAGGAAGAGGAGGAGGAAGAGGAGGAGGAGGGGGAGGAGGAGGAAGAGGAGGAAAGGAAAAGGGGAAGGAGGAAGAGGAGATAACGGAAAGTAGTCTAATCCGCTTCGCCAGAGATATGCTGGCAACTTCGACCTCAGAAGCGCCTTGCTTCGCATCGGTCCCGCCGTTTTCGCTTGAGACATCATCGCAGCTTTGGGGCCCGAGACACTCTCAGTTGAGGTGTTCCAGCCGCTGTCGCCTGAGACACTCTCGCAAGCCTCACTTCGGAGGTGCCTTGCACCATGGTGGTTCGGCCACTTTCGCGTGCGACTTCTCGCAACTCTAAGTTCAAGGATGCCCTGAGCAGAGGTGTTCAGACCACTCCTCGCTTGAAACTTCCTCGCACGGCTGACTTCGGATATGCCCTCCCCTGAGCGGAGGTGTTCAAGCCATTTTCACCCGGGACGTCCTCGCAACACTGACCTCGGCGACGCACTGTCCCATGGTGGTCTGACCACGTTTGCCTGAGACCCTCGCGCCTTTTAGTGGCGCGATAATATGAGCAACTGGTCAGGCCACTGCCGCCTGATATACACATGTGTAAGCGCACACATAGTTACACTGACCATTTGCATATACATGTACATATCCATACAAACGTGTGTATATATATATGCATATATGTACATATGTAATATGCATTCATAGACGCATGTGTGTGCGCACATATATATATAAAGTGTACATTCATGTATATGCATGTATGCATGCACACACACATATACATGTGTATATATATGTATGTATGTGTATATATCTATATGTATATGTATACACTTATATATATATATATATGTGTGTGTGTGTGTGTGTGTGTGTGTGCTTGCGTGCGTGCGTGCGTACGTGCGTGTGTGTGCGCGCGTGTGTGTGTGTATGAAAAACCCGGCCACCGCGCGTACTGTTTGTACGCTTTCTCGCCTTGTCGCTGCGCTCGAGCTCGCTACCGCCAAAAGGATGTGCGTGTGGACTGTTCACTGGCGTCTGACAGTGTCCAAAGATTCCGTTCAACTCGGCTCGTGCCTTGTTCACTGAACAACCTATTGAGCTTTGCTATGAACAGAAAAACTTGCCATTCTTTGAATCCGGGTTGGGTTGGTTTCGTAACGGCCCCGGTCGGTTGACGACTCGCCCGGCCGCCGACGGTATGTGTGTGCGTGCTGCTGAGTGCGAGACCCTAAGCGGTCTCTGAATGCTCGGCCAGGCGCAGACGTGCGCGCTTCACTGCCTGCACCTGACTGTCTGCGCCCCGTCGCCACGCGCGGGGCCGCGCCGCTAAACGTGTGTGTGTGTGTGTGTGTGTGTGTGTGTGTGTGTGTTTCTTCTGTCTGTCTCTGCTTGCCGCGTCCTTCACCACTGTTCAGGCCTCCCCGACGCGGGGCGCATAGCCTCCGAGGTAAACGTGCGTTGTGTGTCACGTCCAGTACACCCACCTGCTACGCCTGGTGGTAATGCGCCTAAGCGTGTCCCAGCTTAGCGCTGCGCGACGGCGCTGCCACCTCCCCGCTGCAGGAACAAGTATGTATGTCTGTGTCTCCTTGTGCTGGTGCCTGGTCTCTTCAGCGCATCGGAGGACATGTGCGAGTGAGTGAATGACTGCGCGTGCGTGCGTGCGTGCGTGCGCTCGCGTGTGTGTGTGTGTGTGTGTGTGTGTGTGTGTGTGTGTGTGTGTGTGTGTGTGTGCGTGTGCGTGTGCGTGTGCGTGCGCGTGCGTGCGTGCGTGCCTGCGTGCCTGCGTGCGTGCGTGCGCGCGCGCTTGTGTGTGTGTGTGTGTGTGTGTGTGTGTGTGCGTGTGTGTGTGTGTGTGTGTGTGTGTGTGTGTGTGTGTGTGTGTGTGTGTGTGTGTGTGTGTGTGTGTGTGTGTGTGTGTGTGTGTGTGTGTGTGTGCGCGTGCGTGCGTGCGTGCGTGCGTGCCTCCCATCACGTACTACCAACGTGCTGCCCATCGACCTGGTTGGCACGCGGCCGCGATCGGTCCTCCACCCGCTCTTACATTACGACTGCTGCTGTGCAGGCTTCTTCTGGGCAGCCACAGCAGATGCACTTCGTGCAGTGGGCGGTGCCACCAACATTTCCAACCACATGTCCTTTTTGCCTGCTGCTCCCTGCGAGGTCGTCCAGCATGTCGTTGGGACGATCACTTGCAAAAGTACTCGCTTGCAAAGTTTGGTGAGCCATGGTACGTCGCTGCTCGAGACCGCAGGAAATGGCGTGCGCAGGCCAAGGGCTACACGCAAGACTTCTGAGTTCAGCTTTGCATGCAAATTTTCCATCGCCCATACGAATTTACAACTTTCTGCCCACGTCCGCTTGCTGACCGATTCGATTCGACCGGGCCTTGCCTTGTTCCCTTCTCGGTCCTTGCCTCTCATATCCTGCTGCGCTCTGTGCCGTCAGCCTCGTCGACTTGGCCTCGCGGCTCTCCGCATAACCTCTGGCCTTCTTCGCTGCGCCCCTCTGCCTCCCCACCACCTGTGCTTTCCACCCCAGTGTGAAACTATGCCTGGCACTCTCCGGGGCTTGCAGTATCATTCACGCTGTGATAAGAAGGCGGGAGATCGTTGCTCACCGTGGCCCGCATGCGATCTGACTCCCGCCGTTTCTGACCCAACGGCGCGTCGGAGGGAATCTGTGTGTGTGGGTAAGAGCGAGAGAGGGAACGAGAAAGAGAGAGAGAGAGAGAGAGAGAGCGTGGGCCACCTGGCGATCAGCACCTGGCGGTGCCCGCTGGGCGTCTGCCCCCCCAGGGCGGACGCTTATGCCGACTGGACAGTGCACCGATCGGGTGCCCCTGGTGAGCGCGCTGCCCCCCAAGGTGATGCGCACGCCACCCTCCGCCACTTGCCCCGCCGTGGCCGCCTACGCCCCGTGGTGGGCGCCCCCCCTGCTTCCTTACTTGTCCGTGCGCCGATGAGGTGCTGCCGCCCAGGGGGCGCGCCCCCCTTCTCTCTCGCTGTGTTGTGCCTTCTCTGGAGCGTTCACCCCCCCAAGGTGGGTGCTCTCCTTCGTTCCCTGGCGGGAACGTCCACCCCCCAAAATGTGGAGGCTTGCTGCAGTGCGAACGACGTGCTGAAGGAGTCCAGGGAAGAGCTCCCGGTGCAACTGCTAGAGGCGCCATGCTGTGCGCGCGAAGTCCACTCCGCCGCCCTGCGCGCGCGGGTGCTGGCCTGCGCAGGAGCCCCCGACGGCTGCGCGCTGGGCGGCCCCTCGCCCAGGCCGCCCGCCCCGCTGCTCCTGCAGCTGGGCGCCCCTGCCTGGCCAACCCTGTGGCCGGGCGCCACCGCCCCGCCCCGATGTGCTGCGTGCGCTGGCCGGGCCCAGTGGCTCCTCCCTTCCCCCTGCTCGTGCCGCCCCCCGCCGCCGTGGTCTCCCGTGGCGCCGGCAAGCGGCTTCCTTGCCCCGCTGCGCCGCTGCTCACCGCAGCCCTCCAGCTCAGCAGCCTCTGGGGTCGCGGCACCTGCAGCATTCTGCTGCAGCGCGCAGGAATCCTCTTATTTTTCAACATTTTCTGGGTTTTCGTCTCCCCCCCCACTTCCCATATTTTCCCATCTTTTCCCGGGGATCGACAATGAATGGTGTCTGTGTGTGTGTGTGTGTGTGTGTGTGTGTGTGTGTTCACCTCCTGATTAGCGCCGTGCCTTTGCACCAAGGTATGACGCCTGCGGCTTCGCGACGGACGCTTGGCTGCTCCAGCTCTTGCCGCCGCGGGCCTGCGTGGCGCTGCTCCCGACGTACTGGCCGCCTTGCCCTGGGCTTTCGGCGCCAGCAGCCTTGGCTTCGGCCCCTGGGTATGGTCGTGACGCCGGCCTTTAAGTCGGGCGTGTCCCCTACAGGGGGATTTTGGACGAAACATAAGAAATACCCCAGAATACGCCAAACATATGCAAAATACAAAAAAATGCCCCCAGGCTATTTTTCGAGTAGTTTTGAATATTCCTCCTGTAGAGGGATACGCCCGACTGAAAGCCGCTCCGCGTCTACTGCCAGGTCGCCTCAACACAGGCTGGCCGCACGGGCGCGCTCATCCTGAAACTCCTTCCGTGGAGAGTGCCCCCCTCTCCCCCGCCTGCTCTCTGCGGCCGCCCTCGTCCTCCTTCCCTCTCCTGCTGCCGGTCAGTTCGTGCGCCGCGCGTCCCCGGCGACCAGCGCGCGCGAGCGGATCGCCTGGTGCGGCCCTGCGACGGAAGGAAGGTGAGTGTGGAGGGGAGATGAGGTGCAACTGCTGTTCCTGAAGCCTTCCTGGAGGTTCCCGTGGCCTTCTGAGGCACTCCGGGCCCCCCCGCGCGAGACATCCTCACGCTTTCGCTCAGGAGCAAGGCTCCCGCGCGAGACCCCCCCCCCCAAGATTCAAGATCTCAGGTGTCATCAAATTTTGCTTCGACAGGGTGCGCCGATGGCCGCTTCATATTAGGAGCATGGAGCGGGGGCCCTGCAGAGAGGAGGCTCCCGCCCGATACTTCCTCTCAGTTCACTCACAGGCGAGCGCTCTGGACACTCTCAAGAGGAGTGTAGGAACGAGGCTCCCGCTCGAGACTTCTTCGAGACTGAAGCCCCCAATGTTCACCAAATCAATGGTTTGTACGCTGGTGGCCGCTTGGCATTAATACCATGAAATAGGGACCCCATAGGGAGGGGGCTCCCGCTCGATACCTCCTCGCATCTGACTCTTAGACGAGGCTCCCGCTCGACACTTACTCAAGGTGAGTGTGTGTGTGTGTGTGTTTGTGTCTGTGTGATGTTCTGATGTT
>CAUYUJ010016945.1:35000-85565 GCA_963575745.1 Prorocentrum cordatum
GTCGATGTTGATGTTGATGGTGGCCATGAGGATGCTACTGCTGCTGCTGCTGCTGATGATGATGCTGATCATAATGATAAGGATGATGATGCTGTTGATGGTGATGCTGCTGCTGCTGCTGCTGATGATGATGATGCTTGTGGTGGTGATGATGCTGCTGCGACTCCGTGAATGAGAACGACGATGACGAGCGTAGGAAGAATAACAAGATAGCGGGATGAGAGGTGCTCTCTCTCCTGCGCGGGGGTGTCCAGGGACGAAAAAGAACCCTACTCAGGATGTAGGGGAAACGCAACAAAAAAACATGCAATACATCCGACAAAACACCTCAATGCAACCTAAACCGGCAAGCTCTGCCCCAAGGCAGCCACTCTCGCCCCAAGACGGCCAAAAGGCTTCCAATGCAGTCCCAAGACCGCCCAAGAAGGCATGCAGACGCTCCAACAGGGCCTCAGGATGGTCCCGAGACGCCCGAAGAAACCCGTGCCTACCTGCCTCGCTGAAATGCCGCGGGGTGTGAATTCGACCTCCTTCATACAGTGCGGACGAAGACGACGTCGAGTTTGCGATCCGCCCCAGTCCCCTTGTTACCGCGCTGGCGAAGACGAGGTCGAGTTTATGACCTGCCCAAATACTCGACCTCATTCCTGCCACGCTTACGAAGACGAGGTTGGGTTCACGACACGCCTTAGTTCAGACCGCTCGCTGAACTGCTGCAAGGCGCGACCTCATTTACGACACGCCTCAATTCAGACCGCTCTACGGAACCAACTTGTACCTAAATTCAAATTCCCTCCTGCTAAATTGCGCAGCAGGTGGCGAGGTTTGCCGCAAGCAACCGGGTAACAACTGATAAATACTACAAGCGCCGCACTTGGTGGTATGCGGGGGCGTGGGTCAAGGGTGGCGCGGGTAACAAGCGGGTCGCGCGGAGCGGGGGTGCTACAGAGTGACTTTCTTCCGAGGAACCAAAAACAAGTGGGCGTGGACGTAGATTTCGGATATCTCGATTCGACAGTTGTACGTCGGAAAGCCGACTCGTGAACAAGTTGCCACGACCCTGGACACCAGACAGAGTGCTACGCATATGCGTTCGGGGCGCAACGTTCACATCATCCCCACATTGCGAGGATGAAGCGGTCGCATGTCCTTATTTCCACTGTCTCTTTGGTTCAATCGCCAGAGCAATCGGGCAATGACGATTCTATGACGCCAGCCTGCCCGTGGTCCCTGGGCTGACAAGGACGTCATGCTTCAATAACAAGAGGTCCAATGATGCAAGCATGTAGGCACTAAACAAACTCGCTCGTGCAACAGCTATGGTATTTGCCCTCTCAAGGCGAACTTTACTTGGATAAATAAGGCTCGCGCGATGTCACTGTCCTGTGGTTGACGACCGGGAGTCAATCCAATATAATGGCGAAGACGAGAGGGGGACGGAAAAGGACGACCGTTTGAACATGATGAAACGCGCAAAGGCGAATGGATCGTCCGAAGCGGGCGGCGTGTGGGTACGGCCTGTATCAAGGCCACCGCTTGCCTGTGAATGACCTCCAACTCCGACCTCACCTGTGGCATGCGGGGGCGTCTTGGCCACTCGAAACTCACAGCCCGCAGTTCGAGTACGAATGACGCAACTTCGCTCGTTCACTAAATTGGTCAGATGCCAATGTTGAACACACAATCTTCGCATGAAAGAGCCGAGTGCGGTGCATCGAGGGATACTTCGCGTATCTAGCCAAATCTTTGACCATCGGGAGGACATTTTGCACACTATCACCGTGACGTGGAATGGAATGATAGAACGCCCCTGGGTCATCCTGCTCTCTGGTTGGGAGCTTCTGAGAGCCTCCACCAGACCCACTTGGGCGATCCAATCCAGGGGAACCGGCAGCAGCACACATGATCCATGCCCAAAGGTGGCCCCGAAGGAGCTCACGACAGCCTCAACATATAGCCGAATACAGAAACGATGCTCCTTCCTGGCGTCCCACTCTGGCCCCAAGAGGGCTCGGTATCCTCCGAAACGATCCGGCGATTTCTTACGACCGTCCCGTGACGCCCCCAACACCGCCCGAGGATCTTGAAATCTTTCCAGCAGGCCTCATAAATCCTCCCCTTCGTCGTCCCCTCGATCCTCTCCCTCCTCATCCTCCTACGCCGCAGGGTCCAGTAAACTGATGAACCGACGGGGGGTCATCCCTGCCGCGACTGTGGGATGGAGAGCTTGTCAGGGTCAGGGGCCATGAGCGGGCCCCAGCCACCGACAGCGAGGAGGAGGAGGAGGAGAAGGAGGAGGAGGAGGGGACCAGGAGGAGGAGGAGGAGGAGGAGGAGCAGCAGGGGGAGGATGAGGATGAGGATGATGATGATGATGATGATGAGGAGGAGGAGAGGAGGAGGAGGAGGAGGAGGAGGAGGAGGAGGGAGGAGGAGAGCTCTTGCCCGACTCGGGGGGTGGCACCCCCGCCCAGCCTTCGACACAGGGGCGGGGGGTCACGCAGCGGGCGACATGCCAAGCGCCCCAATCTCCACAAAGGAGGTACGCCACAACCACCGACTTCTTCTGGATAGCCCTCTCAAGCCATTCCAGAAGCCTTCACTTTTGCTCATGGTTGATGGCTTTCTTGCATGCGTTCCCTTCTCGTTCTTGTACGCACCCTTCGCATGTAGATCAATCGTTATTGAAAGCAATGATACGGTGGGGATACGCAGCTCGTACTCACTGGACGGTCGTACAAACAATTTTGACGTCGCAGCGCGGCAGAGGCAATCCGCACGCGTGCTCAAGCGGTCCAGGCAACGGAAAGCGAACATTAACCGGCGGCAGGAGGCGGTAGTACAAACACGGGGTGTTATAACACCGTGGCGAAGAGCCACAGCAGATCAATCGGGCGTGCGCGCACACAAGCTTGATAATCACAAATCGGTGCCGCTGTACAAAGCCCCAGCCTTCAGTCACATGGCCTACGATTGCCCCGAGTATTCTGCTACTTACCTTCGTGCCGCCACCGCCGGCACACATCCCGCCTGACTTCCCCGATCGTGTCGAGCGTCGTCTACCTCTACGGCCTGCTGATTCTACAAGTGGGGACATGTTATTGGTAACAACAGATTGGAATCCAAACGCAGAAACGGTCATACCTGACAGGAGTTTCTTGTCACTTGCAGCAGACACGACGTCTGACAAAAACATAGTGCCCCTAGCGAGGGAAGTGGTCGAGGAAGGTGCAGGCCCCGAAGGCGCTGTCTCTGACATCCTCGAAAACTCTCAGGGCAAATCTTGGCCGTTCATATTCTGCACGTGTGCCTCCAACGGCAGAGGCATCTGCAGTGTCAGTCGATTCAAGCGGCTCGAACAAAACCCTGCAAAAGGACAAGAAGCAAGACTTGCGCGCCTCACGGGCAAGAAGGCACTAAACAGCACAGAAGACTTACTGGGCAAATTTGACCCGGACCCAGGACGATGGGAGGCAGTTGCACGCAGTAGGTCCATGTCCGTGAAGCCAGCTCACTTTGAAGCAGCACTAAGTTCCAAGTCGCAGCTGTCTGACGATTTCTTCACAGCAGCCCATCTGTTTCTGTATCACGATGAATACAACTTCAAGATGGTGCTTGATCGGACTTTGGACAGAGGGAATGAGACAGGCGACCTAGAGCAGCTGTTTGCCACCATCTTTGCGGAAACACATTTCGACCATTGCTTTCGTGTAGTACCTGTCTTGTATATTCATGGTGACACTCATCATCCCATCCACCACACGGATCTATTGTCATCGTTACGCCTTCATGTGGTCCACCGTGCCAGCTTGGAGGCTTCCTTTTCGGTTGCCTCGTTTCCCTGTTTTCTCGTTCTGCGTCGATTCGTGTGGCTGGGGTTTCCCCTGCCAGACAGCCTGCGCCATCATCAGCAAAATCAAAGCTCCTGGCAGGCTGTCCTGTGCACGGCCAGAGAATTTCCCACATGCTCTCGCAGCTGCTTGCGTCAGCCCGCAGTCTTGCTGCTTGTGGGAGGTCGTTGTCTAAGGACTGGGGGGGAGCTACGCGCAGGGCCACCGCCAGGCGAGCATGGCCATTGCCGCACACTGCAACTGCCGCGGGCCGCACGTGCGTAGTCTCCTCCCCTCCCTCCTTCCACAGCATCCCCCGCTCGCGCCTCCCCTCTCTTCCGCCGCGCGCCCGCGGCGCGGGCACGCTCCCTCGGTTCGGGGGCGCAGACATGGCGATCCGTGGACTTGGCGCGCGGTCGCCAAATCCGTGGATCGGGGGAGGTGCCCTCCCCAAAGTGCGGCCGCTGCCGCCTCGCTCGGCGGCGGAACTCCGCGATTCCCCACGGAAACGGGACCCGTCGCTGATCCACGCCCCCTTGATCCATGCTTGCGATCGCCTGGTCAGCGAGGGCCAGGATGACGGACGGGAGCCATGGTTGGGGACGGCCTGGGGCGAAGGAGAAGGCTTTGGCGGCACAGGCTGCCAAGCGGCCGCGTGCCGGCACCCGCCCGCGCCTGCCCGCCCGCCACTTCGACGTCCCTTCCTTCGCAGTCCGCCTGTCGATCCGGAGCGTCGCAGCGGGAGCAGCAGCAGCAGGAGTAGCGCTCCCAGGACGCACCGCTGTCTCGAGACGCACAGCTGCGAGAAGCGGCGCAGCAGGAGCAGCTCAAGACGCACAGCTGTTTCAAGACGCACAGCTGCGAGAAGCGCCGCGGGGAAAGCCACCGCCGCGGAAGGCTCAAACCTCCCCCCACGCTCCGTGGACCCCGCCACAGGCGGCCTCCAGGCCAAGGTTCTGGGAACCTTTCGCCTGCTTGCAAGAGGAGGAGGAGGAGGAGGAGGAGGAGGAGGAGGAGGAGGAGGAGGAGGAGGAGGAGGAGGAGGAGGAGGAGGAGGAGGATCCCCCCGCCTGGGAACCTTTCGCCTGCTCGCAGGTGAGGGTTCCCGACGCTGGCCTGGAGGACGCCCGCGGGAGGTCCCTGTGAGCAGGGGGAGGAGCCTCTGCGCCTTCCACTCTGGCGAGAATGGCCCGGTGTCGCCGCCGCCGCGTTCTTTCGTTCCTCGTCTCGGTCTCCTACCCCTCTTCTTGCTACCGCCTGCTGCTCTTTACCTTTAGGTCGGACGTGTCCGCCATACAAGCGGATTTTGGCGTCAAATCAAAAATACCCCCATAATGCAAAAAACAAGAATGGTCAAACATTGTCCCCAGACCATTTTTCTGACTCTATTTCCGAATATTCCCCCTGTAGAGGGACAGGCCCGACTTAATCCTACCCCTCTTCTCGCTACCGTCTGCCGCCCTTTACCTGTCACTGTCTACCTCCCGCCGATGCGACTCCTGGAGCGCTCGCACCCGGGGAGTCGCTTCAAACTCTCGGTTCCATCAAGCCCCAGGGCCGACCGGCCCCGAGGGAGGGGGAAGGCAGCACCCGCAGGGACCTCTTGCCGTCAGGAACTAGGAGGAGCAGGAGGAGGAGGAGGAGGAGGAGGAGGAGGAGGAGGAGGAGGAGGAGGAGGAGGAGGAGGAGGAGGAGGATGAGGGTGAGGAGGATGAGGATGAGGATGAGGATGAGGATGAGGAGGAGGAGGAGGAGGAGGAGGAGGAGGAGGAGGAGGAGGAGGAGGAGGAGGGGCGAGAGCGACTCCCCTGGCAGCCCGAGGCGCAGCCCCGCCGGGCGCAGGGCGAGGCGCGCGCGCGCGCCTTCTCCCTGTACGCGGCGGCCAGCGCGGCGTGGCTCGCGAGGCCCGCCGCGGAGTTCTCCTCCTCGCCCCGCCCGGCGGGGGGCCGCGGCCCGCCCTCCCCGCCGCACCGCCGCCGCCGAGGCACGGGCCGCAGGGGCGGAGGCCGACGTCTCTGCGGCAGCCAGGCGCGGCGGGCTTGCACCCGCGGTCGCAGGCGGGGTGGGCCCAGCGCGACCTTTGCCACCGCTTGGGCGTGCACTCCCCGTGCCATTCGTCGGCTCCGCGCGTCGACTCTTCGCACGAGGGTCCGAGGTGCTCCTCGAGGGTCCTCGCCGACAAAGAGCCCACACGTCCGATCAGTGCCGAGGACCTGGACCAAGTCTCTCCTCTCCTCTGAGAAGGGCGCCTGGGTGAGCTTTGCTGAAGAGGAACAGGTCGGGCTGACTGCAAACTGAGGGTGTCCCGAGGAAGTCCAGTGCCGCGATGTGCAGTGCAATGCCCTGCGAAAGCAGTGCAATGCGACGCATTGCAAAGCAATGTGCAGTAGTCCAACGCAAGATAAGTTGATTGTCCAAACTCTAGGTCGACATGCCAACGATGTAATACACATCATGTCCAAGCAGCATCGCCAAAAGCAACGCGTTGCGATGCAACGCACGTCAACTTAAAACATTGTGCTGCAATGCTTTGCAATGCGCAGCGAGGCAAACTATTACAGCGCAGTTCAACGCGAAGATGATGCCATTCGAATGCAACGCAACGCACTACAACAATGCAATGTACGGTTATATTATGCCATCCGGATGCATCGCAACGCGCTACAACACAGTGCAATGCAATATATGGTGATACAACTGAAAACAGTACATTGCAATCGATTTCAATGGCAAGCAACACAGCGTAATGCAATGCACAACAACACTGTGCGAGTCAATGGTAGCGCATCGCAATGCAATCCACTGCAACTTGCAACAATGATAAGCAATGGCAAGCAAGGCGGAAACACGACGCAACCTATCGCACATGCAATCCAAATCAACGCGTCGCAAACCAATGCAAACACATCTAGTCAAGGAATGTCAATGCAATGCGAATCAGTTCAAAGTAAAGTAGTACAGAATAGCGTCATGCGAAACAATCTTTTGCAAAACCGCGAAATACGATGCAATGCCAAGCAGTGCAGGGATGAAACCAGGCTCAGACTTGGAATGTGCAAGGACTACTGGGCCTCGTGCGCAAACAAAAGGAAGACACCTGAGGCGAAATGTTGCCAGAGAAGATTGCCGTTTGGTACTTCGCCGTGCCAACTGGGTTTCCTTGCCTTTTCGATGATTTTTGGGTCCTCGACTTCTCGAGCTCCCGACGCTGCAAGACGGTCCAAGAGATCCTCAGGACCAAAACGGTCCAAGAGGCCATCAGGAGGGCCCCAATGCGGCCCAAGAGGGCTCCCAAAGGGTCCCGAGGCGCCCAAGACGGCCTGAGAGGGCCCAAAGGCCGCGCGAGGAAGGGCCCAACAAGGGGGAACGCGAACCTTAAATTCGCGTCTTCTGCCCCAGGAGGCCCCCAGGAGGCCCCCAGGAGGCTCCAACGAGGCTCCCACGAGGCCCCAAGAGACCCCCAAGAGGCCCCGAAAACGCCGCAAGGAGAACCAAAACAGCACCCAAGAGGGCTCCCGCGACATCCCAACGAGCATCTCCGAGGCCTGTGACCCACAACCCAGGCACGGTGGCGGGATGAGCCGAAGGCCATTCGATATTGCACAGCATAGAGCGCACCACATACATTGCCAGTGAGCGTTTTCTGATTCGGCGTTTCGACATTGGCCGGAAGGGGGGGGGGAGGGGGGGTCTGGCGCAGGACCTCTGCTGGGTGCGACTGCCTGCAGCAGTGCGTCCATTGTGGGGAGGCTCCGCCTGCCTGAAACAGGCGCCCCAAACAGCCAAGATCTACTCCATGAGGGGGGGGGGAGGGGGGGGTGCAAGGGCCTGCGCCGGTCGGCAAAACAAGGAATAAGACAAGAAAACGATCACCTGGAAAAACACTGTTTGGGATCCACGCTGGCCAACATTTGAGATTCCGCGCTGCGGCGTTCGACACCGTGCCCACCTGGGGCGTCCGCGTGAGTGGAACCGTAGCCGTAACCATTTCCCGATGCCTGGGCTCCTCCACTTTCTCCTCCTTCCTCCCTCCCCCCTCCTCCTCCTCCTCCTCCTCCTCCTCCTCCTCCTCTACCTCCCTCCTCCCGCCTCCCTACATTCCTTTTCCTTATGAATGGCTCCTCCCTGTCGCACCCCGAGGCCAGTCGGAAGAAGGGGCCAGTCGATTCGTGTGACACGTCGTCCTTATCATTTATGAGCCTGACGCTTAGGAACTGGCAACAGCTTCACAGATGGAGGGCTGACAGCTTCCAACATGTCCAACATGTGGCTCTCTCGCCATAGCGCCGCGCACACTCGTTTTAAACAGTTGCAAGAGCTTAACATATTGAGGGAGGGTTGTTTTCATCATGTGGCTCTCGCCGCAGCGCCGCGCACATTCGTCTGAACAAATTGCAAGAGGCTCACGGATTGAAAGCTGCTCGTTTTCAACATGTGGCTCTCGCCTTGGCGCCGCGCACGTTCGTTCTAAGATTGTATAAGGGTTTCGCGGATCGAGGGCGGTCCATTTTCAAAATGTGGCGCTCGCCTTGGAGCCGCGCGCATTTGTTCTAAAACTTGTTGCAAGAGTTTCGCGGGTTCTCATGGTTCACCTTCCAGGAAATGTGTTGTCCAGCGATTCAGGATCGTCAAGACGCCACAATCAGGTTGACTCCTGGCGTTGACATCCAAATAGTGGTGTTTTGGTGCGCTTCAGGATTTTCACGCGGTTGTCTTCTAATGAAGCACTTCCCTAGGTGGAAATGAACCCTCGTAGGGGCCTATGAGGAGGGCGCTTGGAGGGAGGGTGCATGACAACATCGTTGATGCGTCTTGGGTTTGCACTGGCCCCTCCTCCCGCCTCCCTCCTCCCCCCTCCTCCTCCTCCTCCACCTCCCTCATCCTCCGCCTCCTCCTCTTCCCGCCTCCCCCCTCCCTCCTCCTCCCTCCTCCTCCTCCACCTCCCTCCTCTCTCCTCCCTCCTCCTCTCCTCCCTCCTCCCCCTCCTCCTCCACCTCCCTCCTCCTCCTCCTCCTCCTCCTCCTCCCCCTCCTCCTCCTCCTCCTCCTCCTCCTCCTCCTCCTCCTCCTCCTCCTCCTCCTCCTCCTCCTCCTCCTCCTCCTCCTCCTCCTCCTCCTCCTCCTCCTCCTCCTCCTCCTCCTCCTCCTCCTCCCCCTCCTCCTCCTCCCGCCTCCCTCCTCCCCCCGCGTCCGGTCCTCGGCGCTGGCCGCGAGGAGGACGGCGCTCCGCCGGCCCTGCATCGAGCCCTTCAGGGCCTCGGACAGGAGGTCGCGCTCCTGCAGCTGTGGGCGCTCTCCGGCGGCGCGCCGAGGGGCGCGTCCCTCGAAAGATCCGCAGGACTCCTAGAGAAAGGAGTCCCAGGAGGGGGAGGAGGAGGAGGGGGAGGAGGGGGAGGAGGAGGAGGAGGAGGAGGAGGAGGAGGAGGAGGAGGAGGAGAAAGGAGTCCCAGGGATCCTCAAGGGATCCTGAGGACCCCCTCGGGTTCCTGGGGGATCCTGGGGGATGCTAGCACGCGGGGGAGGGAGAGGGATGGAGCACAAGAGGGACCAGCAGGAGGGGCGCGCAGCCGGCGGAGCGAGGCTCAGGCCGTCCGTGTCCCTCTCTGGGCCTCCAGGGGGGGGGGGCCCTCGTGGTCGCGGCCGGGCGCTGCTCGAAGAACGGCCTCGGATGGACCCCCTGGAGGGGTCCAGCCAGGGACCAGTTGTTGACGGGCTTTGGTCAGAGTTAGGAGGAGGGGGGGCACCCTTCTGACAGGGTTTGCTGCTCTTCGGACGGCGGGGGTGGCTTAGAAAGAAGGCCTCTCAAGGGCAGGGGGGCTTCCGAGAAGACCCTTGCCTTCTAAGAGGGCCCTCCCTTGGCCAACCCTCTCTCACTCTCTCTCGCTCTCACTCTCGCTCTCACTCTCGCTCTCTCTCTCTTTCATTTCTTATTCTCTTCCTTTTTCTCTCGGTCTCTCTCTTTCGCTCTCCTTCTCTATCTCTGTCTCTCTTGTCGCCATTGCCGAGGGGCAGACGCTTTCAGCTGACAGAGGCATGGGTCGAGTCAGCTGGCCTCCGAGTTGCCTCGGGTTTGACAAAAGAATGCAGATACTCCCACCAGCCCTCTGGGCGTCGGTGGTTTAGGGAGTCATCTCTTCCAACCCTCTTCTTCCTCTTCCCTCCAAGATCCTTTCCCCCATTCTTCTCCTCCTCCTCCTCCTTCTCCTCCCTGTCCTTCCTTTGCTCTATCTCCTCTTCCCTTCCCCCTCCTCCCTCCGAACTCTTCCCTCCTCCTCTTCCCCTCCCTGCGTAGTCCTTGCCCTCCTTCTTACCCTTACCCCCTCTCCCGCCGCTCCTTTCTTCTCCCTCTCAACCTTCCTCTTTCCTTCTCCCTCCTCCCTCCTCCTTCATCTCTACTCTTTCATCATTATCTCCCTTCTTCCCTTCCTGCCTCCGTCCTTCGTCCTCTGTCATCTCTTCCTCATCACTTCTCCCTCCTTCTTTTTCTCCTCTCCAACCTTCCTCCTCCCTCCGCTCTCTTCCCTCCTCCCTCCCCTCCGCCTCATCCTGGCTTCTCACTCCTACCGCCTCCTGCCTCAAGGTGACAGGGCATGCAAGTGTTGACGTTTATTTTGTTTGGAGGGCGGCAAGTGTCGGCGAGGGTCCTCGGTCCATGACTCTCGCTTGCCGCCTGCACTTGCGAACCGAGCGCGCCCAACGTGAAACCACTGGCCGACGATGACCTTCCCTTTCGGCAAAACGAATCAAGAAGATGGTAATGATGGTGATGGTGATGGTGATGAGGCTGATGATGATGACGATGAGGAGGAGGAGCAGAAGGAGGAGGATTGAGAGGAGGAGTAAGAGGATGATGCTGATGATGATGATGATGATGATGATGATGCTGATGATGATGATGATGATGAGGATGCAGATGGGGAGGAGGAGGAGCAGAGGCGAGCACGAATGGAAGAGATGGATGCTGATGATGCTGATGCTGCTGATGCTGACGACGAAACGGTGACAAGGATCAGGATGAGGGGAGGATGACTATGAAGATGGAGGAGGGCAAATGGGGGGGAGGAGGATTTAATCTCGTTGGCGGAGGAATTTGGAGGGAGGAGGTGGTAGGGAGGGTCAGCAGGAGGGAAGCTGAGAGGAATGAGCAGAGAGGAGGAGGAGGAGGAGGAGGAGGAGGAGGAGGAGGAGGAGGAGGAGGAGGAGGAGGAGCAGGAGGAGAATGATGAGGAGGGACCAGTGTAAACTCAAGACGCATCAATGATATTGCAATGCACCCTCCCTCCATATTCGTAAACCCCTACCAGGGTTCATTCTCACTGAAGGAAGAACCACGTTGGAAGACAACGGTGTGAACATTTTGAACTGTGCACGGACACCATGTCTGGGACTTCAACGCCGTGAATCACCGTTACTGTTGCGTCTGGACAGTCCTGCATCGTGCCAGAATGCCATTCCTGAGTTTTCGACACCACGAGTCAACGTAGCTGTTGCGCCTTGTCAATCCGACATCGTGCCAAAACACCATTTCTGGGACATTAATCATGCACATCCTCACAACGGCTGCAAAATCTTAAAACTTTCGTGCGCCGCGCTAAAGCGAGAACCGCATTTTGAAAAGGAGCCACCATCCATCCGCGAATCTCTTGCAACTTTTAAGATGGATGTGCGCGGCGCTGAAGCGAGAACCGAATTCTGAAAATGATCCGCCCTCCATCCGTGAGCTCTTGCAATTTTGAAGAACGAATGACCACGGCGCTCAAGCGACAACAACATTTTGAACATGACACACCCTCCGCCCGTGAATAACTATATTTCTTTATATTGATGTGCGCAGCGCTGAGGCGAGAACCGCATTTTGAACACCACCCGCCCTCCATCTGTGAAACTGTTGCAACTTTTGAATCTTCAGGATCATAATTTGCGAAATAATCTCAGGCAAAACGCCTGGCCCGCCCTTTGGACCGGCCTCGGGGTGCGACAGGGAGGAGTTATCTACATGAAAAAGAAATGGAGGAGAGAGAGAGAGAGAGAGAGAGAGAGAAAGAGAGGACGAAGGAAGAGGGAGGAGGGGAGAGGATGAGGGAGGTGGAGATGAGGGTGGAGGAGGAGAAGGGAGATGGACAAGGGCGAAGGGATGCGGGATGATGGAGAGGGAGCAAGGGGGGCAGGAGAACGGTGAGAAGGGGGAGGAGAGAAACGAGCTAGGTTCGAAGGGGGACCAGGCAAATAATTCAATTGCCATCATCCACGCGTGTTCCAAGGGAAACGAGTCCTGGATACCCCCAGGGCCCTCTATTTGTCATCCTGAACTATTTCTTGATGACCCCAATGCCCAAGAGAGGCCGTGGGAGCCAAGTAAATCAAAAACCATTTCCCATAAATCTTATGTTTCTTGCTGGTGGCGTCCGAGAGAGGGGCATCCAAAAGGTTGTGTCGTAAATCATGGCCCGCGGCATGTGCGCGGACGAGGGGGGGGACAAGGGGACGCATTGAAAGGAGAAGGGGGGGCCATGAACCCTGGTGAGATGTCATGGCCCCTGCCATGGCATTCCCCATAATCATCACCACCCTCTTGGCCGCCCCCGATCTTCTTGGTGGGACGAAGAAGATTGAAGGGCCCAGCCTTAAGTCGGGCCTGTCCCCCTACAGGGGGATTTTGGCAGACAAATTTAAAAATACCCCCAAAATACTCCCAGAGTGCAAAACATAGTCCAAAAATAGTCCACACACTTTTTTTTGACTATCTTTGAATATTCCTCCTGTAGAGGGACAGGCCCGCCGGGCTAGTGCCCTGCGCAACACCGCCGAGACCGCTCTTTTGCCCGCTGCCGCGCGTCTCCCCAGAGCAGCAGGGGGCGGGTCCAATGGTACAGGGGGGAGCGCGGGGCAGGGCAGGGCGGAGGCACGGCCACGGGAGGACGCGGCGCTCACGTGTACGTGAGCATCATCTGCCTCGTCTCCTGGACACCCAGGCGTCGCGAACAAAATCGCACGCGCCAAGACCCTCGCGGATCGACCCTGCTCGAAGCACCGTGCGGCAACGATGGGGCCGGAAGCTCCAGTCGAGCTTTTTCTCACGGCGTTGCGTTTTTTCGACGACGCCGGGTGCCGGGGCTCCTGAACTGCACGGTCTTCGGAAGTGACGAACAGGTATACCTGAGCATTGTACGTGAGCGTCGTGGGGCAAGCGTGGAAAAGCAACTCTATGTGACGCTCCTCCAGTGCAGAGAGCGCAAGCTCGGGTGTCTGCACGGTTACTATGGACGTGTCCGACGACTTCACGGTGTACCGAAGAGCTCGGGTGACAGCGTTCCGGAATGGGAGCCACTTCCGCTTGGCTGTCAACACCGGCAGTACAATCTCGTGGGGGGCGTGCGAAATCTGCGGCGGATCCGCCACGAGCACCAGCAACAACGCAGACGTCCGTCTTCGTGTGGCTGGGTCAACCGCGTGGATGCGTGCCAGGCTGGTGCCAACCTTGGCCAGCTCACGCAACGCGGAAGATCATACCCCGATCACTAGCGATCGCACGCAAACTCCCATGGCCCGCCCGGACGCCACTTCAGGAGTGAGCGGTAAGAAATAGGATGGGCGTTGGGGATTTAGGAAGGGATGGGGAAGGCCAGGAAAGCCGAGGAGGGCGGGGAGGAGGAGGAGGAAGAGGACGACGAGGAGGAGGAGGAGCGCACGTAGCTCAGGAGGAGGAGGAGGAGATGGAGAAGAGAGTGGGTGGTGAAAATCCGAACGTCAATCATCAGAAGCTCGAAAGCTATGGAATTCAAAAGCAGGAAGCTTGTAATTCATCGAAGTGTGAAACGGCTGGAACGTGGAACAACAACATGATCAACACCTTCAAACATTGAAAGCGGAGAAATTCTGGGAGGGTGGCCATGCGACAGCTTATGCACCACAGCCGAGCAATCTGCGAAGCACGTTCATGATCAAGCGAGGTGCGCATGTCCCGCAAATTGCCACGCCCGTGCGGTCCGCGGGACAGACGGACTGACAAGCGTGCAGGAAAACCTTGGCAGATGCATGCAACCTGCGAGGCAACAGAAGGGGGGTGGCCAAATTACCGAATGCTTGTCGCACCCGCGTGACCTGCGAAGCCACTGAGGGAACGCACCACACGTCTTACGCAACCGCTTGCCCCGGCCGCTCGCCTTCGGGCTTTCGGCACCCGCGCGGGGCGCTGCAGGACTTCGAAGGCGCAGGCGGCGACGCCTGCAGCTTGCGGCGGTCCGTCATATATTTTTGGTCGGCGGGTCGAGAGCGGGCCTCTTCCGGTTAAGAGCTAGGCGGGGCGCGCGAAGCACTAATTGGGGAGACAGGGCGCGGGCGGGCGGGGCCTCAGGCGGCCGGAGGGTGCGGAGTACAGGCGGCGGTCCGTCATCTATGTAAAGGCAGGATCTCCCAACAGCGCGCGGCGCTGTCTGGTCGCATAGCGCGCGGCGCTGTTAGATCGCAGCTCGCAGCGCGACGGGGCGCCGCGCAGCGCATGGCGCTGTCCCGTGTCCATGCCGCATCCTCTCTTCAGCTGCCTCCTGACGGTGCTGAGCTCGCGAATGGCTGCGCTCAGCGCGATGCGCTCTGTACTAGCGGGCATGGCGCTGTTCTGTACTGCGAATGTAGCGCGCGGCGCCGTCACTCCTGTGCAGCTCTCTCTTCTCCGTATGTTTCTGCACGCGTCGGCGTCGGTCTGCTTCTTTCGTCTGTTCGTGATCGCTTCCACCCAATGGTTCAGGTCGCAAGAGTGATGCCACGATTGGGAACCATTTGACAGTGGCATGTCGTTCTTTGGCGAAGCGTTTCAGAGTATGGTACGTCCTTCAATGATGGCTTTCGTATTGAGCGGTCCGATGTGTAGTCGCTTGATATGTGCAGAGGGTTGGTTAGTCCCCGTTTGTCCCATTCGTTTTTTTGCTTGTTTTTTCCCGGAAAGGGCGGGGGCCCAGGGTTCTCTTTTAGTGGGTAAACCTGTCCCCCGGTGCCAACTTGAAGGAGGCCGGCGGATTTTTTCCCTGATAAATATCGAGGTCGAAGGAGGCCGGCGGATTAAAATTTGAGGATGTCTCGAGCGAAACGCTTGTTTTTGAAATCCCGATCGATAAATCACAGGGTGCGGGCCACCTCAGCACGACCACATCCCAGCACGACCACACCCCAGCACGACCACGCCCCAGCACGACCACGCCCCAGCACGACCACGCCCCAGCACGACCAGCACCCACAGCACGACCAGCACGACCACAGCACGACCACACCCCAGCACGACCACACCCCAGCACGACCACACCCCAGCACGACCCACACCCCAGCACGACCCGATCGATAAATCACAGGGTGCGGACCACCCCAGCACGACCACACCCCAGCACGACCCCACCCCAGCACGACCCCACCCCAGCACGACCACGCCCCAGCACGACCACACCCCAGCACGACCACACCCCAGCACGACCCCACCCCAGCACGACCCCACCCCAGCACGACCCCACCCTAGCACGCACGACCACACCCCAGCACGACCCCCCAGCACGACCCCACCCCAGCACGACCCCACCCCAGCACGACCACCCCAGCACGACCACACCCCAGCACGACCCCAGCACGACCACCCCAGCAAGACCACACCCCAGCACGACCACACCCCAGCACGACCTCACCACAGCACGACCACACCCCAGCACGACCACGCCCCAGCACGACCACGCCCCAGCACGACCACCCCCCAGCACGACCACCCCCCAGCACGACCACCCCCAGCACGACCACACCCCAGCACGACCACTCCCCAGCACGACCACACCCCAGCACGACCACACCCCAGCACGACCACACCCAGTCGCACCCCCGTGGAATGTTTCGTGGGGTGTCTGGTTGAGTGGTTGCCTGTTCGTGGGGTGTCTCGTGGAATGTTTCACGGGGTGTCTCGTGGAATGTTTCGTGAGGTGTCTCGTGGGTTGTTTCGTGAGGTGTCTCCTGGGATGTTTCGCGGGGTGTCTCGTGGGATGTTTCGTGAGGTGTCGCCCAGTTGGATATCGTGAAAACGTGACCATGCTGCACATGTCTATATCCCTTTCCGGGTTCGTGGGTCCATCATGTTTTTTGGGGGGGGGGGGGGCGGGTCTTTGTTGTTTTTCCCAACCCTCCTGCGTTGGGTTCTCGATTTGAGAAGTGGTCGTGACCTCCTCTCCCGCCCCCTCCTCCTCTCTTCCCCCCTCCTCTCATCCCACCTCCTCTCTCCCCTCCTTCTCTCCTCTCTTGCCGTCGACAGAGCCTCGGCGCTGAGGACCTCGCCATCCCTGGGGGGCTGCGATCTGCGAAACTGTCGCCACTTTCGAGGGCTGCTGGGGGGCCAGCATCGTGGGTACTCGCCGCAGAGTCATATTAGACTTCGCCTTCTTTCAAGCTCATCGGATCATTCTGGAGGCCGTTTCTATTCTGGCGTCGGCTTCATAATTGCACCACGTGCGGCAAGAACAATCATCAGCTTCAAACTGATATCCGACCGGCTTGCCACCCTGAAGCCCAAAGTTCATGGTGGGACTCTTCTGGTTATTTGCTGCTACGCTCCACATGCCCAATGTAGTATCGAAATGAGGCGTGAGTTCTTTGATGCTTTGTCGAACGCGTGGCAACCAGCAGGCACACACAACGCCACAATCGCAATGGGTGATTTCAACACGAAGCTTGTCGCAAGAGTCTGGAGAGGACGTCATCGTCGGCAACTATTTGTTCAAGTGCAGGTGACCGAAGGACCAGGAGAAGACGAACAAGGAACTTCTCTTGGAAACCTGCCGGGCTACGGATACAGTGATCGCCAACACCTTCTTCGAGTTGCCCGACGAGAATTTGGTAACGTACTTCTCACCACAGGTGAATCAGATGGATGCCATAGATGAGGTTGGCTTTTCGCAAACAGATCATTGCTTGTTGGATGCCAGCACGATGTATTGGATCCAGGACTTAAGGTCGGACAGAACAGTCCCACTGGCAACCAGGCACTTTCTAATGCAGTTGCGCTTGCAGTTATCTTTGGATACCTCAGCCCCAATGCCCCTGTGCAGCTTAGCGCAGATGCGGATTCCTGACGGAGACGCGATGGAGGACTACCAGCAAGGATTTTGCAATGCATTGGAGGTTCTGGCGCCTACTTTGACACTGGATCAGCATGCCCTTGCCATTCGCACAGCCATGCAATCTGCATCGGAAGAGTTGCTGAGCACCTCGGCTAGGAAACCTCGGAGACCATGGGTAAGCCACTCCATCCTGTCTCTACTCACAGAGCGAGATCAAGTCAGGGCTGCGGGCAACCCAGAGAAAGAGACAGTGCTGACAAAACGTATCAGAGCTTCTGTGAAACTAGACAAACAGCGCTGGCTCGACGACAAGCTTGTAGGAGGTCCGTGGGCAGCACTGCGTAGGCTCCGGAAGGGGCCACCCGAAAAGCCAGTACAGACAGGCAGCGCTGCAGGGCATCTGGTGGAGAGCAGCTTGCGGGCAGACGCAATGGCAGACTACTTCGAACTCTGGCAATGGAAGATCACACATCCTGACCCGGTGCCCACTGCAACCCAGAAGACTGGCGATACTTTGCCGATAGTAACTTCTCCGTTTAGCATGATCGAGCTGACGGCCGCCCTGCGAGCTCTTGCCGTCGGGAAAGCACCGGGGATAGATGGAGTCCCGCCGGAGCTATGGAATGGCAAACTTGCTGCAATTATCTCAGAGGTGTTGGGAGGACACAGACATACCAGCGGAGTGGAGGACTGCACGCGTGGCGCTGCTCTTCAAGAAGGGTGACAGCAGCCTCCCGGAGAAGTATTTGCCGATATCCCTACTCCCTGTTGGCTATAAGATCATCGCGAAGATGCTTCAACGTCCACTGCAACAAGGCGGCGCCGAAGGCAGACTCAAATCGACCCAAATCGGATTCAGACCATGCAGGCGATCTCCATTGCCCAGCGCACGTTCGAGGCGGCACATGCTTCGAAGTCTCCAGGACTAGTGTCAGTTCTGTTGGACTGGACGAAGGCGTTCGACATAATCAAGCAAGATGTCTTGCTGCAGGCACTGCGGATATTCGGAATACCATATTGCTTTGTGGACATGGTTGCTGGCATCTATCGCGAACGGAACTTCGTTCTCCAAGATCCATCTGGGCATTCAGGCGTGCGCCAGCAACGTGATGGCATCGCGCAAGGCTGACCACTGTCACCATAATTTTCATCATAGTTCAACAAAGTGTTATGCCCTTCGATGTTGATCTGCGCATGGAGGGCGCGCACCCGACAGTCCAGGATCCACATTTCAGTCAATGTTCTGATTTGCTGTACGCGGACGACACGATGCTCACCAGCAGCTGTGCTGACAAGCTTCAGAGCTTGCTCGATGCGGTCATTGATGAGGGGAAGCGGTATGATCTAGAGCTGAATTGGAAGAAAACCATCCTCATGAAGGTTCGGAACACTGGCTCCCTCCGGGACCCGTCTGGGAATACTTTGGCAATTGTGGAACAGGCCGCATACCTTGGAGGTCTTTTCAACACAACTTGCACTGCGAAGCCGGAGTTCACCCGAAGACTGGGGGAGGCCAGGGGAGTGTTCCAATCTCTTCAAACAATGTTGGTATCACGCAAATATAAACATTGCAAGGGAAGTGCAACTGTATCGAGCGATTGTGGTGCCGAAGCTGTTGTAGAACTTGGAATTTGTGTGGGCCCTCCAGGCGGACAAGGGCAGGCTAAATGCTTTCCACGTACAATGTCTGAGACACAAATGTCGCATCTCGTGCGCCTGCGTCTCAAGAGTTCCGAACCGCAGCGTGTTGGAGCGGACCGGAGAGCACGGTCTGAGTAAGGACTTGCTCGAGCGCCAGAAGAAGCTCTACAATGAGAACGCCGCTCATCCTGAGGAGCACCCGCTGCGCAGGCTCCCGTGCAAAGCAAACTCGAGCCTGCCTCGAATCTGGGACGAGAACCGTTCACGCGAGAGGCCCAAGCAGCAGTGGGCTCCCTGCGTCTGCGCAACGCGCTGCCTTGAGGCGGGCGTGAACTGCCTGGGGCGCCGATTTCCCTCTGTGCCGATGCGCCGCGTGGGCGCCAGGCTTCGTGCTCGCCTGCTGGCATCCCTCGGGGTGCTGCGATCTGTGAAACCGTCGCCACTTTCGAGGGCTACTGGGGGGCCACCACGGTGGGTGCTCGCCGCGGAG
The DNA here is from genome assembly GCA_963575745.1 of Prorocentrum cordatum. Classification (NCBI taxonomy): domain Eukaryota; class Dinophyceae; order Prorocentrales; family Prorocentraceae; genus Prorocentrum; species Prorocentrum cordatum. The sequence continues at coordinate 54,042 of CAUYUJ010016945.1, forward strand.
TCAAATCAGATCTCGCCATCCCTGGGGCGCTGCGATCTGTGAAACCGTCGCCACTTTCGAGGGTTACTGGGGGAGGGCCAGCATAGTGGGTACACGCCGCAGATCCAGACTAGACCTCGCCATCCCTGGGGGGCTGCACTCTGCGAAAGTGTCGCCAAATTCGAGGGCTGCTGGGGGGCCAGCATAGTGGGCACTAGCCGCGGACTCCGATCAGACCTCGCTATCTCTGGGACGCTGCGATCTGCGAAACAGTCGCCGCTTTCGAGGGCTGCTGGGGGGGCCAGAACAGTGGATACTCGCGGCAGGCTCAGATTAGACCTTGCCATCCCTGGGGTTTTGCGATCTGTGAACGTGTCGCCACTTTCGAAAGCTGCTGGGTGGCCAGCATAGTGGGTGCTTGCCGCAGATTCAGATTAGACCTCGCCATCCCTGGGGCGCTGCGCTCTGTGAAACTGTTGCACGTTCGAGGGCTGCTGGGGGGCCACCACAGTGGGTACTCGCCGCGGAGTCAAATCAGATCTCGCCATCCCTGGGGCGCTGCGATCTGTGAAACCGTCGCCACTTTCGAGGGTTACTGGGGGAGGGCCAGCATAGTGGGCACACGCCGCAGATCCAGACTAGACCTCGCCATCCCTGGGGGGCTGCGCTCTGTGACAGTGTCGTCAAATTCGAGGGCTGCTGGGGGGCCAGCATAGTGGGCACTCGCCGCGGACTCCGATCAGACTTCGCCATCCCTGGGACGCTGCGATCTGCGAAACAGTCGCCGCTTTCGAGGGCTGCTGGGGGGGCCAGAACAGTGGATACTCGCCGCAAGCTCAGATTAGACCTTGCCATCCCTGGGGTTCTGCGATCTGTGAACGTGTCGCCACTTTCGAAAGCTGCTGGGTGGCCAGCATAGTGGGTGCTTGCCGCAGATTCAGATTAGACCTCGCCATCCCTGGGGGGCTGCGCTCTGTGAAACTGTTGCACGTTCGAGGGCTGCTGGGGGGCCACCACGGTGGGTGCTCGCCGCGGCGTCAAATCAGATCTCGCCATCCCTGGGGCGCTGCGATCTGTGAAACTGTAACCACTTTCGAGGGTTACTGGGGGAGGGCCAGCATAGTGGGTACACGCCGCAGGTCCAGACTAGACCTCGCCATCCCTGGGGGGCTGCGCTCTGCGACAGTGTCGCCAAATTCGAGGGCTGCTGGGGGGCCAGCATAGTGGGCACTCGCCGCGGACTCCGATCAGACCTCGTTATCCCTGGGACGCTGCGATCTGCGAAACAGTCGCTGCTTTCGAGGGCTGCTTTGGGGGGCCAGAACAGTGGATACTCGCGACAGTCTCAGATTAGACCTTGCCATCCCTGGGGTTTTGCGATCTGTGAACGTGTCGCCACTTTCGAAAGCTGCTGGGTGGCCAGCATAGTGGGTGCTTGCCGCAGATTCAGATTAGACCTCGCCATCCTTGAGGGGCTGCGCTCTGTGAAACTGTTGCACGTTCGAGGGCTGCTGGGGGGCCACCACGGTGGGTGCTCGCCGCAGAGTCAAATCAGATCTCGCCATCCCTGGGGCGCTGCGATCTGCGAAACTGTAGCCACTTTCGAGGGTTACTGGGGGAGGGCCAGCATAGTGGGTACACGCCGCAGATCCAGACTAGACCTCGCCATCCCTGGGGGGCTGCGTTCTGTGACAGTGTCGTCAAATTCGAGGGCTGCTGGGGGGGGGCAGCATAGTGGGCACTCGCCGCGGACTCCGATCAGACCTCGTTATCCCTGGGACGCGGCGATCTGCGAAACAGTCGCCGCTTTCGAGGGCTGCTGGGGGGGTCAGAACAGTGGATACTTGCCGCAGGCTCAGATTAGACCTTGCCATCCCTGGGGTTTTGCGATCTGTGAACGTGTCGCCACTTTCGAAAGCTGCTGGGTGGCCAGCATAGTGGGTGCTTGCCGCAGATTCAGATTAGACCTCGCCATCCCTGGGGGGCTGCGCTCTGTGAAACTGTTGCACTTTCGAGGGCTGCTGCGGGGCCAGCGTAGTGGGTGCTCGCCGTAGACTCAGATTAGACCTCGCCATCCCTGGGGCGCTGCGATTTGCGAACATGTCGCCACTTCCGAGGGCTGCTGGCAGGGCCAGCATAGTGGGTACTCGCCGCAGGCTCAGATTAGACCTCGCCATCACTGTGGGTCTGCGATCTGTGAAACTGTCGCCACTTTCGAGGGCTGCCGAGGGGCCAGCATAGTGGGCACTCGCCGCAGATTCACATTAGACCTCGCCGTCCCTGGGTGGCTGCGATCTGCGAAGCCGTCGCCACCTTCGAGGGCTGCTTGGGGGCCAGCGTAGTGGGTACTCGCTGCAGACTCAGATTAGACCTCGCCATCCCTGGAGTGCTGCGATCTGTGAAACTGTCGCTGCTTTCGAGGGTTGCTGGGGGGGGGCAGCATAGTGGGTACACGCCGCAGATCCAGACGAAACCTCGCCATCCCTGGGGCGCTGCGATCTGCGAAACTGTCGCCACTTTCGAGGGCTGCTGGGGGGCCAACAAAGTGAGTATTCGCCGCACATCCAGGTTAGACTCCGCTATCTCTGGGAGGCTCCGATCTGTGAAACCGTAGCCACTTTCGAAGGCTGCTGGGGGGGCAAGCATGAAAGGGGGTACTCGCCGCTGTTTGAGACTAGACCTCGCCATCCCTGGGGGGCTGCGATCTGCAAAAGTGTCGCCACTTTCGAGGGCTGCTGGGCGGCGCAGCATAGTGGTTACTCGCTGCAATTTTAGACCCCGCCATCTCTGGAAGGCTGCGATCTGCGAAGCCGTCGCCACATTCGAGGGCTGCTGGGGGACCAGCATAAAGGGGGTACTCGCTGCAAGTTGAGATTAGACCGCTTGCCGTTCGCACCCACTGTCACCTTCTCCATGCTGCTGCTGCTGCTGCGATGGCTCCCCGCCCCCACCTTTCCGTCATTCTCCTCCCCGTCGTTCCCGCCCCCATTCTTCTTCAAGCCTAGGGCCCCCATCCTCGTCCTGTCGATCGCTGTCTGGTGACTCGTGCAGCGTGCGTGCATCCCATGTAGCTTGCACAAGGTATCGCCGCGCCTGAAATTTGTCGGTCGAAAATCCGCCGCCCCCTTGTGGGTCTCTAGGCGTGTGAGATTACCCCCCCCCCATAATCCCCCCCCCAAAGACCCCAAACCGGCAATTCGACCCCCCCCCCCGGGCCGAGCGCGACCCTGGACCGAACGCGCCACGCGGGAGCGGAGGGCTCCAAAACTGGCCAAGGAGGTACCAAAACGCTCCCCAGACGGTCCCAGGGGGCCACGATTCGCCGAAATATCGCCCCTGGACGCCCACGATGGCCTCCAGGCGGCCTCCGAAGCTGCCCAGATGCCACCCAAATGCGCCCCAAGAGGGTCCCAAGAAAGAAAAATCGTCCCACTCCCTTCGGCAAACAAGCATTTTTCGCATGCTCGCCAATTCGGTCTTCACAACGTCCCAGACGGGCAAAGAAACCTTCAATATCGCCCCCAGACGGCCAAAGGGGCCCCCAAGAAGGGTCGAAGAGGGTCCAACAACAGCCCACGAAGCCCCCCAGGCAGCCCAAGAGGGTCCCAGACGGCTCCAAGACGGAGTCCAGAGGGCACCTTTTCGAGCCTTCGGCCACAAGACGCCCCCAGCCTGCCCCAAGAACAGCCCAAGAGGCCCTGAGGGACCCCCAGGAGGACCTCAAAGGCCTCCAAGAAGCCCCCAGGAAGCCACCAAGAGGCCCCCAAACTTGGCCCAAGATGCCTCGAGGCGGCCGGATATGGCCTGCAGGCAAGCCAAGATGCCACCAAAAGGCTACAGAAGAGCACCAAGAGGTACGATAACAACAACGAAACAACAGGAACGATGTCGAGCGCCGTGTCATGATTCGGACAAGCCTCGTGAAATCCAGTCCTGGAGGCGCAATAATTCATATAGGGGTCGGCGGATGTGGCGTAAGCCTGTAGAATCGTCAAGATCTTATTGGGAGCCCGTCGCGAGCGGAGCGGAAGCCCCAATGCAACGTATCCTATGTATCCAATGATTGCATAATTGCTTGGTATTGCATTGTATTGCATTATTATGTCTCCACTCCTACCCCCCCCGCCCCAACCCACGCCACATCCACCGCCCCAAAAGTGGTGGATCCCTCCTGGGCTTCAACACCAACAAAAACCTACGGGAAACCGATGATTCGGCCCCCTTGGGCATCTTGGGGGTCTACGCCGACGTCAAGACGGCTCAAGATGGCCCCAAGACGGGCCAAGACGGCCCCAAGACGGCCCAAGATGGCCCCAAGATGGCCCAAGAAGCCCCCAAGACGGCCCAAGAGGGCCCCAAGAACGCCCACAAGAGCGACTCCAGAGGCCAACAAACATTATTTTCCTATAGGTTTGAATGATCTTAGCGTTCTCCCCTTCTTCGGCTCTGACAAGCCCATAACGGCCCAAGCAGCCTCCAAAATGGCCCCACAAAGACTCGAGAAGCATCCAATGGGGGCCCCAAGACGCCCTCAGAGGGCCCCAAGACGGCCAAAAGAGGCCCCCAAGACGGTCCAAGAGGCCCCCAAGACGGCCAACGAGGACCCCAACAGAGCCCCAAGGCGGCCGCGAGGGGCCTCCAAGATGGCCTCCGACGGGGCCAGACGGCGTAAGAGCGCCTCACGACTGCCCAAAACGTCCCCAGCAGGCCCCAAGAGGCCCCAAAGAAGCCCCAAAGAGGCCCCAAGAGGACCCCAAGAGGCTCCCAAGAGGCCCCCAAGGCTGCCACGAGGCACAAGAACGACTGGACTGTACGTGCTCCGGGCGTGCACCCCGCGAAGCGAGAGGATCGTCAAGGTCTTATTGGGAGCCCATCGAAATCCAAGAAACCCAAGGCACCCTCGCAAAATCCCACTGGTTTCTTGGCACGCGCCCCACTGTATGCCTCTTCTTCTTCTTCTTCTTCTTCCGACAGGCGGCCCACGCCGCGCCCGCCCGCGCGGACGCCGCGGCGGACCGCGGGCGCCCCCCGAAGACGCCGCCCCCCCCACACACACCGAGGCGCTGGCCCGCATGGCCGTGATGGTCACGGTGAACTTGGCGCCGTAGCGGGGGTCCAGGGTGGCCGCCTGTCGGAGGTGAAGATCTACAGTTCAGTCGGGCGTGTCCCCCTACAGGGGGATTTTCGACGAAAGCTAGAAAATACTCAAAAAGATACTAAACAAATAGTCCCCAGACTTATTTTTGGATTATTCCCGGAAAGGGCGCGGGCCCAGGGTTCTCTTTTAGCCGTTTACCCCCGGATCTGACGGGTCAAGCGCCGGCGAAATTATTTGCGATAAATAACGAGGTAAAGTGCTGATTTTTTTAGAAAAAGTGCGTTTTGTGCGTGCCCGCTCGAGGAAAGTTCGCCCCCCATCTCGGATCCTCGATAAATAACGGGGTCCGCAGACCCCCGCTTTCCCTCGTAAAAAAGAGGGTGCGGAGCGTTTTTCGCAGAATCCTCGAAAAATAACGGGGTCTGGAGCCCCGACCGCGACTCGGAAAAGCGCCCCGCGCGCAGGAATTCCGAGGATGTCTCGCGCGTGCCGCGTCCCGCGCGCAGGAATTTCGAGGATGTCTCGACTAATTCGCTTGTTTTGTCAGGATTTCTTAGAACTTTGGCAGGATGTCTCGAGCGAAACGCTTATTTTACATAGTTTGTGGAGGATGTCTCGAGCGAAACGCTGGTTTTCGCAAAATTTGGAGATGTCTCGAGCGGGGGGCCAGAATTCAGAGGATGTCTCAGGCGAAATGCTTGTTTTCGTGTCCCGCTCGCGGGAATTCCAAGGATGTCTCGCGCGGGCCGCGTCCCGCGCGCAGGAATTTCGAGGATGTCTCGACTAATTCGTTTGTTTTGTCAGGATTTCTTAGAATTTTGACCGGATGTCTCGAGCGAAACGCTTGTTGTTTGGAGGTTGATCGGGCCCTGGCGAGGCCTGGAAGTCGAACCTCCGATGCTTCGTCTACCGCGCTCGTGCGCAGTAGACGCGTCGAGCGTTGCGCAACGTGTTGGCTGAATTGCACTTGCCCTTGCAAAAAAAAAAAAACTGGAAAACTGAAAAAGTACAGCAGGAAGAAGGCCCTCCGAACCTTGCAGGGGTGAAGTCTCATGAAAGGGCCTGCAGGGATGCAAGAGCTGCAGGCTATCTACATGACTTTCGGCCTTTCCCGCCACAGGCTATCTACTGGCCTTCGGCCTATGTGCCTCAGGATATCTAGGGGCCTGCGGCCTATCCCGCCACCGTGGTGCAGGGATTCAAGATCTTCAGGCTATAATATTATACAAGGCTGTCAGGCTCCAGCTTGAGATTTAGGGCTTATCACAGGTTGTGGAAGTGTATAAAGACTGACAATGGATAATATAGTCCGCGGGCGATCCTTCAGTCGCAAGTTTAAGAAATGTCATGTTCTCTTGGTTGTTTTGTGTTCTGTTGGATCATTTGCGGCCCTGTATCAAGTTGTTTGCTAGAGTCATTATACCCCGACGACGACGACGACGACGACAACGACGATGGCGTCGACGACGACGACGACCACGACGTCGACGACGACGATTCATCGACGACGCGCTTCCTCTTGCTTGTTCTCGTCGTCCTCCTTTGTTATGTTTGCTGGTCCGCCTTGTATGTTGCCGTGCTTCGTCGTCCTGCTTTTTCTTCTCCTCCTCCGCCCAATGCGTTGAACATGTCGACGGCCGTAGGGGCCCGAATGACTCACACCAGGAGGTGAGTTGTTCGGGCTCCTCGTCCTTCTCCTTTTTCTCGTTATCGGAGTTCTGGTGGTGCGCGCACGAAGGCCTTCACGTTTGTGGTGTGGTGATGCCGCCCGCGGGAGCGTAACGCTTTTTGTCTTGTCGCTGTCTCCACTTCCCGACGCTTCTGGACGGCGTCTGAGGTTCTTCAGTTCGTTCCAAGACGGCCCAAGGCCCAGGAGGGCCCTGGAGGCTCTTACATCGCGTAAGAGGGCTCAAATAACGCTCCAAGAAAGTCCAGAAGGAATTCGGATCGAGATGGCGCGGCCTCGGGTTCTGGAGGCCCGGGGGAAGCCGCTGAAAGAAATCCCGAGGGTTTGCAGCAGTCGCGCGGGGCCCCAAGAGGCTCCGAGGAAGTGCCACGAGGTCGCCAAGGGGCTCAGGATTGGCCCAAGTCCATATGTCCTCCAGCGTTGTCGTCGCTGTTGCCATTCGGGCTCACAGCGTTGCAGTGTGGCTGTGAGCTTAGCTCCGCCTACCAGCAACCGTTTCCGCCCTCCAGCAATTTCCTTGCGGTCGGCATGGAGAGGTGCCCGTGCGCTCTGGTAACCTCGCTAGCAACGGGGGCCCCTTGGAGCGAGCAGGGCGAGGGCAAGTCCTTCCACGAGTTCATGCTGGACACGTTTGGATCATCGATCGATGGTGGCGGTCCGTCGGAAAGCCAAGATTCAGAATTTAGCTGCGAGCATCCGTCTCGGAACGGGTCGAACAGCTTGCTGAAAGGTTCTGCCGCATGCCGATTTCCAGATGCGCGAGAGACTCCGCGTGTCATTCTTGCAGTTCGTGGCGCATGGTTACCGCCTGGCGAGGCCGACGTCATCCACAGTACGTTGCCCGGCAAGTCAGTATTGAAGTGTTGGGTGGCTGTGCGTGCCGATGAGGAGGCGGTCACCCCTCCTTCTTTTGGCAACGACCGATCGTCGCCGTACCGCCGTCGCCCAGCAGACATCGCGGATTGCCTGCCGCCAGAGCTACTCGGGCGAATAAAACGGAACGCCCTGGTAGCAATAGACTACGCGGAGCAGGCCATCGCGAACAAGAGAGGTCAAAGTTCGAAGAGGCTGAGGCAGGATGGCAGCGGTGAGCTGAGCTGCATGAAGAAACTCGTCGCTCAGTTGGGCACGAAGGAGCTGCCTCCTCGGGAGCGCCCCAGCACTGCCTGGAAAGCTTGCGGTGACACGGTGTTTGCGCCGGCGGATATCGTGGCTCGGGGGTGCAGTTGCGGCCGCCTGGAGAAGTTCCCCGTGCACATGTCCGTCGACTGCCGCGGCTTAGGGCCCAGCAACGTGGCTCGCAAGACCAGGTTCAACGTAGAGGCAGAGGTCGCGCCAGCGCTGCTGCATGCGGCGAAGGGCAAGCTGCTGTGCGAACTGCGGGCGGGGTCTGTTCGCAACGAAGATGTGGTGCGTCTGAAGGTTCACGAGGACAACCTCGGTTGTGCTTCCATCGTGTGCAACATGCACACGTTCACTGAAAGGGCGCCCGTTGGCGCGTTGACTCCGACGGCGACTTCGCAACCGACAAGCACCGCATGCTGTGGATGATAAGTACGCGCGCACTGTGGAACATAGGCATCCAGGGCAATGCGCTTAGCGCAGGCTATCGAGACATTCGCATTGCTGGCCCCATGCCCCCCCGAGATCGGGCGAACTGGATTCCAGGTCGCCTCAAAATCGCTCCATATCCCCCCGAGATCAGCTCCATATCCCCCCGAGATCGAGCGAACTGGATTCCAGTTCGCCTCAAAATGGCCCCCGATCCCCCCGAGATCGGGCGAACTGGATTCCAGTTCCCACCGAAAGGGCCCCAAATCCCTCCGAGACCGGGCGAGCTGGATTACAGTTCGCCCCGAAGTGGCCCCATATCCCCCCGAGATCGGGCGAACTGGAATCCAATTCGCACCAAAATTGCCTAGGACCCCCGAGATCGGGCGAACTGGATTCCAGTTCGCTCCACAATGGCTGCACCCCCCCCCCGAGATCGGGCAAACTGGATTCCAGTTCGCCCATCAAAGGCCCTATCCCTCCCGTGATCGGGCGAACTGGATTCCAGTTCGCCCCGAAATGGCGAAGCACCCCCCCAAGATCGGACGAACCGGAATCCAGTTCGCACCGAAAGGGCCCCAGATCCCCCCGAGATCGGGCGAACTGGATTCCAGTTCGCCTCAAAATGGTTCCAACATGGGTCCATGCCCCCTCCGAGATCGGGCGAACTGGATTCCAGCTCGCTCCGCAATGGCCATATATCCCGAAATCGGGCGAACTGGATTCCAGTTCGCCCCGAAATGGCGAAACACCCTCCCAAGATCGGGCGAACTGACCGGGTGAACTTTATTCCAGTTCGCTCCGCAATGGCTGCATACCCCCCCGAGATCGGGCGAAATGGATTCCAGTTCGCTCCGCAATGGCTCTATCCCTTGCCGAGATCGGGAATGGCAAAGCCCCCCCCCCAAGACCGGGCGAACTGGAGTCCAGTTCGCACCGAAAGAGCCCCAGATCCCCCCGAGGTCGGGCGAACTGGATTCCAGTTCGCCTCAAAATGGCTCCAACATGGGTCTCTGCCCCCTCGAGGCCAGGCGAACTGGATTCCAGTTCGCTCCGCAATGGCTCTATATCCCGAGATCGGGCGAACTGGATTCCAGTTCGCCCCGAAATGGCGAAACACCTCCCCAAGATCGGGCGAACTGATCGGGCGAACTGGATTCCAGTTCGCGCCGAAGTGGGTTCGCCCCGAAATGGCCCCATATCCCCCCGAGATCGGGCGAACTGGATTCCAGTTCGCGTCAAAATGGCCCCAGATCCCCCCGATATCGGGCGAACTGGATTCCAGTTCGCAACAAAATGGCCCGAGATCGGGCGAAATCCAGTTCGCACCGAAGTGGCCCCAGACTCCCCCGAGATCGGGCGAACTGGATTCCAGTTCGTCGGTTTTGGTAACACCCCACCCCTCGGGGCGCCAAGGATGCGCCGCAAGGGGGCCCCCGCGTTGCCCAAGATCGCCCGCGGCAAGGCTGAATTGGGATCTTGATCCCATTTCGTTGGTTCTTCGGGGGATCCATGAGGGCCTCGGGGCGCCCAGGGTGGGCCCCGAAAGGCTTCTAGTAGCCCAGGGTCGTTCGAACCCAGGTCGGCATGGTCGGGGCCCTCGCTGGGTCTTGGGCGGCATCCGAGCGTTCACGATGGGCCGTTTTCAAGGCCCGGGGCGCTCGGAAACAGACCCGGGGTGCAAAACTGCGTCGGAAGGGCCCTGGGGGAGCTCCGGGGACCGCCTTTGAGCCGATTTCGGCCCCCGTGGCCCAGACCTCCGACGTCGTATTTTTGTTTGGCCGACGTGGGCCCCCAAAGGTCTGGGCCTCTTCCCCGGACCGGTTCTGCGCCCCGTGCCATCGATCGATGGTCCCGGGGCCGGGAGACGGCCTCCGGAGGCCAAAAACCTTTTTCCCGGAAAGGGCGCGGGCCCAGGGTTCTCTTTTAGTAGGTTTAACCCCCCGGCCCCCCTGCGACTTGGGCCGGCGAAATTATTTTGCGAGCGGGCACGCACGGAGTAGGGCCGGCGAAATTATTTGTGAGGATGTCTCGAGCGAAACGCTTGTTTGTCAGAATTTGTTGAGGATGTCTCGAGCGAAACGCTGGTTTTGCAGAGTTGGGGATGTCTCGAGCGAAACGCTTGGTTTCAGAATTTGTTGAGGATGTCTCGAGCGAAACGCTGGTTTTGCAGAGCCGACCGCGACACGGAAAAGCGCTCCTCGCGCAGGAATTCCGAGGATGTCTCGCGCGTGCCGCGTCCCGCACGCAGGAATTTTGATTTCTTTGGGTTTTGACAGGATTTCTCAAGCGAAACGCTTGTTTTTCATAATTTGTTGAGGATGTCTCGAGCGAAACGCTGGTTTTGCAAAATTGGGGGATGTCTCGAGCGGGGGCCTCGTGGGGGGCCAGAATTCAGAGGATATCTCAGGCGCAATGTTTGTTTTCGTGTCCCGCTCGCAGGAATTCCGAGGATGTCTCGCGCGTGCCGCGTCCCGCGCGTAGGAATTCGGATGATTGTGATAGGATGTCTCGAGCGAAACGCTTGTCCCCAGCACGTTCAGTAGCGCGTCCCCTTGGCACGTCCCGCGTTGCGACCCCATGGCACGTCCCCTGGCACGTCGCCTGGCGCATCCCTTGGGACGTTTCGCGGCGCGTCCTCCTGGCATGTTCCCCTTGTCAATTAGCTCTGGGGCAGCTACTATGTGTTCAGGCAGCTCGAGCTTAAGATCCAGATCAGTTCGGTCAGGACTCGGATGCAAAGGAGGACTCGATCCACGACGCTATAGAGCACAACCGCGGCATGGCACATCGCAATTCAGCACGGTGCAGCACAGCACAGCCCTCGGCAGGGTACATCAAGATCGATACACTCAGCATTGCAACTTGGCACGTTCCTTGGCACGTTCCGTGGGGCGTCCCTTGGCGAGTCCCCCTGGCACGTCGCGTGGCGCGTCCCCTGGCACATTCCGTGGCACATCCATTGGCACGTTCCGTAGCGCGTCCCTTTGGCACGTCCTACGGTGCGACCCCATGGCGCGTCCCCTGGCACGTCGCCTGGCGCATCCCTTGGGACGTTTCGCGGCGCGTCCTCCTGGCATGTTCCCCTGTCCATTAGCTCTGGGGCAGCTACTATGTGTTCAGGCAGCTCGAGCTTAAGATCCAGATCAGTTCGGTCAGGACTCGGATGCAAAGGAGGACTCGATCCACGACGCTATAGAGCGCAGTCGCGCCATGGCACATCGCAATTCAGCACGGCGCAGCACAGCACAGCCCTTGGCAGGGTACATCAAGATCGATACACTCAGCATTGCATTTGCCCGTCACCCAATCAGGTGTCTTTGAAAACGCTGCCATGTGTTACAGTTCTATATTCCTTTCCGGGTTCGTGGGTCGATCATGTTTTTCCCGGAAAGGGCAAAGGCCCAGGGTTCTCTTTTAGTTGGTTTCCCCTCGGTTTTGACGGCTGTAGGGCCGGCGAATTTCTTTTGCGATAAATAACGAGGTCGCGTAGGGCCGGCGAATTAAAAATTGAGGACGTCTCTAGCGAAACGCTTGTTTTTCAGAATTTGTGGAGGATGTCTCGAGCGAAACGCTTGTTTTGTGTTATATATTGTCCTCTCCTGGGCACCTGAATTCTGAGGATCTCTCAAGTGGATTGCTTGTTTTCACGTGCCCAGGTCTTGAGGATGTCTCGAGCGAGACGCTTGGTTTCACGCCTCCAGGTGGCCCAGAAAGATGTCTAGCATGAGGATTTGTTGAGGATGTCTCGAAGCAGAGGCTTGTTTTCACGTGTCCAGGTCGCCCAGGCGGATGTCTAGCATGAGCATTTGTTGAGGATGTCTCAAGCGAGACGCTTGTTTGCACGTGTCCAGGTTGCCCAGACGGATGTCTAGCATGAGGATGTGCTGACAACGTCTTGAGCGAAACGCGTGTTTTCACGTGTCCAGGTCGCCCAGGCACAGCACAGCCCTCGGCACGGTACATCAATATCGATACCCTTAGCATTGCAGCCTGGCATGTTGCCTGGCACGTTCCGCGGAGCGTCCCGTGGCGAGTCCCCCTGGCACGTCGCGCGGTGCACGTCCATTGGCACGTTCCGTAGCGCGTCCCCTTGGCACGTCCCGCGGTGCGTGCCCATGGCACGTCCCCTGGCACGCCGCCTGGCGCGTCCCTTGGGACGTTCCGCGGCGCGTCCTCTTGGCATGTCCCTCTGTCGATTAGTTCTGGGGCAGCTACCATCTGCTCAGGCAGCTCGAGCTTACGCTCCAGATCAGTTCGGTGAGGACTCGAATGCCAGGGAGGACTCGATCCACAACGCTCTATAGAGCACAATCGCGACATGGCACATCGCAGTTCAGCACGGCGTAGCACAGCACAGCCCTCGGCACAGTACATCATCATCGATACATTCAGCATTGCATGTGCCCGTCGCCCAATCAGGTGTCTTCGAAATGTTGCAATGCCTTACATTTCTAGATTCCTTTCCGGGTTCGTGGGTCGATCATGTTGAATATCCTCCTGTAGAGGGACAGGCCCGACTTACATTCGCAGGGTCGGGAGCTTTTGGCTTCGCGTGCTGCAAAGGCGGCCCCGGCGACGCGCTGCGCCCCGCGAGGTGATGGGTGCCGCACCGCTCTCCGCAGGGCGGGGGGCTGCGGACAGGCTCGGGACGCTGACGCTGGGAACGAAGGATTGCAAAAAAACCCAGGATTGCAAAAAAACCCGAAGGATTGCAAAAAAAACCCACTTGAACGAAGGATTGCAAGAACGAGGGTTTTTTTTGCAATCCTTCGTTTTTGCAATCCTTCGTTCAAGTGGGCAGCGTGTCGCGCCGAAGCTTGGCGGGCCAGAGCCGGCGGAGCGACACGCCGAGCCAAAGCTCCTGACCGTACGCGGAAGTATACGGGGCGCTTCGCCCGACGCAAAGAGATGCGTTGCAAGCCCAGAGGTTCTCGCGAACCTGGCCCGAATAGTGCTCACTGTGCTCTGCGTGGTGGCCACTGCGAACGCATTTCCGCAGTCGTGCTCCTGTCCCCGAGCCTGCGGCGCCAGAGGCTTCCCCTTTTGATTCCGAAGATACAGTCGAAATCTATAGTAATGACGGGCGGTAAGGGTGCAAGGGCCTTGGACGCCGAGGTTGGCACTTTCTAGGTGGCGGACTGCCAACACCCAGACAGGCTGGCCAATGGAAACCGCGAAGGACGGGCCGCAGAAGCAAGGACGCAAGGGTACACTAAGAACATCCGTGCGCCCTTACTTTGACCAGCGGTGAGCGAGGGGGGAAGTGAGAAGGGGCGGGCCTTCTCAGAAGGCTTGGAAATCCTCCTGCCTTCTGAGAAGTTTCCTACGCCGTCCCCGAAGACACATAACACTTCTCAGAAGGCGCGAGGGCTTCTGAGAAATCCCGCCGCCTTCTGAGGAAGGCCTTCTCCTCCTCACTTGCCCCCCTCGCTCGCCGCCGATATGAGTTTCGACTGTGCGAGCACAGGTCCGACCGAGCACCTCGAAAGGCCCACCCGCCAAAGGAACGCCGCTGCTGTCGGCCGCAGCCTGGCAAGCTCTGGATGACAGGCGCGAGGGGGCGCAATCGCCTATGGCTCTTCCCCGGACGGTGCCACGCCCAGCCGGCCCCTATACGCAACACGCAACCCGTAGCGTGTTGGCGCGCAGGCCAACGAGCAGATTGAACACGTACGTCTGGCGCGGCGCGTTCGCCAGCACGTGGGCCAGCGCGTTGAGCCAACACGCGTGTGAGAACGGACGTTTTCAGCACGGTGCGTGGTGCGTTTCAGCACGGGCGTATCAGGGCAGCTGAGGTGCCACGTGAAACCGTCGGTGCACAGCGTCCTCATTGTGTGATGGAGCGCAGAGGCAGTGAGACATCAGTGCTGACACTCGCACTGTCGCAAAGAGGGGGTCGCCCCTACCAAACGGATTGCTTGGCAGCGATCGTCCCCTTCTTCGTCCCTCTTTTCCCCTTTCCTCCTCCTCCTCCTGCTTCTCCTCCGATTCCTTCTCGACGTTCCACGGGCATGAGATGTAAATGTTGGGAGGGAGGGGCCTGGGAAGATACAGGGCGCGACCGTGTAGTGTAATGAACCCATCCAGCATACGCGATGACACGAGTGATCGGATCATTTCTCCCACACCCCATCCTCCCCACCCGATAGTCGTCTTTCTGGCCCCTCCTCCTCGCTCTCACCGCCTGCAGTGCCAGGTAGTCCGGGGCGGAGGAGTGCACCTGCAAGGCTCCCGCGTTCTGCACCTGCATGGGCGGCAAGTGAAGCGTGCGGTCGACGCTGAGGCCCACCGTGACCCGGACCTTCTCCTCCATGAGGCCATGCACCTCGACGAGCTGCGCGGCGAGCACCTCGGAGAAGTACGGGTCCCCGTAGAAGACCAGGAAGAAGGCGAGGACCTTTCTCGTTTATCCTTGCGATCCCGCTGCGTCAGCAAGCAGGCGGAAGCGGTGGAAGGCGGTGGCCCTCGGCACCAGGAGTCGGATCTCTGTTTCCTTCTAGAAGTTCCCATGGGGATCACTGGTTAGAGCCTCCTGAAGCCTCTCAAACTCTGCTCTTCCTACCTCTCCTCCTTGCTCCATCGCAGGAGGAGGATGAGAGGGAGGAGGATGAGGAGGACGAAGAAAATGAAGACCCATACATCCGACCTCGTGTCTTTTCCACGTTTTACCGGGGACCCGCTTTTCATCTCGAGTCGTCGTGTTCTCGGTCCCATGGCCGGGTGAGGGCCCTCGGAGGTCGAAAACTGCCGAACCTTCCCTTCATGAGTTATTCAAGACGTGAATATATCATTGGAGAAAGGAGAGAGAAGAGTAAGACGAGGATGATGATGATGATGACGATGATGATGATGATGATGATGATGATGAGGAGGAGGAGGAGGAGGAGGAGGAGGAGGAGGAGGAGGAGGAGGAGGAGGAGGAGGAGGAGGAGCGCACGTAGCCTTGAGGAATGTGGTCTGGTCATAGTGCCAAGGCAGCCCGAGCAGCACCCCGGGCTTGGTGAACCTGCGTCTGGGCGGCACACCCATGCGGGAAGAGAGCTGGCCGAAGCTTGTGGTAGGCGTGAAGAGCGAAACTGAGCCTCCTGGGGCACCGCGGGGCGCCCGCCCTCTGGCCCCATCGCAGTCAGACTCGCCGCCCAGACCGAACCTGACGAGGGGGGCAAGCAGGGGTAAGGACCGAGAGCTGGAGATCGGCCACCGCCCACAGCCGAGGACACAAGATACAATGAGAGATTCCTTCCACATGGTGAACACGCAGCAACAGAGCGGGATAAACTCCCTGGACTCCTGGCAGATCGCCACTCGTCCACGGCACATTATGATGCCCTTCCTGTGCGCAGCACAGTTGCTTCGATGAAGCGATCTGCCTGCACTCATGAGGAAAAATGCGGTGGCAGGTAAGGGAACATCATGAGAGTTGGAAGCGGCCGGCGGAGGACAGAGTTGTCACAGCCGAGCCGACACTTGCATTGCGCAAGGCTTTCCACGCGCCCTGAAAAGAGCCACCAGGTGTCTGCACGCGCGGCCGTGAGGCCGACCTGGCGGCCGACGGTGCAGAAGGCCACGCAACCGATCCCAGCGAAAGTTCAAGGAAACGATATCGAGAGGAGGGAAACCACTTCAGCAACCGGCGCGCAATGATAGAGGGCATAACTGTCGGGCACACAGTGCAGTTGTATTCCGAGTGAGAAGCGGATCTGGAATCGTGGCGGTCGCTTGTGGTCGAGGGCCTGCTGGGCCTCATCAACTTCGGTGTCCTGATGAGCTTTTGGCAGGATTTGAAAGGGGGGAGGGGCAGAGGGGTGAGCGGGCAAGGGTCGAAAGAGTGGAGGAAGAAGCTCGAGACAGACTGGAGACCGCTCGATTAAATGTGCCAGCGCGGCGCACTCCACCACGCGGAAGGATTCCACAACTGCAAGCTCTGTCCCGCAAACGAACTAAAGCTGGGGCCCAACCTCAAAACGTTTTCCCCGCGGCCCTCCGCATGCACGCCACCCCCGTCATCTTCAGAGGCTCTGGTGCTCTCAGTCAGCGCAGAGAATGCAGCTCCGAGAGGGCAAAGCTAGAGGGTGGGAGACGGAGGAGGTTGTGCAGCGCGTGCGACTCACGCTGCAGGAGGCGAGTGGGGATATAGAAAAACTGAACAAGAAATGAGAGTCACGGCAGGATGAACATGCGGTACAAGCGGGTCTTGTCATCAGTTGGCGCACGGATTCCTGCTACCATGCGACACCGAAGCCGCCATCTTACGAATGGACGTGCGAATCGCATCTATCTCCTCACCGCCCAGGAACTTCCAGGTCGGGACCAGACAACATCACCTGGGCTGCAGGTCGAGGTAATCTAGGGCGGACGCGGCTTGGACCAGAGGGTGTGCGAGCGGGGACAGGGGGGGTCGGGAATGGACCCCCCCGCCTCGTCGGCACGCGCACCAGCAGAAAAAAGGGGGGGCGGGGTTGGGACAACGCGTTCCAGCCGTTCTGCACGGGGTCCCTTGAGCAGGGGAGGGGGGGGGGGGCAAGCTCGCAGCCCCCGTGTCGCAGGCGGTGGGTGGGCGACGGCATATCGGATCCACCCCCAGAGCCCGAAGGGTCCCACTCAATGGGCGGCCCTGGTCCCGCCCCTCCCTTCCCCCCTTGACACAGAGAAGAGACGGTGCCCCTCGGGCCCAACCTTCAAAAAACGAGCCGAATCAGAGAAAAGAGTCTTGGTGACGTTCAAACAGCCCGTGGGGAGGTTGAGCCTCTGAAGGACCGCGTGGAGCCACTGTTGAGACATGGCAGGGAAATGCGGCGCGAATATCATGGGACATGAAACAGGGGCGGCGCGCTGGGCCATCATCGCGAATGCTGCTAAGCCGAGCTTCCGCATCGAGGTTCAGAATATGAGTTCCCAAATTTCGACCGTTCGTGAACCCTTGCTGAATGTTATGGACATGCTGCTTTGCTGCAGTGCGGGCGCGGTCGCAAGAAACCCTCGCGAAAAAACCCAAACCTGAAAAACCGCGCGCGAGGTGCACCTGGGGGGGGGCCTGGAGCACCCCGAACGCAGCATCTCCTTCAACGGCCGCGGGATGTCACCGCGCATCGCGCGGAGCGAAGAAACCCAAGGTACTCTGGCGAAAAATAAACGGTTTCTTGATGCGCGCCCCCACTGTACTTTGCTGAGATGCATGTTAACGGTTTGGGCGAAGGCTTTGATGTCGGTGTTCCTCAAATCCACCCTGCGGAGCGAGCGGGCGCCCCTCGAGCAATCAGTGAGATCCCCAGGGCCGCCGCCATCAGTGCAGAAGGTCTCACTCGTCATTCGAATTGTTCGAACCGTCGACAGCGGACAAGCGCGTTGCACCACTCGCAAAGTGCATGCTCGCAAATGGCCGAGATCCGCCGCGGGGGAGCTACGATGCATTACATCAAATCAAGCTTTTTTTGTTATTCTCGGACATTTGCGAGTAGGCACTTTGCGAGTAGTGGGGCGCGCTCGGTGAGACAGGGCCCCCGCCATAGAACAACTGTGCCATCGCCTCGTGAAGAATGTCTGCGGCTGCTGCGGCGGCCCTCCACGCTCCGCGCGGGGGCCGATCAGGGCCGGGGGAAGAGGCCCTCCCATGTTTCATAGCTCTCGCGAGATCACTGGGGGGGGGGGGGGTCGGAAAAAAGGCCAGGGTGGGGGATGGGCGTCGAGATGTCGGGGGATGTCTCACCGCCGTGCCTGGGGGCCCCGGGCAAATATCGCTCGGCCCTGGCTGGGGGTGCCCGGCGCCGCTCAAGATCGGCGGGCGCCGCGAGGGGCTCCAAGCCAGCGCGTGCCGCGTGCGTGGGTCTCGGGTGTCTCCTTGATCTTGGCATGCTCTGGGGCCCCGGCAGGAGGGCCGTCGCCCGGGGCGCCGCGCGCGCGTCGGCCAGCGGCGCGAACGGCTTCCTGGGCCACCTCTTCAAGGCGGTGCTGGCTGATGGCGGAACGTGGTGGGGCGAGTGATGAGCGCGGCGCCGCGGCCCGTCGCGCGCGGGAAGCGCGTTGCGAGGCCCGTCGAGCCTCGGGGGCCGCTGTGCCAGGCGAGCATCTCGTCGCCAGGCAGCGCGAGAGGTGGCGCGGAGAGTCGCGCTGTTGAGCTCGGCCGCCCCTGTGGGGGCAGGCGGCCGCGCTCCCTTCTGGAGCGCGTCGCGAGTGAGATCAGCGGCCGCGTGCATCGGCGATTCCATGCGCGGCGATTTCGACGTGGCGTCGAGCTCCTCTAGCTTTGCTCCGTCCGCGCACTCCTGCAGGGTCTGCCTGAATACGGTGTTCGGGATGCTGCGCATTCCGTTGGATTGAGGGTGCTTCGGAGCCAGCCGCATCAGGGGCAGCGCATGGTCGGGCAGTGCCCAATCAGAGAGACGGGGCGCCTCCTGGATCATGCCAATGGTCGCGTTGCAATATGTGGTGCAGTGGGCGCTCGGCGAGATGAAGAGTCAGTGCGTGGTGTTCAGGGTTTCCGTTGAACGAATGTAGCGCGCGGGCAGCGGGTTCTCCAACTCGAGCGTGCCATGCGCAGAAAAGTCCCTCCAACGTGTTTCATCCTGCGGTGCTCCGCCATCCTTTGGCCAACTAGCTTGCAGACGTTGGGGGTGGACAACAATTGGTCGACAGCGTTGCTCGCGTTGAAGTCGCCAATGCATGCCAGTGTCCGTGAAGGCGCCGTGGAGCCATGAGACATGCGGGGTCCATCTGGGGCGGATATCGGCGCCGCTGTCGCGGGAAATGTCGTAGTTGTGAGCGTTGAGGACGCGAGCCGCTCGGCCAGTCGCGCGGTTTAGGGCGAACAACTGATGAATGCGTCTTCGTGCGATGATTCCAGGATCGAGGACTCGAGCTTGATCGGTGGGAATGCGCGCAAGAGTGTCAGAGGAGTACCGAGGAAAACAACGGAAGTGACGCCGCCCTTGCCTGCGCGAGTCTCATGCTCGTCGCCGCCGTCGGCGGGAAAGCCCGAATAGGACGGCTTGAAGTGGATGTTGAATTGATCGAGCAAGGAGGTCGAGGTGATTTCATGGCCGTGAACTTCTTGAATGAGAACTGGGTCACGAGAAAGTAATAGTTTCTTGAACTTCCGATATTTCAACCGCCGGTGTTTGTGGTTGTAGCAGCATTGGCCGAGGGCATTCCAGATAACGATGCGAAGTTCCTAGGTGCCACCATTTTCAATTTCCCATGCAAAACAGCGCTTGCTAGGATAACATCCAAGCCGGAGTGCCGACGCCCTGGAGCTGTTGCTTGAAATTGGCGGTGTCAGATGCGAAGTCGATACCGAATTGCGCAGCGCCTTCAGGGGGCCACACGAAATTTGTTGGCTCGTCCACTCATTTCGGTCAGACTTCCACCGCGGGGATTGTGTCGGCGCTGATGAGACCTCGAGCCCCTAAGAGCCTCCAATCATTATGTAGCTTGGATCGCTGAAGGACTGCGAGAAAACGCTTCCCCTGGACCTCGCGCCTTGTCGCTTTGGGGCTCTTGTCTGGGCTGATAAAGAATGTACCCCGTGCGCCGCTGACTCCAATTGCAGAGCATCGTCGCCAAACGCCTTGAGGGAGCTGGAGCTGCTGGGCCAGCCGAACGGCCCGTGCAACACCACGGCGCCCCCAGGAAGATGAATGTAGCAAACTTCACCAGGTGATTGTCCATGAAACGCATCTTGCTCAGGGGTGATGCCCGTGTCGCTGATCCATGCGGCGATGCCCCGCGAGACCTCTGCGTCCGTCGTGGGTTACGCAGCACCGATCCTGAAAATGCTGGGGTCAGGCGGTCTGTCATATGTGGCGAATCGGGCCACATCGACCACCTCAGCGCCAGCATTTTGAGCTTGATCCCAAGACCGCTGCACCTCGTCCAAATCAGAGCGGGGAACATCCTGACGCGATTCCAAAGTGGCAGCGCTCCTGAAACCCTCGGATGTCAACGTCGTGCTGCTCCAGCCGTGCAGCCTGAAGGTGAAGGAGACGCTCTACCGTGTTACGCATGTCGTTGTGCGTTGCGTCCATGATGCCAGTGACCTCGATCCTGACGCTGCACATCTGCGTAACGAGCGCGCTGTTGACAGCGGCTTCGATGATATCAACAAGCTGTGGGCCAGCAGGGCGAGGAATGCCATCAAAGGCCAGCACCGGGGACGTGCCGACCTTGAGCCCAGATATCACTATCACCTTGAAGAGGGTCATTGGCTTCACCATGCACGGGGGTCAGGGCGCCAATACGAGCGCATCTTTCATCATCATCATCATCATCATCATCATCATCATCATCATCATCATCATCATCATCATCATCGTCGCCATCCTCCTCCTCCTCCTCCTCCTCTTCTGTTTCTTCTTTATCGCCATCTTCTTCTTCTTCGCCATCTTTTCCTTCGCCACTCTCATCTGTTTCTTCTTTTTCTTGCCATCCTCATCACTGTTAGCATCGTCGTCATCACCATCATCAAGAAAGGTCGCCATAATCTCGATGCCGTGTTAAATGCGGACGACTTCAGCTTGGGGAAGGCCAGCCAAAGGGGCAACACCACAAGGGCCACGGTGCCCTCCACGTGCAGCACCAGGTACGTCGCTATGATGCAGCGCTCTGCTAGCGTCGCCACGCTGAGCAGGAACAGCGCCAGGAGACGAATTTTGAGAAGATGGGTCGGCTGATTCACGACGTCGTTCTCGACGGCGACGTCGGTCATCTTTGCGGCATTGGCGAGCACGGCGCTCACTTCCACGGTCACTGCGAGAAACACTGCCGGAAGCCCCATCATTGGGCATGGACGGAAAGTGCAGTGTCTCAGAATCTGAAGCACTGAGCTGAGCAGGAAAAGGAAATTCGACCGCTTACCCGTTCAGCATAATGTACGCACGTGGAAACAACAGCGGTGGCCTGGCCTTGGGTCGGAGGTGTCCATTGTCTGCACGAGGGACATTGAAGTCTTGATCCAGAAAGCTCCAAGAGGAGGCACCCAGAGAGGGCTTGCGCGCCGCATGCGACTTAGTCGCAGAGTGCCGTTCGATCCATCGCTCAGGCTGTACATGCACGCATCTGGACTTTCCTCTCGTCTGCACCGAACAGGACGAGGAGGACAGAGGAGAACGAGGATGCGGAGGAAGGGAGGGAAGGAAGGGGGGAAAGGGAGGAAGGGAGGGAAGGGAAGGTAAGGAGGGAATGAAGGGAGGGAAGGAAATAAGGGAGGGAAGGAAGGGAAGGAAGGGAGGGAAGGAACCAAGGGATGGAAGGAAGAGAGGGAGGGAAGGAAGGGATAACGAGGATGCAGAGGAAGGGCGAGGAGGGAGAGGAAGGGGAAGGGACCTGAGGCGCCTCCGGCGCGAGGAGCCTCACCACTACGCGGTCTTCGTCGGCCCTCTGCACGTGCACGTCCCGGTTGGTGCAGAGGACGTAGCGCTCGCCCGCGGGGGCGGGAGTGATGCCGTCGTCCTCGGGCGGGCAACCGGACCTCCTCCTCCTCCTCCGCCTCCTCCTCCTCCTCCTCCTCCTCCTCTTCCTCACCTTCCTAACCCTCCTCCTCCGCCGCCTGCTCCTCCTCCTTCTCCTCGTGTTCCTTGTCCTCCTCCATTCTGTTCACAACAAGTAGCTTCTCCCTGTCGCGCCCCTGCGGCTGGTCGAAAAGGCGGGCTGGGTGTTTCGCATGGAACCTCATCACCATGCATGATCATGAAACTTAGAATATTGTCAGCACCTTCGCAGATGGAGGGCGGGCCGCTTCCAAAATGAGGCTCTCGCCGTAGCGCCGCGCACATTCGTTTTAAACATTTGCAATGGTTTCACGGATTGATTGCGGGCCGTTTTCAAGATGTGGCTGTCGCCTTACCGCCGCGCGTACTCGTCTAAAACATTCCTTTTTAAACCGGTTCCTTTTTAAAACGGTTCCTTTTTAAAGCGCTTCCTCTTTAACATGCGGATTCAACGCTTCACGTATTGTAGCAGTTCTAATGCTTCACGTATTTAAAATGCGGATTCATTTTTCCCGGAAAGGGCTCCGGCCCAGGGTTCTCTTTTAGTTGGTAAACCTGTCCCCCGGTGCCAACTTGAAGGAGGCCGGCGGATTTTTTCCCTGATAAATATCGAGGTCGAAGGAGGCCGGCAGATTAAAATTTGAGGATGTCTCGAGCGAAACGCTTGTTTTTTCCCGGAAAGGGCATGAGCCCAGGGTTCTCTTTTAGTAGGTAAACCTGTCCCCCGGTGCCAACTTGAGGGAGGCCGGCGAATTTTTTCCCTGATAAATAACGAGGTCGAAGGAGGCCGGCGAATTAAAATTTGAGGATGTCTCGAGCGAAACGCTTGTTTTTGAAATCCCGATCGATAAATCACAGGGTGCGGGCCACTTTTTCGTGTGTTGAGGATGTCTCGAGCGAAACGCTTGCTCCGCAGAGTTTGCCGAGGATGTCTCGAGCGAAACGCTTGTTTTGCAGAGCCGACCGCGACGCGGAAAAGCGCCCCGCGCGAAGGAATTTCGATGATGTCTCGACTAATTCCTTTGTTTTTGTACGATTTCCTGGAATTTTGGCAGGATGTCTCGAGCGAAATGCACGACCCCACCCTAGCACGACCATACCCCAGCACGACCACACCCCAGCACGACCAGACCCCAGCACGACCCCACCCCAGCACGACCCCACCCCAGCACGACCATACCCCAGCACGACCACACCCCAGCACGACCCGACCCCAGCACGACCCTACCCCAGCAAGACCACACCCCAGCACGACCACACCCCAGCACGACCTCACCACAGCACGACCACACCCCAGCACGACCACGCCCCAGCACGACCACGCCCCAGCACGAACCAGCACGACCACCCCCCAGCACGACCACCCCCCCAGCACGACCACCCCCAGCACGACCACCCCCCAGCACGACCACACCCCAGCACGACCACTCCCCAGCACGACCACACCCCAGCACGACCACACCCCAGCACGACACACCCCAGCACGACCACACCCCAGCACGACCACACCCCAGCACGACCCGATCGATAAATCACAGGGTGCGGAGCACCCCAGCACGAACCCACCCCAGCACGACCCCACCCCAGCACGACCCCACCCCAGCACGACCACGCCCCAGCACGACCACACCCCAGCACGACCACACCCCAGCACGACCACTCCCCAGCACGACCCCACCCCAGCACGACCCCACCCTAGCACGACCACACCCCAGCACGACCACACCCCAGCACGACCCCACCCCAGCACGATCACACCCCAGCACGACCCCACCCCAGCAAGACCACACCCCAGCACGACCGCACCCCAGCACGACCTTACCACAGCACGACCACACCCCAGCACGACCACGCCCCAGCACGACCACGCCCCAGCACGACCACGCCCCAGCACGACCACGCCCCAGCACGACCACGCCCCAGCACGACCCCCCAGCACGACCACCCCCCCAGCACGACCACCCCCCAGCACGACCACCCCCCAGCACGACCACACCCCAGCACGACCACTCCCCAGCACGACCACACCGCCTTGGTTGAGTGGTTGCCTGTCGTCGTGGAATGTTTCGTGGGGTGTCTCGTGGAATGTTTCGCGGGGTGTCTCGTGAAATGTTTCGTGAGGTGTCTCGTGGAATGTTTCGTGAGGTGTCTCGTGGGCTGTTTCGTGAGGTGTGTCTCGTGGGATGTTTCGTGAGGTGTTGCCCAGTTGGGTATCATGAAAACGTGTCCATGCTCCACATGTCTATATCCCTTTCCGGGTTCGTGGGTCCATCATGTCAGAATTTGTTGAGGATGTCTCGAGCGAAACGCTGGTTTTGCAGAGTTGGGGATGTCTCGAGCGAAACGCTTGGTTTCAGAATTTGTTGAGGATGTCTCGAGCGAAACGCTGGTTTTGCAGAGCCGACCGCGACACGGAAAAGCGCCCTCGCGCAGGAATTCCGAGGATGTCTCGACTAATTCGTTTGTTTTTGTACGATTTCCTGGAATTTTGGCAGGATGTCTCGAGCGAAATGCACGACCCCACCCTAGCACGACCATACCCCAGCACGACCACACCCCAGCACGACCAGACCCCAGCACGACCCCACCCCAGCACGACCCCACCCCAGCACGACCATACCCCAGCACGACCACACCCCAGCACGACCCGACCCCAGCACGACCCTACCCCAGCAAGACCACACCCCAGCACGACCACACCCCAGCACGACCTCACCACAGCACGACCACACCCCAGCACGACCACGCCCCAGCACGACCACGCCCCAGCACGACCACGCCCCAGCACGACCACCCCCCAGCACGACCACCCCCCCCAGCACGACCACCCCCCCAGCACGCACCACCCCCCAGCACGACCACCCCCCAGCACGACCACCCCCCAGCACGACCACACCCCAGCACGACCACACCCCAGCACGACCACACCCAGTCGCACCCCCGTGGAATGTTTCGTGGCGTGTCTGGTTGAGTGGTTGCCTGTTCGTGGGGTGTCTCGTGGAATGTTTCACGGGGTGTCTCGTGGAATGTTTCGTGAGGTGTCTTGTGGAATGTTTCGTGAGGTGTCTCGTGGGATGTTTCGCGGGGTGTCTCGTGGGATGTTTCGTGAGATGTCGCCCAGTTGGGTATCGTGAAAACGTGACCATGCTGCACATGTCTTTATCCCTTTCCGGGTTCGTGGGTCCACCATGTTTCCCGGAAAGGGCATAGGCCCAGGGTTCTTTTTTAGTTGGTTTACACCCCGGTTTCGACTTGAAGGGGGCCGGTGAAATTATTCTGCGTAAGTGACGAGGTAAAGTGCTGATTTTCAATCGAAAAAATGCGTTTCGTGCGTGCCCGCTCGAGGAAAATGCGCCCCCCATCTCGGATCCTCGATAAAAAACGGGGTCCGCAGACCCCCGTTTTCCATCGTTTAAAAAAAAGTGCGGAGCGTTTTTCGCAGAATCCTCGACAAATAACGGGGTCTGGAGCCCCGACCGCGACGCGGAAAAGCGCCCCGCGCGTAGGAATTCCGAGGATGTCTCGCGCGTGCCGCGTCCCGCGCGCAGGAATTTCGAGGATGTCTCGACTAATTCGCTTGTTTTGTCAGGAATTCATAAAATTTTGGCAGGATGTCTCGAGCGAAATGCTTTTTTCCCGGAAAGGGCTTAGGCCCAGGGTTCTCTTTCCCCCGGTTTCGATTTGAAGGGGGCCGGTGAAATTATTCTGCGTAAATGACGAGGTAAAGTGCGGATTTTCAGTCGAACAAATGCGTTTCGTGCGTGCGCCCGCTCGAGGAAAATGCGCCCCCCATCTCGGATCCTCGATAAAAAACGGGGTCCGCAGACCCCCGTTTTCCATCGTTAAAAAAACAAGTGCGGAGCGTTTTTCGCAGAATCCTCGACAAATAACGGGGTCTGGAGCCCCGACCGCGACGCGGAAAAACGCCCCGCGCGCAGGAAATCCGAGGATGTCTCGCGCGTGCCGCGTCTCGCGCGCAGGAATTTCGAGGATGTCTCGACTAATTCGCTTGTTTTGTCAGGAATTCTTAAAATTTTGGCAGGATGTCTCGAGCGACATGCTTTTTTTACATAGTTTGTTGCGGATGTCTAGAGGGAAAAGCACGACCCCACCCCAGCACGACCACACCCCAGCACGACCATACCCCAGCACGACCACACCCCAGCACGACCCGACCCCAGCACGACCCTACCCCAGCAAGACCACACCCCAGCACGACCACACCCCAGCACGACCTCACCACAGCACGACCACACCCCAGCACGACCACGCCAGCACGACCACGCCCCAGCACGACCACGCCCCAGCACGACCACCCCCCAGCACGACCACCCCCCCAGCACGACCACCCCAGCACGACCCCACCCCAGCACCAGCACGACCACACCCCAGCACGACCACACCACAGCACGACCACACCCCAGCACGACCACGCCCCAGCACGACCACGCCCCAGCACGACCACACCCCAGCCCCAGCACGACCACGCCCCAGCACGACCACGCCCCAGCACAGCACGACCACCCCCCAGCACGACCACCCCCCAGCACGACCACCCCCCACCACCCCCCAGACCACGCCCCCACACCCGCCCAGCACGACCACACCCCAGCACGACCACTCCCCAGCACGACCACACCGCCTTGGTTGAGTGGTTGCCTGTCGTCGTGGAATGTTTCGTGGGGTGTCTCGTGGAATGTTTCGCGGGGTGTCTCCTGGAATGTTTCGTGAGGTGTCTCGCGGAATGTTTCGTGAGGTGTCTCGTGGGATGTTTCGTGAGGTGTCTCGTGGGATGTTTCGTGAGGTGTTGCCCAGTTGGGTATCGTGAAAACGTGTCCATGCTCCACATGTCTATATCCCTTTCCGGTTCGTGGGTCCATCAAGGTTTTTAAACATAGTTTAGTTGGCGGATGTCCAAGAGTAAACGCTCGGTTTTGCAGGCGACCGCACGCGGAAAAAGCGCCCCGCGCGAAGAATTACGAATGATGTCTAGACTAATTCGTTTGTTTTTGTACGATTTCCTGGAATTTGGGCAGGATGTCTCGAGCGAAATGCACGACCCCACCCTAGCACGACCATACCCCAGCACGACCACACCCCAGCACGACCAGACCCCAGCACGACCCCACCCCAGCACGACCCCACCCAGCACGACCATACCCCAGCACGACCACACCCCAGCACGACCCACCGCACACGAATCACGCCCCCAGCAAGACCACACCCCAGCACGACCACAGACCCAGCACACCACACCACAGCAACGAAGGACACCCCAGCACGACCACCCCAAGCACGACCCACGCCCGCCACACGAACCACGCCCCCCGCACGACCCACGCCCCAGCCGACCACCCACCCTCCAGACAACGACCACCCCCCAGCACACCACCCCCCCAGCACGTACCCACACCCCTTCGGACCACTCCCAGCACGACCACACCCCAGCACGAACACAACCCCAGCAACGAACCGACCCGTCGCTCCCCCGCGGAATGTTTTCGTGGCGTGTCAGGTTGAAGTGTTGCCTGTTCGTGGGTGTCTCGTGGAATTGTTTCCGCGGGGTGTCTCTGGAATGTTTCGTGAGTGTCTCGTGGAATGTTTCGTGAGGTGTCTCGTGGGATGTTTCGCGGGGTGTCTCGTGGGATGTTTCGTGAGATGTCGCCCAGTTGGGTATCGTGAAAACGTGACCATGCTGCACATGTCTTTATCCCTTTCCGGGTTCGTGGGTCCATCATGTTTACATAGTTTGTTGCGGATGTCTAGAGGGAAACGCTGGTTTTGCAAAATTTGGGGATGTCTCGAGCGGGGGCTTCGTGGGGAGCCAGAACTCAGAGGATATCTCAGGCGAAATGCTTGTTTTCGTGTCCCGCTCGCAGGAATTCCAAGGATGTCTCGCGCGTGCCGCGTCCCGCGCGCAGGAATTTTGAGGATGTCTCGACTAATTCGTTTGTTTTGCCAGGATGTCCATGGATTTTGGCCGGATGTTTCGAGCGAAGCGCTTGTTTTTAATAACTTGTTGAGGATGCCTCGAGCGAAACGCTGGTTTTGCAAACTTGGGGGATGTCTCGAGCGGGGGCCTCGTGGGGGGCCAGAATTCAGAGGATGTCTCAGGCGAAATGCTTGTTTTCGTGTCCCGCTCGCAGGAATTCCGGGGATGTCTCGCGCGTGCCGCGTCCCTGCGCGCAGGATTTTTGAGGATTCCCCCGTGCGCGTCCCCTGGCACGTTGCCTACGGTGCACCCCATGCACGTCCCTTGAGCCCGTCGCCTGGCGCGTCCCTTGGGACGTTTCGGGCGGGCGCGTCCTCCTGGCATGATCCCCCTGTCAATTAGCACAGGGGCAGATACTATGTGTTCAGGCAGCTCGAGCTTAAGATCCAGATCAGTTCGGTCAGGACTCGGATGCAAAGGAAGACTCGATCAAAGACGCTATAGAGCACAACCGCGGCATGGCACATCGCAATTCAGCACAGTGCAGCACAGCACAGCCCTCGGCACGGTACATCAAGATCGATACAATCAGCATTGCACTTGCCCGTCACCCAATCAGGTGTCTTTGAAAACGCTGCCATGCGTTACATTTCTATATTCCTTTCCGGGTTCGTTGGTCGATCATTTCCCGGAAAGGGACAACAAACCAAGTCCCAAGGTTCTCTTTAGTGGTTTACCCCGCGGGACTGACGGGAAGAGGAAGGGCCGGCGGATATCTTGTGCGATAAATACAGTGGAAAAGCGCCCGCGAATTTAAAATTTGAGGATGTCCCTAGCGAAACGATTTTTTTTTTTTTTTTTTTTTTTTTTTGTTTTTCTTCTTTCCATAATTTTTGTTGAGAGGAAGTCCATCGAGCGAAACCGCTTGTTTGTGTGTTAAAAGAATTGTCCTCTCCTGGGGGCCAGAATTTAGAGGATCTCTCAAGTGAAATGCTTGGTTTCACGTGCCCAGGTCTTGAGGATGTCTCGAGCGAGACGCTTGGTTTCACGCCTCCAGGTTGCCCAGGCAGATGTCTAGCATGAGGATTTATTGAGGATGTCTCGAACCAGAGGCTTGTTTTCACATGTCCAGGTCGCCCAGGCGGATGTCTAGCTTGAGGATGTGTCGAGGAAGTCTCGATCGAGACGCTTGTTTGCACGTGTCCAGGTTGCCCAGGCGGATGTCTAGCATGAGGATGTGCTGAGAACGTCTTGAACGAAACGCGTGTTTTCACGTGTCCAGGTCGCCGAGGCACAGCACAGGCCTCGGCACGGTACATCAATATCGATACCCTTAGCATTGCAGCCTGGCATGTTGCCTGGCACGTTCCGCGGAGCGTCCCGTGGCGAGTCCCCCTGGCACGTCGCGCGGTGCACGTTCATTGGCACGTTCCGTAGCGCGTCCCCTTGGCACGTCCCGCGGTGCGTGGCACGTCCCCTAGCACGTCGCCTGGCGCGTCCCTTGAGACGTTCCGCAGCGCGTCCTCCTGGCATGTCCCCCCGTCAATTAGTGCTGGGGCAGCTACCATATGCTCAGGCAGCTCGATCTTAAGATCCAGATCAGTTCGGGCAGGACTCGGATGCAAAGAAGACTCGATCCACAACGCTATATAGAGCACACTCGCGGCATGGCACATCGCAGTTCAGCACGGCCCAGCACAGCACAGCCGTCGGCACGGTACATCAATATCGTTACAATCGCGGCATGGCACATCACAGTTCAGCACGCCCAGCACAGCGCAGCCGTCGGCACGGTACATCATGATCGTTAGATTCAACATTGCACCTTGGCACTTTCTTTGGCGCGTTCCGTGGCGAGTCCCCCTGGCACGTCGTGCGGCGCGTCCCTTGGCACGGCCCGTGACACGTCCATTGGCACGTTCCGTAGCGCGTCCCTTTGGCAGGTCCCGCGGTGCGTCCCCATGGCACGTCCCTTGGCACGTCGCTTGGCGCGTCCCTTGGAACGTTCCGCGGCGAGTTCTCCTAGCATGCCCCCCTGTCAATTAGCTCTGGGGTAGCTACTGTGTGCTCAGGCAGCTCGAGCTTAAGATCCAGATCGGTTCGGTCAAGACTCGGATGCAAAGGAGGACTCGATCCACAACGCTATAGAGCACAATCGCGGCATGGCACATCGCAATGCAGCACGGCCCAGCACAGCACAGCCGTCGGTACGATACATCAAGATCGATACACTCAACATTGCACCTTGGCACGTTCCTTGGCACGTTCCGTGGCGCGTCCCGTGGCGAGTCCCCCTGGCACGTCGCGCGGCGCGTCCCCTGGCACGTCCCGTGGCACGTTCCGTAGCGCGTCCCTTTGGCAGGTCCCGCGGTGCGTCGCCATGGCACGTCCCCTGGCACGTCGCCTGGCGCGTCTCTTGGAACGTTCCGCGGCGAGTTCTCCTAATTAGCATGTTCCCCCTGTCAATTAGCTCTTGGGCAGCTACTGTGTGCTCAGGCAGCTCGAGCTTAAGATCCAGATCGGTTCGGTCAAGACTCGGATGCAAAGGAGGACTCGATCCACAACGCTATAGAGCACAATCGCGGCATGGCACATCGCAATTCAGAACGGCCCAGCACAGCACAGCCCTCGGCACGGTACATCAAGATCGATACACTCAGCATTGCACTTGCCCGTCTCCCAATCAGGTGTCTTTCAAACGCCGCCATGCCTTACATTTCAATATTCCTTTCCGGGTTCGTGGGTCGATCATGTTTAGATGAAAAACTGTAAGACTGTCACGGATTCAAAACGGTTCCTTTTTAACATGCGGCTCTCGCCTTACCGCCGCGCGCAGTCGTTCTAAACAATTACAGAACATTCGCGGACTCGCAGTGGCTAGCGTACCCAAAACAATGTTTTTGGAGCGACTTACGATTGTCAAAGCGCAGCAGTTGCTTTGATTCGCGGTGTTAAGTCCCAGGAGAAATGTTCTGGCCAGATTCCGGAGCGCCAAGGCGCAGTAGTCAGGTTGATTCGTGGAGTTGGAGTCCCGAGAAAACTGTCTTGGCACGCGTCATGGTCTTCTATCGGTTGTCTCCAAACGGGGCACTTCCCCCAGTGGAGATGAATCCGTGTAGGGACTTATGAACACGGGGCTTAGAGGGAGGGTTTATTTCGACATCGTTGATTCGTGTTGGGTTTATACTGGTCCCACTCCTCCTCCTTCTCCTCCTCCTCCTCTTCCCCCACCCCTCTCCATCCTCCCCCACCCACTCCTCCTCCTCCTCTTCCTACATCTCGTCGTCGTCGGTCGTCGTCGTCGTCCTCCTCCTCCTCCTCCTCCTCCTCCTCCTCCTCCTCCCACTGCGCAGTCTGCATGCGCCTCTCGCGCGCTGCTCACAACAGGCAGAGGCTCTCCTGCGGAACCCTGCCACAGGCATTTTTAATCGCAGCGGCGATGATCCACGCCGCGTTCGAAGGCAGCCGAGGGACACCAAGTGGCCTGATTGGGCACCGCCGGCGAAGTACACCTCCCGCGGACACCTGAGGCCCGAGTCCTGGGTTCACCACTTCCTCCGCGTCCACCTCCATGTCCTCCCTGTCCTCCTGCTTCTCCCCATCCCCCCGCCCCTCTCGTCGGCGGCGGCGTTGTCGTCGTGGCCGTCGGAGGACGAGGACGAGGACGAGGAAGTGGGATCTCGAGCGTGAGCTGTATCGATCCACAGTCTTGAGTCTTGAGGTAGTAGTAGTAGTAGTAGTAGTAGTAGTAGTAGTAGTAGTAGTAGTAGTGGTAGTAGTAGTAGTAGTAGTA
>CAUYUJ010016945.1:85665-123165 GCA_963575745.1 Prorocentrum cordatum
TAGTAGTAGTAGTAGTAGTAGTAGTAGTAGTAGTAGTAGTAGTAGTAGTAGTAGTAGTAGTAGTAGTAGTCGTTAGTAGTAGTAGTAGTAGTAGTAGTAGTAGTAGTAGTAGTAGTAGTAGTAGTAATCGTAGTAGTAGTAGTAGTCAGTGTAGTAAGTAGAAGGAGGAGGAGGAGGACGAGGAGGAGGAAGAGGAGGAATGGGGGATGAGGAGGAGGAGGAGGAGGAGGAGGAGGAGGAGGAGGAGGAGCGGCGCTCAGACGAGACGCGGTAATCCACGTTACGCAGGGTGAGCGGCTGGTCACAACGAGCAAAGCAATAGCACCCTCTACGGTCAAGAACTTTTGCTTAGCGTGACGCGGCAACGGCCCCGGCGACACGCTATGCCTTGCAAGCGGATAGCGCGTTGCTCCGCTCTGGCAAGGCTCGGGACGTTGACGTTGGGGATCTGGGAAGTGGTGCACGTGTCGCGCTGGAACGTGGTGGGCCCGAGCCGGCGCCTCGACACGCTAAACAGAAATTGCCTGACCGTATATCTTATCACTCCTATCTCTCTCTCCCTCCCTCTCCCCTTCTCTCTCTCCCTCGCACTTTCCCTGCCCCTCTCGCGGGCTTCCGAGCCCCAACGTCCGCACGCTGCTGCTCCACTCGGGCGAGGCTCACCGCCCTCTCCGGGAGCGCCATGGACTTCTCCACCGGCGTCCCCTCCGCCTCGAAGAAGCGGACCTCGGGCTTGGCACTTTAGGATGACTGGGATCACCGTCCCTTCTCTCCTTCTTCTTCTTCTTCTTCATTTCCTCCTCCTCATCCTCCTTCCTTCCTTCCCCCTCCTCCTTCCTTCTGCTCCATCCTTCTACGCCTCCTCCTCTTCCTCTTCTTTCCTTCTCCTCCTTCCTTCTGCTCATTCGTTCTCCTCCTGCTCTTCCTCTTCCTCCTCCTTGCTCCTCCTCCTCCTCTTCCTTCCTTATCCTCCCTGCTTCCTCTCTACTTCCTCCTCCGTCCTTCCCTCCTTCTTCCTGCGCCCTTCCTCCCTCCAACCCTTCCTTCTGCTTCCTTTATTCATCCCTTCCTTCGCTCCTCTTTACCTCCCCTCCTCCCCCCCCTCCCTCCCTCCCTCCCTCCGTCCCTCCTCCCTCCTCCACCCTTCCTTCCTTTTTCCCCTACCTCCACTCCTGCTTTCTCCTTCCTTCCTTCCTTCCTTCCTCTCCCCCTCCCCCTCCCCCTCCCCCTCCCCCCTCCCCTCCTCATCCTCCTCCCCCTCCCCGTCCTCCTCCCCCTCCTCCTTCTCCGCCTTCTCCTCATCCTCCTCTAACTCCTCCGCCTCTCCCTCTTATTCCGCCTCCTCCTGCTCCTCCTGCTCCTCCTGCTCCTCATCCTCCTCCTGCTCCTCCTCCTCCTGCTCCTCCTCCTCCTCCTCCTCCTCCTCCTCCTCCTCCTCCTCCTCCCCCCCCTGGGCACTCCGAAAGCGCGGACCGTTCGGTCCACTGGGCAGGCGCGAGGGCGCGCAGTTACTTCGATCCGCTGCAGCAGCGGGCCCTGGTGCTGCAGCAGCTCTACCACGAATGTCTTGTCCTGGAGGAGGGAGGGAGAGCAAGCGGATGATGATGACAATGATGGTGATGAGGATGATGATGACGACGATGATGACGACGATGATGATGAGGATGGTGATGGTAATGATAATGGCGGCGATGATGCTGATACTGATGATGATGGCGAATATGATGATACAATGATGATGCTGCTGATGATGCTGAATGTGATGGTGATGATGGTGGTGGCGATGAGGATGACGATGCTAATTCGTATGATGATGACGGTGATCATGGCGATGATGTTGATGATGATAACGACGGTGCTGATGATGATGACGACGACGATGATGATGATGATCGTTCGTGTGATGATAATGACGACGACAACGATGCTGATGAGAACGACGACGACGACAACGATGATGATGACGACGACGATTATGATGATGATGAAGAAGGTGGTGATGATGTCGATGATTGAGACGATGATGATGATGATGATGATGATGATGATGATGATGATGATGATGATGATTATTTGGATGGCGAGGATGATGATGGTGATGATAATGGCGGCGACGATGATGATAATGGTGATGATGATTACAAAACTGATGATTGATACAAATGGTGACGATGCTGTTGATGATGATGCTGACCGTGATGGTGATGATGGTGTTGGCAATGAAGACGACGATTCTATTTAGTATGATGATGATGATCATGGTGATGATGCTGATGGTAATGATGCTGTCGAAGACGCTGCTGACGACAACGATGATGATGATTGTTCGTATGATGTGAATGATGACGACGACAACGATTATGATGATGATGACGACGACGACGATGGTTATGATGATGATGGTGATGATGACGATGTCGACGACGATGCCGATGGCGATGATTGAGATGATGAGGATGAGGATGAGGATGAGGATGAGGATGTTGAGGATGTTGATGATGATGATGATGATGATGATGATGATGATGATGATGATGATGATGATGATGATGATGATGATGATTCGTATGATGAACATGTTAATGTTGGTGGGTCGCGGGTCAAACGAATTCTGTATTTCGGGCCACATTTTATATGATACGGGCCAATTTTTAAAACAGAGATTTGGTGAAACAAATTCTTTCTGGCCCCCTAGGCGCGATCCGTGTGAGGGGTGTGCCACAATTTGCCTCTGGACGCCGGCTCACCCAGCAACCGCGGACCCAACCAGCCAGCCAACCAACCAATCAATCAGCCCTTCCCGGTGCACTTTTTGAGGGTGTGCCACACGGCTGGGCTCCGAGCAATTTTTTGTTGACCTAGCATGACCGCGGGGCGGGGCAAGGGAGGAGTGTGACGGAATGGAATGGAATGGAATGGAATGGGATGGACGGAATGAAATGGAAGGGTTATGTTGCTCCAATTGTACTTCAGGACCACATCCCAGAAATGATTTCGAGCACCTGGAAAAAAGTGTCGAAACAGTGTCGAAGCAGTGTCGGACGAGTGTCTCCCAGGGCCCGACACGTGAAAACCCTCGAGCTTCGGCACTTTTTTCCTGGTGCTCGAAATTCTCTCTGGTTGGAACATCCCAGTGGAAGGGAGGAGTGGATGGGATGGACTGGCGTGGAATGAGATGGAGTGGATGGGAGGCGCGCGCGGAGGGGCGAGCCGGCGGGCGTGCAGACGTGCGGGCGGGCGCACCATGCTGCTTTGCATGACATTGCATTGCATTGCGTTGCCTTGCCTTGCCTTGCCTTGCGTTGCATTGCATTGCATTGCATTGTGCTGCGTTGCATTGCAGTTCATGGCATGGTATGGCCTTGCATTGCATTGCCTTGCCTTGCATTGCACTGCACTGCATCGCATTGAACTGCGTTGCGCTGCATTGCATTGCGCTGCGTTGCGTTGAGCTGCATCCTGTTTCGTTGCATTGCGTTGCGCTGTGTTGCATTTGCATTTGCATTGCATTTGTATCACATTGTATTGAGGTACATTGCGGAGGGAGGAGAGGAGGGAGAGGGGGGAGGAGGGAGGAGGGGGAGGAGGGGATGGGGAGGAGGGAGGAGGAGTAGTACATTGCAATGCAGTGAGGAGAAGTAGGGGGGAGGAGGGGAGGGGGAGGAGTGAGCAAGGGGGAGGGAGGAGATGGAGGAGGAAGGGGGAAGGAGGCAGGGAGAAGGACGAGGAGGAGGATAGGATCATATTTTTGTTTGCCTCCCTGGCCCTCGTCATCGTCGTCGTTGTCGTCGTGGCATGTTTTCGTTCTGCTCCCACGGCGCTGCCACGATTGCGTTGTATTGCATCCTGTTGCGTTGCATTGCTTTGCACTGCGTTGCATTTGCATTGCAATGGCAGTACATTGCATTCAAGTGAATTGCGGGCGAGGGGGAGGAGGACAGGAGGGAGGAGAAGGGAGGACTGTAGAGAGGAGGGGAGGACGGAGGAGGAGTGAGGAGCGAGGAGGGGGGAGAAGGGGAGGAAAATAAGGGAGGGAGGAGGAAAAAGGAGGGAGGAGGGAGAAGGCAGGGGGATGGAAGAAGGACGAAGAAGATAGGTCAGAATTTCTGATTGCCTCCCTGGCCCTCGTCATCGTCGCCGACATCGTCGTCGTCGTCGTCGTCGTCGTCGTCGTCGTCGTCATTCTCGTCGTCGAACATGTTTTTTTCGGCCTCCGCGCCGCTGCCACGCGACAACTAGAACGGACCAATTTTTCTTTGCACCCCCAGGCCTTGCCACGTGGCGAGCGAAGTGGCACATTGATTTTCTTGCCGGCCCCCGCAGCGCGGCCAAGCGACGAATGGTGGAATCATTTTTTGTTTCCGGCCCCCGCGGCGCCGCCACGTGACGAGCAGGGTGGACCGAAAACTGCTTCTTCGCGTCCCCGGGTACTGCCGTGCTGCGCGTGGAGTGGCCGAGCATGTTCTTTCGGCCCCCGCGGCGCTGCCTCGTGACGAGCGGTGGACTTGCATGTTTTCGGCCCACGCCAGGCGTTGTCACGTGGCGAAAAGAATGGGCTTGTACATTTCCAGGCCCCCGCGGTGCTGCCACGTGACGAGTAGAGTGGAATATTGCTTAGTCACCCGCCCAAGCGTTGCGACGTGGCTTCCCCCCAACCAACTGACCGACCTACCGACCGACCAGCCACCAGCCAACCAACCGGCCAACCAACGATCCTGTTGCGTTGCATGTGAATTGCATGTGCAGCATATTGCATTGCAGTCAATTGTGGGCGAAGGGGAGGAGGGGAGGGAGAAGAAGGGCGCAAGCTAGAGAGGAGGCGAGGAAGGAGGAGGAGGAGGAGGAGGAGGAGGAGGAGGAGGAGTGAGGGGTGGAGGAGGGGAGGGGGGAGGGAGAACGACGAGGAGGATGGGATGGAATTTTTGTTCGCCTCCCTGGCCCTTGTCATCGTCGTCGTTATCGTCGTCGTCGTCGTCCTCGTCGTCCTCGTGGCAAAATGTTTCATTCGGCCCCCGCGGCGCTGCCATGTGACAGGCAGAGTGGATGGAATACTTTTTCTACGCGCCTCCAGGCGTTGCCACACGGCAAATGCAGTGGGTGAGATTTTTTGCTCGGCCCCCAGCGGCGTTGCCACGTGACGAACATGGTGAGGTAGTATTTTTTCGCCCCACCCAGGCGGTGCCACGTGGCGAATCGGCTTGAATAGTATTTTTCTCAGCCCCCGCGGCGCTGTTACGTAACGGGTAGAATGCATTGCGATGCAATGGATCATGGGCGTTGGGGAGGAGGATGGTATCAAGGAGGGAACAAAAGGAGGACGGCACAGAGAAGAGGGGGGGGAACGGGGGCTCAGGTGCGCCGGCGGTTAACTTAGAACGGAGATAGGCCGCGCAACCGTGGACAACATCGGGAGGCCACTGCATGCGGATGACACATTCGGATTCTCAAGACGGCGAAAACAACCTGACGAACACAGAAACTTCAAGGGTCCCAAGGCGGCGGTCCACGGGGCTAGAATTTCTGGATCCGCGTTGGGACCCCTGGATCAGTCGGTAAATCGCGTCATCCAGGGAGGAAGAGGAAGTCAAGTGGGGACGACGGGGCGAATGCTCAAACGACGAGCCCAGAGGCCGCGGAGGAGGAGGAGGCGGCGGCGGTGGAGGAGGAGGAGGAGTGGAGGATATCTGACCTGCTGTAGTGGAAGGTCCTCTGTGGCTCACTCTGCTCAGCTGTCCTCGAGCCCACTGAGGGCCAACTGGAACAGGCGCTTCTGGTGCGTCCTGGGCGGGGTGCTCTTCTTGACGCTCGAGCCCAGCTGGGCGAGGGCCGCCAACGCCGCAGTGTGTGCTCACGTGCCGCTGGCCTCCAGGAAGATCTTCATCGTGGCTCTGTCGTTGGTGCAGCTTTCGCGGCAGGGCTTCGCCTGGCTGGCGAGCACGTCGTTCGTCATCTCTGCGTGGCCGCGGGCTCAACCCAAATACTCTTTGATCGTGGCTGCCGTCTGCGCGCCAAGCTTGTCGCCCTGCTGCTGAAAATGCGCCCGCGAGCGCCAGCCACAAGAGGGAGTGCAGCACCCCGAGCTTCTCGAGATCCTCGACGCGGAAACCATCTCGAAGGGCCTGTCGCTTCTCCTGGCGCAAGCGCCGCGCTTCCCGCGCGAAGTAACGGCCCGTCAGCTGCGTCGCCTGGCACACCTCGTGGTCCGCCTTCAAGTGGGCAGTCGGAGAAATCGTCGATTCCACCGCTGTGACCCTTTGTGTTTTGGCGAGCGACGTCCGCGCCAGTGTAGGCAAGATCGCCTGGATCATCTCGAGCGGCATCGGCGCATCCTGGAGTCTCATGAAGTCGGCCCTCTGGAGCGCGTAGGTGTTGTCGGCGCCGCCGAAGAACCTCGAGAGAACCTGGCCGACGTTGCCTCTGGGCTGCTGCTGCTGCTGGGGCGCCTGGCCTCCGCCAGCCGCGGCGGCGGCAGCCGCCGCTGGGCCCGTGGCCTCGTCCCCTGCGGGTGGTGGCTGCTGGCCGCGCGCGCGCGCGGGCGCCCTCGGTGCGGCGCTCCGCGCTATCCGCTCCTCGAACGTGGCGCCCTAGCGCGCTCGCCCGCCTCGGTGCTGAGGGTGCGTTGGGCCAGATCCACCTGGTGGCGCCTCGTAGTAGACTGAAAAAAGGGGCAGGGGGGACGCGTGCGTCTCGGAGGTGCCTCTGAAGTTCCGCTCAAAACTCGAGCGGTGATGTTCACCTTGAGCCAGGTGGCATATGCGATCGACGAAATACTGGGGCGTGGTCTCTATATCTAGGCAGACAGGGCAGCGCAGGTCTGAGAGGGGTACGCGCAACCAAAGATCTCCCGAACCGAGTACGCCTCCAAGAACGCAGGCCCCCCTTCGAGGTACCCGGGGGCCTGGAGGTCTTCCTGCACTTGTTGAGCCCAGGGGTTGGCTGTCGGGCTCATCGAGCCGTCGCGCAGGAAAGCTGTAGCCTCCTCATCAAGACCGTCGAGGATCCCGAAGATCGTGGCCAAAGATTGTCGGCTGTCGTCGGGGTAGGCGGCGTAGCGCTGCCACTGGCGAAGCCGGCGGACGAGTAGTTCAGCTCTGGAGTTGGTCACTCGCATCTTTTTAAATACAACGGCCTCGGGCGAGAGCGATCGGACGTGCGCCATCGTAACATCGTTGCGAGTAGCTCGGGGCCCTTGGCCGTAGCCGCTGATGTGAATGCTGTATCGATGAGTTGTTCATCATATGCGGCTGGGTCCCCCTCCCGTAGACGTCTCCACTGGTGAGGAAGAAGTGGCCTCGGGATCCGCGAGCGACTCAAACATAGCTGGCGTACGCCCCAGGTGAGAGGCGGGCAGGGGCGGGGCGCCGTCTTCGTAGATCCTGAGGTCGACGTTCTTATACCCGTTGTGGTTGAACGTGTTGATCTTCAGGTCGCCGGCGTTGTCCTGGTTGCGATCAAGCGAGTCCCCGTTCATGATGATGGTGATGAGCGCCGCGCAAACTTTCCAGCGCGTCGAACGCAATCTGGATGAAGAGGTTGTGGGAGCCGCGGCCATCGAAGCCTTGTAAAGCAACGGCGGCGCCACGCGGGCCATGGCGCCGGGAGGTAACAGAACGGAGCCGAAACTGCGCTACCAACTAAAGATTGAGGGGATCGATGACAACGGAATGTTTTCCTTGCGAACAAGTGCTTTTAACGCGGGTTATCTCGATACTAACCCAGGCACGTTGGTTGGCCGACCTACCTACCCGAGGCAAAACGGAGAATGGAGAACATTAAGGCAAGCAACACAGGCAGGGTACCGTTCGAGTGGGAAGGCGACGCGGAATAATAGTGGGACAATGATGAAGAGGAGGAAGAGGAGGGGGAGGAGGAGGAGGAAGAGGAGCAGGAGGAGGAGGAGGAACAGGAGGAGGAGGAGGGGGGGAGGATGAAGATGAGGAGGAGGAGGAGGGGGAGGAGGAGGAGGAGGAAGGAAGATGAGGAAGAGGAGGAGGAGAAGGAGGAGGAGGAATGAGGAATATGAAGAATATGGTGAGGACGACGAAAAGAAGGATGACGAGGAATATGAGGAAGGGATGATGAGGATGAGGACGCGACTGAGAATGAGTGCGGAGGAGGAAGAGGAGGCGGAATCAGAGGAGGAGAATAATGGGAGATACATGTTAGATGATGCTAGGTGGTTCTCGGGCGGATGGACGAGGGACTGCGATTGTTGATCGCGAGGATGAGTACGAACCTTCCTCTCTTCCTTCCCCCTCGTACTGGTTCTTCTGCTTACTTACCCGCCTCAGCCAACTCCTTATTCCTTACTCCTCTTCCTATTTCGCATTACCCCTTTCCTCCCTTCCCTCCTTCTCCTCCAACTCCCTTCCCCCCACAAATTCCTCCTCCCCCTCCTCCACTTCCTCCTGCTTCCCTTCTTCTTCCTGCTCCTTTCTTCTTTTTGCTTCCGCTGCCCCTCCTTCCACATGCCCTCGACCCCTGCTCCTGCTCATTGTGGTAATTCTGCTCTCCCTGCCCCTCCTCCTGCACCTCCACCTTCGCATCCTGAGCCTGCTCCAAGGGTAGGGGGAGATGTGTACAAGTAGAAAGAGGATGAGGGGAAGTACAAATATGACGAGGAAGAGGGGGGCGATTATGAAGAACGACAGGAGAGGGAGGATACTGATGACGATGATGATGATGATGATGATGATGATGATGATGAGGCTGATAGGGGAGGAGCAGCATGATACGTAGCAGGAGGACAGGGAGGCGGAGGAGGATGATCAGGAGGAACAGTAGGCTGAGGAGGGGTGGAGATGAGTAAGCACAGGAGGAAGAGGAGGAGGAGGAGGAGGAGGAGGAGGAGGAGGAGGAGGGGGGGGAGGATGAGGATGAGGATGAGGAGGAAGAGAAGGATGAGAAGGAGGAGGAGAAGGAGGAGAAGGAGGAAGAGGAGAAGGAATTGGAGCGCGGACAGGAATGAGGTGGGGAGGGAGCAGGAAATGAGGGTGGATGAATTGGAGAAGGGGGTGTGGGGGGGAGGGGGGGGTGGAGGCGCGGGAGGGTACTGACGACGCTGACGATGACGACGACGATACGATGATGACGATGGGGCGCGGAGGTCTTTCCCGCTTCAAGACTTGCACTGGAAAGGGTCCTCGCGGAGCCTGAACAAACTTTCGGAACAGTGCACGACCGAACTCGGCAGGCGGCCAGGTTCCCGGGTTCCCGAGGCTCCCCAATCAGTGCTTGAATTGGAGTGGCCTTCGCGGGTGTTGGAAGGCCCGGTGTGGGTGATGCGCCGATTTCGGTGGGCGTCCAGGCTGCAGGGTTCCCAGGTGCGGCCAGGATCCCAGGGCCTGGAGAGAGCGGGCCGAGTGTGGTGCAGAACGTAGAGGGCAGAGTCCAGAGAGCAGCATACTTGTAGCAGGGAGCCCAGATTCTATAGGTGCAGGGAATTGCAAGTGCAGTGCAGGTATCAAGTGTATAGGGGTGACGGCATGGAGTATAAGGCTGAGGGAACCGAATGGGTTATCCTCAGGGCCCTCTTAGGGGCCTACGGGAGACCTTGTGTGTGACGGAATGCTGGGCCGTCTTGGACCACTCAGAAGGGCCTCTTGAAACCCCGAGGAAATCCCGTCAGGCCCCAAGGACCCCCCAAGATGGCCCCAACTCGGGGCCATCCAGGACGGCCTTGGAAGGCCCTTGCTGGCTCAAGAGGGGCCACGAGGGAGAAACAACCTTCACACAGTGCCGCAAGAGGGCCCCTTATCAAAGCTCATAACGGCCGCAGATGGCTCAGCAGAGCCCGTGGATTCTAGCATGGCCTCTTGGCCCCCCATGAACGGAGCCCCAAGATGGCTGACTGACAAGGCTCCAATGCCACCTCTCAGGCCCGCTGGCTGGCTGGCCGGCCCTCGTGAAGCCCTCCAAGACGGCCCTCTTGTTTTAGGTCGGGCATGTCCTCCTACAGGCGGGTTTTGGGCGACAATTTAAAAACAGTCAAACATATGCAACAAATGCTCACAACAGTAGAAAAAATCGTCCCCAGGCTATTTTTGACTATTTTTGAATTTTTACCTAACAGCGAAGACTGATAGGTTTCTAGTAGGGTCAAAAAAGAGCATCATGACGCCCCAAGGGGGTCTGGGCGCGATCAGGGGGAGGATGCCGGGGGACTCGTTTTAAGCAAACAGTAACGCACTTCGTGGTCTTCGAGTTCCCAGAACTCCATTCCTGGGCATGATTTTGAATGCCCGGAGCCAACTGTAGGCCACTTCGTGTTCTTCGTGTTCCCAAAACACCATTCCTGGGCCACATTTTGAATGCCCGGAGCCAACTGTAGGCCACTTCGTGTTCTTCGTGTTCCCAGAACACCATTCCCAGGCTACATTTTGATTGCCCGGAGCCAACTGTGAGGCTGAGGCTGAGGCAGGCTGAGGCTGAGGCAGGCTGAGACTGAGGCTGAGGCAGGCTGAGGCTGAGGCTGAGGCTGATGCAGGCTGAGGCTGAGAGGCTGACGCTGAGGCTGAGGCAGGCTGAGGCTGAAGCTGAGGCCGAGGCAGGCTGAGGCTGAGGCTGAGGCAAGCCGAGGCAGGCTGAGGCTGAGGCTGAAGCTGAGGCTGAGGCTGAGGCTGAGGCTGTGGCTGAGGCTGAGGCAAGCTGCGGCTGAGGCAGGCTGAGGCTGAGGCTGATGCAGGCTGAGGCTGAGGCAGGCTGAGGCTGAGGCTGAGGCTGAGGCTGAGGCTGAGGCAGGCTGAGGCTGAGGCCGAGGCAAGCCCAGGCAGGCTGAGGCTGAGGCTGAAGCTGAGGCAGGCTGAGGCTGAAGCTGAGGCTGTGGCTGAGGCTGAGGCAAAAATTGCGGGTGGGCTCCCTGCCGATCTCCCTGCTGATGCCGGTTCGCTTGATGGTCTTCAAGGTGTTGGTGATCTGGATGAGGCAGGCTGAGGCTGAGGCTGATGCAGGCTGAGGCTGAGAGGCTGACGCTGAGGCTGAGGCAGGCTGAGGCTGAGGCTGAGGCCGAGGCAGGCTGAGGCTGAGGCAAGCCGAGGCAGGCTGAGGCTGAGGCTGAGGCTGAGGCTGAAGCTGAGGCTGAGGCTGAGGCTGAGGCTGAGGCTGAGGCTGAGGCTGAGGCTGAGGCTGAGGCTGAGGCTGAGCTGAGGCAGGCTGAGGCTGAGGCTGAGGCTGATGCAGGCTGAGGCTGAGGCAGGCTGATGGCAGGCTGAGGCTGAGGCTGAGGCTGATGCAGGCTGAGGCTGAGGCAGGCTGAGGCTGAGGCTGAGGCTGAGGCAGGCTGAGGCTGAGGCCAGGCTGGCTGAGGCCGAGGCAAGCCGAGGCAGGCTGAGGCTGCGACTGCGAGAACAGCAGAATTCTACAACTGGATTCTCACATAAATCTTAAGGGGAATGCTTCCAAATATGCTTCTACACATCGCTGTTAGGTTGCTTTGCCGGGATAATCCTCCTGTAGAGGGACACGCACGACTTAACTCTTGTTGTTTGAGAAGTGGGGCTTCAAGATGGCCCTCGAACGGTGGCATCTAGAGGCCCCCCCCTGGGTGCCACTGTTGATGGGGCTCTCTTGGAGCCTTCTTGGGGCCCTCTTGGACCTCTCTATGTGGGCATGTGGGCATCCGTCATCTTTTGTTCATGCTCATCGAGGTCGCAGTGTGATGACATGCTTCGCTCGAGCATCTGAGTGGGCGTCTCTGGTGCAGTGCGATTTCGGACTCTCCCCTAGCTGTGCCTGATGGTCGACTAACAACTGCCTTCGCACATCCAGCGCGGCCTGACTGGGGAAGCCCAATGTAGGCCCACTGCACACGAGCGGACCTCCTCAACGGCGGGGCCCCCTCCGAGAAAAACTGAGTGCGCTGTTCTTTCACCTCGCAATTTTCTGGAGAGAAGAAGACGCTGAAGGACAAAGGAATCGCTAAACATTAACCACTGCAGAGCCCCGTGAACCCGTGAACGGGCACATTGACAAACCCGGAGACCGGCGCAGTGGAGAAAACTGCAGCCGTAGGTCGACATAGTCTCTTTTCGTTGTCTCCTCCCGGTGGCTCTGGCAAAATCCTGGCCTGCAAAATCCTGGTTTCTGGGGCCCTGAACGATGCGGTACGTTGTGCACGCACGGTAAGCAATCCCACCACGAGGAATCCAGGCGCACTCACCCGACGTCGCTCCTGGAGCCCCCTGCGGCGCTCGAGGGCCTGTGTGGGTCACGATGGCCATCGGGACATAAGAAATCTCCGGGGCCTCCTCCTCCTCCTCCTCCTCCTCCTCCTCCTCCTCCTCCTCCTCCCCCTCCGTGGACGTGTCCGCTGCACCTCCAAGGCGAAGCTGCCAGGCGCCTGGGCCGGATGCGCGCTCCAGATCCGACCAGCTGCCGCGGAGGGCGGCCGCGCTCGCCGGCTCGCTTGGGCCTGGGCACGGGCAGCCGCGCCGCATGTCGCGACGTGCCGGTGCTAGGTCGGGCATGTCCCCCTACAGGGTGATCTTGGACGAAAAATAAAAATACCCCCAAAATGCCACCAAATGGCCAAAAATTGTCAAAAAATCGTCCCCAGACTATTTTTTGACTACTTCTGAATCTTCCCCCTGTAGAGGAAAGGCCCCGACTTAATGCCAATGCTCGGCATCCGCTCGCCCCCTTCGCTGCCGGTCCTCCTCCCCCGCTGGCGCCTCGTACAGCGCGGGGGCATCCCTTGGCACTTCGTCCTCTCGTGGCTCTCGTCAGCGGGGCACGGGCAGAGACGTCAGCATGCACGGCCTCTCTCGTCTCCCGTGGCGCCTCTCCGGACTGATGCTCATGGTCTTCTCGTCTCTGCTCTCTCGGAGCTGGTGAGGCTGTGTCCACA
This sequence comes from Prorocentrum cordatum, assembly GCA_963575745.1. NCBI lineage: Eukaryota > Dinophyceae > Prorocentrales > Prorocentraceae > Prorocentrum > Prorocentrum cordatum. The sequence goes on from CAUYUJ010016945.1 coordinate 98,510, forward strand.
GAGCCGATCTATCGAGACTTCCCTTCGACCTGCACCTGGATCTCTTCACTCTCATTCATCAGCTGGTCGTTTCCCCTTTGTAGCGTGGCCAAGCCCTTCAGTGCAGTGGCGATGGATTGTGCTCGACATCTAGAGGATCTCCGGATATCGCCAAGATCAGTACCACCACTTCTCCCCAATCTGTTCTGGAGAGCCAGCAACCAAATGCCAGGCGCAGGCATGGGCGTGAAACCACTCTGCATTAACACTTTTCTGATAAACTCCAGATCCCGCGCTGGCCCGACCACATACGAATAACCTGTACAACAACCTGGCACGAAAGAAACCAACGATGTGTAACATGCCCGCGGAAACATGCACACACGGGCAACCCTTCCTTAAGCCAAACTGGCCGTGATGATGGTGAGGGTGACGACGATGATTACAGCGACGTTTTATGGTGATGTATGAAATTCTGAAATGCGGAGGATCATTACATAGGATGAGGATGATGAGAAGGCGAGTGAAAGAGAAGGGGGAGCATGGTGCGGAGGATGGGAAGCATGAGAAAACAATGAGGCGAACGAGGATCAGGAAGAGTAGATTAATCAGGATAAGCAAATCGAAGATAAGACCGGCGAGGAGGTGGAGATGAGGGTGCGGGAGAAGAGTGAGGTCTATGGATGATGGGGAGCAGGAGGAGCAAGGTGAAATGTGGGAGGGACCGCTGAAAGAGCAGAATGAGGCGAGGAGGATGCGGAGGAATAGGAGGAGGAGGAGGAGGAGGAGGAGGAGGAGGAGGAGGAGGAGGAGGAGGAGGAGGAGGAGGGCGAGGAGGAGGAGGAGCAGGAGGGGGGTAGGGGAAGGAAGAAGAGGAGAAGGAGGAGGACGAAGAGGGACGAGCAGATAAGATGATGATATGATGATGATGATGATGATGATGATGATGATATGATGATGATGATGATGATGATGATGAATGATGATGATGATGATGATGATGATGATGATGATGATGCTGATGATGATGATGGTGATGATGATGATGATGATGAGATGATGATGATGATAGTGGGGGAGGACAAGGAGGAGGACGAGGAAGAGGAGACTAGATAGGAGGATGAGGCGAAGGACAAGGAGGAGGAGACGAAGGAGGAGGAGAGGAGAGGGGAGGAGGAGAAGGAGGAGGAGGATGGGAGTACGAAGAGGAGAAGGAGGAGGAGGAGGAGAAGGAGGACAAGGAGGGGGAGGACAACCAGGAGGCAAGCGGCCCCCACCTGGGTGTTCGCCAGTCGCGTGAGGTCCGCCAGGCTGGCCGAGGAGACGGGCGCTCCCACTTCCCCGCCAGCGGGCCCCGGCTGGTCGAACGCGAGGTACCTCGCAGAAACGCCGCGCGCTCGCTGCTGCTGCCGGGAGACGTTTCGCGCCTCCTCCTCCTCCTCCTCCTCCTCTTCCTCCTCCGCCTCCTCCCCCTCCTCCTCCTCCTCCTCCTCCTCCCCTCCACTTCAGCCTCTTTCTCCACCCCTGCTCCTCCACCTGCTCATGCTCGCTTCTTGCCCACATCTATCCATTCTGGCCGCTTTCCTCTTATTCTTCATTCGTCGCCAACGTCCTCTGCCCACCCTCTCACTCGCAACCCCCTCCTCCTCCTTCTCCACCTCCACCTCCTCCACGTCCCCTCCTCCGTCTTCTCGTCCTCCTCCTCCTCCTCCTCCTCCTCGTTCTCCTGCCTCCTTCTCCTCCTACCTCCCCCTCCTCCTCCTCCTTCCTCCTTCCTCAACACCTCCAACTCCCCACCTCCACCTCCTCCTCCTCCCCTCCACCTCCTCCTCCTCCTCCCCCTCCTCTCCCACCTCCCTCCTTCCTCCTCCTCATCCTCCTCCTCCTCCTCCCCTCCTCCTCACTCCTCCTCCTCCGACCACCTCCTCCACCTCCTCCTCCTCCCCTCCCCCTCCTCCTCCTCCTTCCACCACCTCCCTCCTCATCCTCCTCCTCCTCCTACCTCCTCCCCCTCCTCCTCCTCCACCTCCTCCTCCTCTCTCCTCCTCCTCCTCCTCCTCACTCCTCCTCCTCCTCCCTCCTTCACCTCCTCCTGCCTCTCCGCCCTCCCCCCGCCCTCCTATTCCTCTCCTGGTCCTACTGCTCCGTCGTCGACCTACTCCTCCTGCGGCTCCCCATCTCCGCTCCCCCCCTTGCTCCACTCGTCGCCAACGTTGTCAACGTCTTCCTCCGTCACGTCCGCTGATCCTCCCTCTCCTCCCCCGCCAATTCCTCATCCCTCCCTGATCCTTCTCCTCTTCGTCGTCGGCGCCGCCATGATCATCCTTCTACTGCTTTTCCTCCTCCTCCTTGTCCTCCTCCTCCCTCCTCCTCCTCCTCCCCTCCTCCTCCTCCTCCTCCTACCTCCTCCTCCTCTTTCCCCAAGCACGGTCTTTTCCTTGGTCTCCCATCGCTCTGCACCCTTGAATCCTCCCCTCCTTCTCCACCTCCTCCTCCTCCGCCTCCTCCTCCTCCTTGTCCTGGTCTTCCCGCTCCCTCCTCCTCCTCCTCCTCCTCCTCCTCCTCCTCCTCCTCCCCCTCCCCCTCTCCCCTCTTCCTCCTCCTGCTCTTCCTCCTCCTCCTCCTCCTCCTTGTCGTCCTCCTCTTCCCTCTTCATTGTTCTCGTCCTTGTCTTCGCCGTTGTCGTCTTCGTTCTTCTCCTCCTCCTCCTCCCCTTCCTCCTTCCTCCAATTCCTTGCTCTCATGTTCCCTCTTCCGAGCGGTATTTGAAAACGCTGAGGGTCCCAAGGCCGCCAACGGCCCCCGGATGTCCTGGGGGGCCCGGTAGGTCTCCAGAGGCTCGAGCGAGTGCCAAAATGTTTGCCAGCGGGGGGCCCGACCAATGTGCCCTCGCACCTCGATGTGCGCTCTATCTATTTGGTGCGCTCGATGTGGTGCAACCCATGCGTTGCCATTAATGTTTTGGTCGGGCATGTCCCCCTAAAGGCGGATTTTGGACGACAAATTGCGCTACCGAGGAACCCCACATACCTATTTCATTTCCTGCGTGTACCATCGGCACTAATCTTATTACAACAACAACAAGAACTACTACTACTACTACTACTACTACTACTACTACTACTACTACTACTACTACTACTACTACTACTAATACTAATACTACTAGTACTAGTAGTACTAATTATAGTAACTATAGTAGTAGACTACTAAGTACTACTAGTACTACTAGTACTAGTACTATGTAAGTAGTAGTAGTAGTAGTAGTAGTAATAGTAGTACTACTACTACTACTACTACCTACCACTAACGAACACGACTACTACTACTACTACTATTACCACTACTACCACCTACTACTACTACTACTACTACTACAACAAACTACTACTACAACTACTACTACTATACTACTACTACTACTACGACTACTACTACTACTATACTACTACTACTACTACACTACTACTACTACTACTACTACTACTACTACTACGACTACTACGACTACTACGACTACTACGACTACTACGACGACTACTACTACTACTACTACTACTACTACTACTACTACTACTACTACTATCACTACTACTATCACTAGTAGTACACTATCACTACGTGAGTGTCGTGGGTGCAGCGCGGCAGGGAAGAACACCATAACCCCACGAAGCATGTGGGGAGCAAAGGAACACAATGAAATGCGACGTAATGGTAATACCAATGTTGCCTGTTTTTCACAACAAAGACGCGGATCGCGGGCATCCGGGCGATCATCCCTCTAAGATCTGAGATATGAAGGCCGCGGGAGAACCAGACACGCGGACAATCTATGACAACAGCCAGGGTTCAAACGCATCGGGATGTAAGTATCGCGGCGGCAGACCTCGTGAGCAGGACTACAGGAGCGCGCCTGCGTGAGAGCGATGGCGCGCCGAGCCGGCTTGAGCCAAGGTGTTTACAGTTGTTGACAAGATACGAGCTCCCACCCCCAGCGCACCCCCCCTGTGGCGTCGAGGAAATGCCACGCCTGCCACGCCCTGGGAGCCTGCAGCGCATAGGGCCCCCACCCCCAGCACACCCCCTGTGGCGTCGAGGAAATGCCACGCCTGCCACGCCCTGGGAGCCTGCAGCGCATAGGGCCCCCACCCCCAGCGCACCCCCTGCGGCGTCGAGGAAATGCCACGCCTGCCACGCCCTGGGAGCCTACAACGCATAGGGCCCCCACCCCCAGCGCACCCCCTGTGGCGTCGAGGAAATGCCACGCCTGCCACGCCCTGGGAGCCTACAACGCATAGGGCCCCCACCCCCAGCGCACCCCCTGTGGCGTCGAGGAAATGCCACGCCTGCCACGCCTGGGAGCCTACAACGCATAGGGCCCCCACCCCCAGCGCACCCCCTGTGGCGTCTAATGTACGCCTGCCACGCCCCGCATAGGGCCCCCACCCCCAGCGCACCCCCTGTGGCGATCTAAAGTGTAACGCATGCCGTGCCCTGCGCCATGGCCTGCTGAGCTGTGCTGTGCTGAGCTGAGCTGTGCTGAGCTGTGCTGAGCTGTGCTGTGCTGTGTGCGTGGGGGGAGGGGAGGTGTGTGTGAGGAGACGCGGGTGCGCCGCGGCAGAGAAGAAAACCAGAACCCCACGAAACATGTGGGGAATACAAATGACCCAAAACATATTCAAACGTACTCAAAATGATCGAAGAATCGCCCCCAGACTATTTTTCGACTATTTTTGGATCTTCCTTCTGTAGAGGGACGCGCCCTCAAGCAATGTAGTGACATAGTTGGATTGGGAGCTATATGCCGCAATCCTCGGGGTGCAATGTATGGGATGCCGTCCTCTCGTGGGAATTGCTGTCGACAGCTCTAATGCTCAAGCAAGCGCCCCACCCTCCCAAGCGCAGCTTGTTGGCAAACGCTGGGGCCGCGCGCGGACAAGAGGGCGCAACTCCCGTTGCGCCTCTTTTCCCCGCTGAACAGTTGTATCTGCCAGAGTGGAGAGCGCGTGCGCCCATTGGTTCAAACGAAGTCGCTACTGTCCCCGACTACTTTTATGCTTTGCGCTGTTGACGCTAGGGCCCTAGATTGACCCCAACTATGATTCGTGCATCCTTCCGCATCGCCAAGACCTTCGCGCGCGCTTCGCGGGCTGAAGCCCCATCAGAAAATAGCGTCTGGAAGCCGACGGGTGGGCGGCCGAAACTCCGGGCATCTTCGTTCTCGTGATCCTCCCCCCTCTTCTCGTCCCCCCGTTTGCCCGTTTGCCATCCTCTGTCCCCCCGCAGCCCTCCTCTGCCCTCCTCCCGCTCGTGCTCGCTGGTACTAGCGGCCAACACCTTGCTGCCCCTTTCTGCCCCTGGCGGCCAGCACCTTGCTGCCCCTGGCTGGGCGGGCACCCTCCTCCCCCTGGCTGACATGAAGATATTTGACATTTAAGATGGGCGCTCGTGGATAGCAAGCGTGGAACGCAACACGCAGAAGCGACCGGATAACCACGGCTTCGGTGGTGGGGTGGGTTGGGTTGGGTGAGGTCGGGGTTGGGGAAGGGGTCGAATCCTCCTATTGATGAAATATAGCATGCTCTCAGAAAATATGGCATGGACTGCACATGGGATGCAACATGGTGGTGCGACCTGTGGGTTTCAATATGTGCGACCCAATCGTTGCGGAACCTAAGTAAGAACCCCTTTGTGCAAACACTGTTTAAATAATTATGCAAAAACCTCGGGCCCCAATCCTCCAGATCCGCTCAAAATCTGTCCCTGGACCCCTCCCAAGCCCCATCGCGCCTAGTTTTACATCCCACACCAATTTCTGAAGGTCCCGCGGCGCGAAACGGCCCCCAGTGGCCGAAACGAAGGAACAACCCAAGGCGCGATGTTTTGGATCACTCTCGTGCCCCCCCTCCCCCCTCGCCCTCATTTGCTGCGCAGCACATCGCCCCTGGGCGCCTGAACGGCAGGAACACTGTCTCCCGCACCTGCGGCCAGGCGGCCAAGGTCGGCTGGCCACACTGGGGGCCCTCCACGGAGGGAGGGAGGAATGGATGAGGAAGGGAGAGGACGGGACAGCCGGAGATATAAAGCAACAGTATGATTCGGATGATTCTGCTGATGATGACTATTAGGATGCTGCTGCTGCTGATGATCATGATCATGATGATGATGATGATGATGCTGGTTATGGTGATGATGATGATGGTGATGATGATTCTGATGACGATGGTGATAATGACGGCGATATCACTGACGACGGCGTTGATGCTGGTGCTGGTGCCTGCAATTCGGACAATTCGGATACTTATGACGATGCCGAGGGAGGCTGAGGGGGGGGAGGGAGGGACGATCAAGATGATGATGCAAATAGTTATCCATATAGCAATGATGGTGATGCTAACGATGACGGCTGCGACGATGATGTTGGGGATGAGGAGGACTGGGGAAAAGCAACGCAGGCTCTGCAGAGACAAAACAAACAAACAGCCAACACACCGAATCAGTCAGCCGATGTTGTTTGTTTTCTGGGTCAGGGAGGTCTGCTCTGATCGCTCCTGGGCAACCTCCTCACCCCCGCCTCTCTTCTCCCTCTCCTCTTCCTCCTCCTCTTCCTACTCCCTCCTCCTCCTCCTCCTCCTCCTCCTCCTCCTCCTCCTCCCTCCTCCTCCTCCTCCTCCTCCCCTCCTCCTCCTCCTCCTCCTCCTCCTCCTCCTCCTCCTCCTCCTCCTCCTCCTCCTCCTCCTCCTCCTCCTCCTCCCTCCCTCCCTCCTCCTCCTCCTCCTCCTCCTCCTCCTCCTCCTCATTTCTCCCTCCTCCTCTTCCCTCCTCTCCCTCCCGATCCCCCCCTCTCCTCATCAACGTCCACGTCGTCGTCGTCGTCGTCGTCGTCGTCGTCGTCGTCGTCGTCGTCGTTCTCATCCTCCTCCCCTCCTCCTCCTCCCTCCTCCTCCTCTTCCTCCTCCTCCTCCTCCTCCTCCTCCTCCTCCTCCTCCTCCTCCTCCTCCTCCGCTCCTCCTCCTACTCCTCCTTCGCCTGTTCCTCCTCCTCCTCCTCCTTCGCCTGCTGCTTCGCCAGCTCCTCCACCCTCGCCTGCTCCTCCGCTTCCCTGCCCCTGCCCTGCTCCCGCTGCTGCTGATGCTCCTCCTCTTCCATCTCTCTTCTCCCTAAGACGAAGCCAGGACGAGGATAAATTCGGGAGAGGATATGGTAGGGGTCCGACCACAAGAAACCTCCCACAAGAAACTCAACCCTGAAACCCCAGGACGTCCGTTGATAGTTGGTGTGGAAACGTGGCGCTCTCCATCGCAAAACCATCGAACCCCAAGAAAGGGCACCCTGGAGGTAAGCAAGGTGTTTCTTGGTCTGGGCCCCCACTGTAAATCGGGAATCTCTGTGATCTGGCGGTTCTGGAAGATGCCTCGGGCGCCGCGGCCTTCTCAGAGCGAGCCAGAACGCTCTGAGAACGTTCCGGGGCGCTCCGGAACGGATCTATCCTCGTCCTGGCTCCGTCCGGCTCCCCCTCCCCCTCCCTCCTGTGCACGTCGGGCAGGCGTTGGCTTGCTCGAGCCATCGCGTCTTGATGGCAGGGGTCCAGCAGAGAGGCTGGGCCGAGGCGCTCGATCAAGCACAGTTTTTCATCCGCGGGTCGAGAGCGCACGAAGCTAAGCGGGCCGCGCGAAGCTTTAATTAGGCGGAGAAGAGGAGGCGCTCGATCAAACACGGACCAGGCCCCGGTGCTGCAGCACGGCGGTGTCGCCACGCCGTCCACGAACACATACCTCGAGCGGTCGCGTGCTCCTCCTCCCGCTTCTCTTCCCACTTCCTACTTCTCCCTTCTCCCCCCTTCGCTTCTCCCATATCTTCTCCCTTCTCTTCTCTTCTCCTTCTCCTTCTCCTCTCCTCTCCTCTCTTCTCTTCTCTTCTCTTCTCTTCTCTTCTCTTCCCTTCCCTTCCTACATCCTACTTCTCCCTTCTCTTCTCCTCCCTTCGCTTCCTCCTCCCTTCTCGTCCTGCTTCTCTCCCTCCGGTACTTGCCCGGCAAAGAATACTACTCTCCCCTCTCCCCTGATGCTGCCTTTTCGTCTGCCTATTCCGCATACTGTTTGTTACCCACAGGGCTGTCCACAGACCAGCTGGCTTTCGATCTGCTTTTTCTCCTGCTCCGCCACTTCCTCCTCCTCCTCCTGCTCCTCCTCCTCGTCGTCGTCCTCCTCCTCCTCCTCTCCCGATGTACGCAGCTCTTCTCTATCGCGCATTACACGATGGGGTCAATTGGGGGATCCAGGTTTGCTGGGACACCTGTCGATGGATATAGAGAACATCAGCGCAATGGGAAGGAGAGGACAGGGAAGGGTGGGACGTCAGATATGGCGCGAGCGCACCAGGCTTACCTCCTCTCCACCTCTCCTCCTGCTCTTCCTGCTCCTCCAGCTGCGTCTGCTGCTGCGTCTGCTGCTGCTGCTGCCCCTTTTCCTCCTCCTCCTCCTCCTCCTCCTCCTCCTCCTCCTCCTCCTCCTCCTCCTCCTCCTCCCCCCACGGGCTCTAGAAGTGGCCCACAGACGGTGAACCTGAAGCGTAAAGATGACGCCGCCGGCCCCGCTGGCGAGGAAGCCGTAGTCCCCCCTGGGCGGCGGCGGGACCTCGGCAGCACGACTGATAGGAGGCAACTACTGGGAGGTTTTCGTCGGAAAATTCAAAAAGGATTAAGCCCCATGGGGGGGCTGATACGCCAGAGTGGGCCTCGGATTAAGCCGGATTAAGCGGGATTAAGCGGGATGGAACGGGATTAATCCGGATTTCGGACCAGGGCAAAATCAGAATTTTGACCTCCCAAGAGTTGCATCCGAGCGACTGCGCCCGAGACTGCCAGGCTGCTGCCGCAATCCCCAGAGAGAGAGAGCGTGGGGGGGGGGGGAGAGGTGGTAGAGGCAGGGAGGAGGGAGGAGTTGAGGGGGAGGCAGGAGCAAGGGAGGAAACGTAGGAGGGCCTGAGTCAACCCAGGATGTATCAACGATGTTGCAGTATATCTTCCCGTCCCACATCCGCTCCTCGTTGGTCCCTACAACAACGCGGCTTCGCTGCGCGAGGCGCCCTGCCCCAAAAAAACGACCGCCGCGTGGGCAAGCAAAATTCAAGCGGAGTCGCCGTTCTGATAGGAACTGTCCGCCATCCTTCGAGCTATACTGCACGCGAGAAGGTGGGATCGTAAAACTCAGGGGGGTGCCCAGCAGCAACCCCGCTTTGAAAAAGAACCGGCTTCCATCCATGTAAAGGTGTTGCACGGCTGTAACTGTCTTGTCGTACAACCGAACGAAATTCCAAACGAGAGCCCCATTCCAAAATCCTCCGGCGGCCCCCATTGCGGGGCCACCAGGCTGTGAGGGTCGGGTTTCAGCAACACGCGCCAGTCCTGAGCTCCTCGGTCCCAGTCCCAGTGCACTTTCCAATTTACACTCTCCAGTGTCATAGTTCTACTTCCTGCTTCCTACTGCAGTGTGCCACTTTTTTTCCAACACCACTCAACGGTGTTGGGTACTCGTTTTGAAAATACAGCGCCCCGCGCCTCCCTTCCTCTCTTCTCCTCTCCTCTCCTCTTCGCTCCTCCCTCCTCCCATCCCTTCCTTTGGCCCCCGCACCGGTCACATTCCGGCACGCACCTCACACGTTTGGCGGCCCCGAACGGAGCTCCACCGACGGCCCCAATGGCAGGGTCCACAAGAGGCTCCCTGCCCACCGCATGTTCATGTCGGCACACCCGTCACATGTTTCGTGGCCCGATACTGAGCTCCACCCAAAGACCCACTGGCAGGGTCCACAAGAGGCTCCTGGCCCACCGAATGTCAATTCCAGCGCACACCTCACATGTTTCGCCCCGAAGGGAGCTCCACCCAAGGCCGCCACTGGCAGGGTCCAAATGCAGCTCCTCGGCCCACCGCATGTCCATGTCGGCAAAACCCTCACACGTTCCGCGGCTCCATACGGAGTTCCACCGAAGGCCCCACTGGCAGGGTCCACAAGCGGGCGGCGCTCCGCTCACCGCATGTCCAATTCGGCACACCACTCAAGCGTTTCGTGGCCCTATACAAGGGGCTGCACTGAAGGCCCCTATGGCAACGTCCACATTCGGCTCCCCGCCCACCGCATGTCCGTTCCAATGCACCCCACACGTCCAATGGCCCTATACGGGGTTGCATGGCTATTTCGGCACACCCATCACATGTTGGGTGGCCCCGTAGGGAACTCCACGAAGGCCCCAGTGGCAGGGTCCACATGCGGCTCCCCGCCCATCGCATGGCCATTTCGGCGCACCCATCACACGTTGAGTGGCCCCACGGCAGCTCCACCCGCGGCCCCACTGGCAGGGTCCCCAAGGGGCTCCCCCACCCACCGCATGTCCATGTCGGCGCACACCCACACGGCTCGTGGCGCCACAGGGAGCTCCACCGAAGGCCCCAGCAGCAGGGTCCACAGGCGGCCCCTCGGCCACGCGTTCGTGGTTGCATCGTGGCCCGCCCGAGCCTCGCCTTCTGCCGACTGTCCACTTGTTTGGTCACGCGCCGCGGACGACCTGCGCGCGTCGCTGGAATCCTCTCGGGGCGGCCAGCGCGCGTCGCGGGGGCTCCCTTGCGCTCTGCCCAAAGAGCTGCCCGACTTCCACGCGCTCTACCCAACGCCTCGCCCATTGTCACCCGCCACTTTTACCCAAACATCCTGTGGTGCTGGGCCCTCGTTTTGAAGAGACAGCGCCCCGCGTCTCCTCTCCTATCCTCTCCTCTCCGCTCCTCATCTCGTCCTCGTCCTCGTCCTCGTCCTCGTCCTCGTCCTCGTCATCTTCCTCTTCCTCGTCCTCATCCTCCTCCTCCCATTCCTGCACCTGCCCTCCGCATGTCAGCAATTTGGGCACACCACTGACGCGCTTCGTGCCCATATGGATCTCCACCGAAGGCCCCAGGGAGCGCGTTCGCATGCGTCCGCGCCACCCAATACAACGCTTCGGGGCCCCATAGGAAACTCCGCCGAAGGCCCCGCTTGCCGCGCTCGCATGCGTCCGCGCCACCCAGTACAGCGCTTTGCGGCCCCATAGGGAACTCCACCGAATGCACCAGTGGCCGCGTTCGCATGCGTCCGCGCCACACAGTACAACGCTTCGTGGCCCCACAGGGAGCTTTCCCGAATGCCCCAGTGGACGCGTTCGCACGCGTCCGCGCCACCCAATGCAGCGTTTCGTGGCCCCGCATATAACTGATATTGGGACCAATCCCGGCTTGCTAGTCCCAAGCCTGGCCCGTGACCCGATGCGCATTAAAGTCGGGGCGTTGACCTCAGGAACCCTAAATAAGGAACGAGGCCCATTTTTCCCATAAGTTAAACTTCGATTTCCAATGGGAAACCTCAGGAAACCTCAGGAAGGCCTGAGGCAAACTGTTAAACGATCCGGGAACACCAAGCCCCTCCCCAACGAACAGGGTTCCTTCTTCAGCGCCCCGACTGTACAGCAAATCTGCGCTCCCGAGGCCAGAGCCCTTTGTAAACTACGCCGGGTTCGCGCTGCAAGGGCCCGACTCCTTTGTCAAATCGCACCAGACTTGCGCTCCCGGCGCCAGAGTCCCCGGTAAGTTCTTGTAAAGCTGCGCTCCCGAGGCCAGAACCCTTGGTACGTTACGCCTGCTTCGCGCGCCGGGGGCCAGACTCCGGTGTACATTACAGCAGATTCGTGCGCTCGGAAGCCGTATTCCTTTGCACCTACCTTGCGCCGCGTTCGCGCCCCCAGTGCCCAGGTGGCCGCAAGCGGCCCCCAGTCGTGCCGAGAGGGCTGCTGATGCATGGCGTGCGGGGAGTGCTCCCAGAATGCGACGCAAAGTGTTCCAGAATAGACCTATGATGTTCCAACCTACTTTTGCCTTGGCCACCAGAAATAATTTTCGAGCACCAAGAAAGTACCGAAACTAGAGAGCTTTCAAGTGTCGGGCCCTGGGAGACGATACTCGTTCGACACTGTTCCGATACTTTTCTGGGTGCTCGAAACTATTTCTTGGATGTAGTCCTTAGTACGATGGGAACAAGATAAAAATAGACCCGCCAGATGTTTTCAGATGTCTTCAAGACGGCGCCCAAACACCCCGACGAAACTCAGACATCTTCCATTCTGACAGAAGAGGGACCGGCGGCAGAGGGCGAAGCCCTTATGGATAACCCGCCCTCCATCCGAGAAACTAATGCACAATTTTGTAGGTTTGGTAGCAATTTCGGAGGAGGTCTCAAGCGCGAACACCATTTTGAAAACGACTCGCCTCACATCCCTGTATTTTTTTTTGTCGGACGGGCGTGCGCGGCACGAATGCGAGGACACCAATTCGAAAACGATTCGTCCTCCATCCGTGTAACAGTTGTTTACGGAAGACACGTGTCTGTGGCGACCCAGCCGAAGAAACCACTTTGAAAATGACCCGCCCTCCACCTGTGTAACTGTTGGGACAGTCAAGCTTCGAAATCATAAACAGTGTGGGGGGGGGCTCGGGCAAAACGCCCAGCCCGCCCTAACAGCACGTCTAGTGGTGCGACATGCAGGAGCTATTGATACAAGGAATGAGGATGGAGGAGCGATGTAGGAAGAGGGGGATCAAGGGGGAGGGATCATGAGCCACAGAGGGAAGGAGGGAGGCAGGGGAGGGAGGCTGGGAGAAGAGGAGCGAGGGATGAGCGATTGAAGAGGAGGGCGGAAGAACGAGGGTGCGGGATGATGAGGAGGATAGTGGGGATGATGGCCATGATGGCCATGCTGATGACGATGACCATGATGCATTCATAATTTTCATGGTGATGCGGATGAGATGGGCAGGGTGCATTGAGGGAGGAATAACAATTTAGGACGTTGATGCTGCTGCGGATGAGGATGCTGACGATGCTGACGATGATGATGCTGATGATGATACTGATGCTGCTGACGATGATGGTGATGATGATAATGATGACGATGATAATGAGGATGATGACGACGATTATTATGATTATGTTGTTGATGATGATTATGATTACGATGATGATGATGATGGAGATGATGGAGATGATGATGATGATAATGATGATAATGATAATGATAGTGATAGTGATGATGATAATGATAATGATAATGATAATGATAATGATGATGATGATGATGATGATGATGATGATGATGATGATGATGATGATGATGATGATGATGATGATGATGATGATGATGATGATGATGATGATGACGCGCCCGTGGAAGGGTGGTGCCTCGAGCCAACTCTGGCAGAGGCACGGCACGTGAAGGCCATGCAGTCGAGCGGATCTGGGCCCCGACCGACGCATTGATTTAGGTCGGGCATGTCCCCATACAGGGGGATGTTGCACCCCAAAAATACCCCCAAATGCCCACAAAATGGTCACAAAATAATCAACAAGTCGTCCCCTGACTATTTTTTGACTATTCTTGAATTTCCTCCTGTAGAGGGACAGGCCCGACTGAAGCCTTCATCGGCCAACCCCGTCGGCTGGTGACCGCCGCAGGATGGCAGGAGCCCCGCGGTGGGCCCCGACAGGCTCCGAGGGAATCCGAGCCACCGGGAGGCGCCCCGCCTCAGCACGCCAGGCGTCGCCGCGAGCACAGACCCTCGGAGGTCCGCGCTGACCCCTTCAGAGGCACGAGCAGCGGCACAAACGCACTCCAGATTTCGTAATACAAGGGAGAGGGTCTGGACCCTCCAAGACAAGCCATTTCAGACCTCCCCCGTGGGAGAACCCTCCAAAACATCGTCCCCAGACCCCCCAGGCCCTCCAAGATAGCCTGGAAGAGACCCCGCCCCGAAGTGAGACCCCCCTCCCTTTATTACGAAATCTGGAGTAAGCTCTTGGAGGTCCGCGTGGATCTCCTGGAAGCGCGCTGGACCCCCCTCCCTGGCGCGCGGAGCGCGCCGGGAGCGTCGCCGGAGCCGCCGCCGAGGGTGCCGAGCGCCGATCCAAGAGGTCCGCGCGGAGCTCTCCGAGAGGTTATGCTTTGCAGCTTTTTGCTCTTCGACTCTTCGATCGGCGCCCGGCACCCCTGGCGGCGCTACAGTCGGGGCCTTGACCTGAGGAGCCCAAAATAAGGAACGAGGTCCCTATTTTCCATGAGTTAAACTTCGATTTCCTATCGGAAACAGAAGGAAAACCTGAGGCAAGCTGTGAAACACTTCAGGAACGCGGAGCCCCTCCCCAACGAAAAGGGTTCCTTCTCCAGCACCCCGACTGTACGGCGCCGCTCCCGGCGCGCTCCGCGCGCAAGGGGCGGGGTCCAGCGCGCTTCCAGGAGATCCGCGCGGAGCTCCGACAGTTCATGTTTACAGCGGAGGCCAGTCCCCAAGGAACCCTCCACAAGAAACCCGACCCGGAGACCCCAGGGCGCCCATCGATTTTTGGCGTGGGAACGTCGCGCCTTCCATCGCAAAACCATCGGAGCCCAAGAAACCCAGGGCATCCTGGAGGCATGTAGGGTGTTTTTTTCGTCGACTCCCAAAAGGTGTGGTTTGCAAAAGGTGTGGTTTGCAACCGGCACCCTGGGGAACATCCTAGGGGGCACCCCAGGGGGCGCGCGGGAACCTCGATAGAGTTCTCCCGCGCCCCGAGGAGGCCCGACGAGGACAGTGTCGTGCCCCCCAGGCCCCAACGGTGCCGATCGCAAACCACACCCCGGCGTAACCTTCAGTCGGGCGTGTCCCCTTGCAGGCGGATTTTGGACGAAAAATCCGCCGATCCCAGGGTCGTGTGAGATGGCCCCCCGTGCATTACGCTTTACTGCTCGCCAACTTCACCAACGCTGACCACCGCCCCCTTCCTCACCAACGCCCCCCTCCTCGCCCACCCCATGAATTCTCGCCCAAAACCGACCCGCACCCCCTTCCTCGCCCCGGCATCCCCACCACACGCAATCTCTGTTCTTGGGACCCCCCACCCCACGATTTCTCGCCCGAAACCGACCCGCCCAAAACCGACCCGCACCCCCTGCCTCGCCCCGGCATCTCCACCACAAAGAACCTCTGTTCTTGGACCCCCCCCACCCCACGATTTCTCGCCCCAAACCGACCCGCAACCCCTTCCTCGCCCCGGCATCCCCACCACACGGAACCTCTGTTCTTGGGGCCCCCCATCCTGGATTTCTCGCGCAAAACCGACCCGCGCCCCCTTCCTCGCCCCGGCATGCCCACCACGCAGAACCTGTGTTCTTGGGACCCCCCACCCCATGCGGAGGAGGCGGAGGAGGAGGAGGAAGAGGAGGAGGAGGAGGAGGAGGAGGAGGAGGAGGGGGAGGAGGAGGAGGGGGAGGTACGCAGCAGCTAAGACAGCGTCGCCGAGAACGAACACAAAGCTGCATATTAACCGCCGACCCCGAAGGCGTGTTAGAGTTCAGGAGAAGCCATCAGCCATCAGCGAACCAGCCATTCTGCCAACCAGCCCGCAGCGAACCAACCAGACATTCTTTGGACCCCAGCCATCAGCCAATCAGCCACAGCCAGTCAGCCATCGACCACCCAGCGCGTGAGAGTCGAGGCTTCGGAGCTCCGCAACTCTCAGCCATCAGCCCACAAACTGCTGACCATCAGACCAAAGCCAATCCATCGGCAAACCAGCCCTTCAGCCAGCCAGCCATCGACAAACCAGCGCTTCAGCCAACCAGCCATCAGGCATGCAGTCATGCAAGTATCCGCTCAAGCCAAAGACCAAAAAGCGCTGCAGCTTACGTTACATTTTTGTGGGGTCGGCGGCAGAGGCGGTAGCTCTATATATTAAAATACTCCCCACATACTCCAAACATATCCAAAGCTACTCAAAAAATCGTCCGCAGACTGTTTTGAGACTATTTTTGAATATTCCTCCTGTAGAGGGACATGCCCGACTTAAGCGTAACCGTGCCCGCTGTAGTCGCCGATTCTTGGCGTGGGCCCCCACTGTATACCGCCATCTGTTCTTCGATGCTTCGGTCGGCGCTGAATTCCCCCCCTGCACGCCCCTGCCCTGGTTGCGCGGAGCGCGAGGTGCGCGGACGGGGGGGGGGGTGCGGCAGAGGAGGAGGAGGAGGAGGAGGAGGAGGGGGGAGGAGGAGGAGGGGAGGAGGAGGAGGAGAGGAGGAGGAGGAGGAGGAGGAGGAGGAGGAGAGGAGGAGGAGGTGAGGAGGAGGAGGAGGAGGAGGAGGAGGAGGAGGAGGAGGGGAGGAGGAGGAGGAGGAGGAGGAGGGGGAGGAGGAGGAGGAGGAGGAGGAGGAGGGGGAGAGGAGGAGGAGGAGGAGGAGGAGGAGGAGGAGGAGGAGGAGGAGGAGAGAGGAGAGGAGAGGGAGGAAGGGAGGAGGAGGGGAGGAGGAGGGGAGGAGGGAGGAGGAGGAGGAGGAGGAGGAGGAGGAGGAGGAGGAGGAGGAGGAGGAGGAGGAAGGAGGAGGAGGAGGAGGAGGAGGAGGAGGAGGAGGAGGAGGGAGGGGGGGGGGAGGAGGAGGAGAGGAGGAGGAGGAGGAGGAGGAGGAGGAGGAGGAGGAGGAGGAGGGGATAGTGGTGTGAGGAGGAGGAGGAGGCAGACCGGGTCCCGAGAGACACGTGCGCGCACGAGGAGGCGGGCCAGCGGAGGTGCTGAGAGAAGAAGAGTCCTGACCCTCCAGGAGGGCCAGAAAATACAGTGGAGGCCAGTCCACAAGAAACCTTCCAGAAGAAACCCAACCCTGAGACCCCAGGGCGTCCCTTGATTTCTGGTGTGGGAGCGTCACGCCTTTCATAGCGAAACCATCGAAACCCAAGAAACCCATGTCACCTTGGAGGCAAGCAGGGCGTTTCTTGGCATGGGCCCCCACTGTCGCACCAGGACCTCGGCATCCAAAGTCCAGTCGAGGCTTTCGGCAGTCCAGGCAGGTCCACAGGTCTGGCAGGCTCAGGAGGGGGCCATGAGATCGGCGACGCGCCAGGAGTGGCCTTGGGTGCGCAGCTTCCGGGGGGCGCGGTGGGGGGCCCAAACCAGGAGAGCAGACGCCGCTGCAATCGGATCGCACTCCACGGTCGGGGGATCCTGGCGGGACCGCAACAGACTTCAGTCCAGCGAGGCGGCACTCTTACTTGTAGCCGAGGAGAAGAGGGGGCCATTCAAGCTGGGATAGATCATGGCCCTGGCCATGTTCTCCTCTCACCCCCCAAACCTCAGGCCCTCTTAGACGCCCGCGAGGAGCGTGCTGGCGGCGGCGCTGCAGGCGCCGCCTGTGGAGGGCGGGGATGGGGGCCTCAGCGCCGACCCAAGAAGTCCGTGCGGGCCTCGGGCGGTGAATGCATGTTCTTTTGGCTGCGTGGGCACCGACGCCGCAACCTCCCTGGCGGCACAAAACTCGGGCACCTCCGTCGGTGAGGCTCCGTGTCAGTGGCAATGCGCGCGTCGAGGTGCCCCAAGCAGCTCGCCCTCCTGCAGGTGCAGGCTGCAGCATCAAGGCAGCTCGAGCGTGGGAGGAACATCGTAACGTCAGCGATCTCTCGATCATTCGATCTCTGGCCCGCTTTCAGTCCTGATCCCGAACATGCTGACATCTCTCGGGGGGGCATCTTTTACTTCTGCCAGCCTCCGCCGACCTTCTGGCGGCGGCGCCGCGCTCGTTTCACTCCCTTCGCCTTCCGCAGCCCTTCCGCCAGCTTCCGCCGTGTGTGAGGCGCCTAGCCTTCGATCCCTGGTAGGCGAGACGCTTCTTGAAACGCCCTGTCTATGTCTTCTGGCCGGTGATGCTGATGATGATGATGCTGATGGTGATTGTGATGATCATGCCGATGATGCCGCTGCTGATCATGATGCCTATGATGGTGCTGATACTGATGCTGATGATGCTGATGATGGTGATGATGGTGATGCTGATGATGATCCTGCTGCTACTGATAATGATGTCGATGATGGTGATGATGATGACGATGCTGATGATGATGATGATGTTGCTGATGATGCTGCCGATGCTGCTGATGATGGTGGTGATTGTGATGATCATGCTGCTGCTGATCATGATGCCGATGATGCTGATGCTGATGAGGATGATGCTGGTTATGATGCTGATTATGATACTGGTGATGATGATGGTGATGCTGATTGTGATGCTGACGGTGCTGATGACGTTTATGCTGATGATAATGCTGATGCTGATGCTGATAGTGATGATGTTGGTGATGATGATGATGCTGATGCTGAGGACGATCCTGCTGCTACTGACAATGAGGATGATGATGATGATGATGATGATGATGATGATGATGATGATGATGATTATGGCGACGATGACGTTGATGATGATGATGTTGATGCTGAAGGTGATTGGTATGATGATGCTGATGATGCTGCTGCTGAATATGATGGCGATGATGATGCTGATGCTAATGCTGATGATGCTGATGATGCTGATTCTGATGCTGACCATGGTGATGATGATGGTGATGCTGATGCTAAAGATGATCATGCTGCTACTGATCAAGATAACGATGATGACAATGTTGATGATGATGCTGACGATGCTGCTGATAATGATGATGGTGATTCTGATGATGATGTTGAAGCTGATGCTGATGATGCTGATGATGCACCTGATGATGCTGATGATGGTGATGATGCTTCTGACGATGGTGCTGACGGTGATGGTAATGGGGATGATGATGATGTCGGTGATGACGGTGATGCTGCTGCTGATGATGGTGACGATGATGCTTCTGCCAATGGTGCTAGTGATGGTGATGCTGATGATGCTGATGCTGATGGCGATGCTCATGGTGATGCTGATGGTGATGCTGATGATGACGATGATGATGGTGACGATCATGATGCTGATGATGATGATGTTGATGCTGGTGGTGACTGCGATGATGATGATGATGGTGATGATCATGATGCCGATGATGGTGATGATGCTGAGGAGGATGATGCTGATTATGATGATGATGCAGATGATGGTCTTGCTGCTATTGATCATGGTAATGGTCATGATGGCGATGCTGATCATGCTGATGATGATGATGATGACGATGCTGAGAAGGATGACGCTGATGATGCTGATGCTGATGCTGACGATAGTCTTGATGCCGACGCTAATGCTGATGATGCTGATTCTGATGCCGAGAGTGGTGAGGATGATGATGGTCATGCTGATGATGATGGTGATGATGATGATGATGATGATGATCCTGCGGCTACTGATTATGGTGACGATGATGATGATCATGATGATGATGATGATGCTGACGATTCTGAAGATGATGATGCTGATGATGATGGTGAAGATGATGATACGGTTGATGATGACGATCGTGATGGTGATGCTGATGATGCTGCCGATTGTGCCGATGATTGCGATGATGCTGCTGATGATGGTGATGATGATGATAATGATGGTAGCGATGATGGTGATGATGATGATAACGATGGTGATGGTGATGATGATGATGCTGATGCTGCTGGTGATGATGATGATGACGATGATGAGGATGCCGATGTTGATGCTGATAATGCTGATTATGATGCTGATGATGATAGTGATGATGATGTGAGTGGTGAGGCTAATGATGATCCTGCTGCTACTGGTAATGATGATGATGATAATGGTGGTGATGATTATGCTGATTATGCTGATGATGCTGTTGATGATGGTGATGATGCTGCTGAAACTGGTGACGATGATGATGATGATGATGATGATGGTGATGATGATGATGATGATGACGATGGTGCTGATTCGGATGCTGATGCTGATGCTGCTGCTCATGATAATGACGATAGTTGTGATGCCGATGCTGATGCTGATGATGTTGATTCTGATGCCGATGATGATAGTGATGATGGGGATGGTGAGGCTGATGATGATCCTGCTGCTACTGGTAATGATGATGATGACGATGATTACGATGATGCTGATGATGATGATGCTGATGATGATGATGTTGCTGATCACGCTGCCGATTGTGCTGATGATAGTGGTGATGCTGCTGATGATGGTCATCATGATGATGGTGATGGTGCTGCTGGTGATGATGATGATGACACAGATGATGATGCTGATGCTGTTGCTGATAATGCTGACGATGCTGTTGGGGCCGAAGATGATGCTGATGCTGATGATGATGCTGATTCTGATGCTGACGATGATGATGGTGTTGCTGATGCTGATCCTGCGGCTACTGATAATGAAGATGATGACGATGACGATGATGACGATGATGATGCAGATGATGCTGATGCTGATGCTGATGGTGTTGATCATGCTGCCGATGGTGCTGCATGATGATGGTGGTGGTGATGGTGGTGATGATGATAGTGATGATGATGCTGATGATGATGGTGATGATGATGACGCTGATGCTGCTGCTGATGATGAAGACGATGATGCTGATGTCGATGTTGATGCTGCTGCTGATGCTGATGATGCTGATTCTGTTGATGATTGTGATGACGATCGTGCTGGTGATGCTGGTGATGATCCTGCTAGTGATGGTGATGACGATCGTGCTGGTGATGCTGGTAATGCTGCTACTGATAATGATGATGATGACGATGATGATGGCGATGCTGCTGGGCCTGATGATGGTGATGATCCTGCTAGTGATGGTGATGATGGTGATGATAATGATGATGATGACGATGAAGATGATGAGGATGATGCTAGTGAGGATGCTGATGCTGATGATGATGATGGTGATAATGTTGATGAGGATGCTGATGACGATGATGATGATGCTGCTGCAGATGGCGATTCTGATGATGGTGGTGATGATGATGTTGAT
The DNA here is from genome assembly GCA_963575745.1 of Prorocentrum cordatum. Classification (NCBI taxonomy): domain Eukaryota; class Dinophyceae; order Prorocentrales; family Prorocentraceae; genus Prorocentrum; species Prorocentrum cordatum. Next base: position 119,257 of record CAUYUJ010016945.1, read on the forward strand.
GGTGGTGATGAAGATGATCATGACGATGATGACGATGCCGATGATGATGCTGATGCGAATTTTGCTGATGCTGATGCTGATGACGGTGCTGCTGCCGATGGTGAAGCTGATGCTGATGCTGCTGCTGATGCTAATTCTGATGATGCTGATGATGATGCTGATGACGACGACGACAGTGATGATGACGATGATGATGATGATGATGATGATGATGATGATGATGATGATGATGATGACGACGATGATGATGGTGTGGGGCTCAGCGGAGACCGGGGCCCGCGCCTTCTGCAGCTGCGAGAGGCGCAGCCACTCCGACCGGTCCCGCACGAGCTGCAGGGCCAGCCCGGGCGAGGGCGTCAGCACGCCGTGCAGCGGCGCGGGAGGTGCGCCGGCGGCGTCCACGACCTGCGGCAGCACGCGCGCGGATCCCGGCCGGGGCCCAGCCTGGCCCCGGGGTCGGTGCACGCAGCACCCCGCAGCTGCGGACGAGGGTTAGGTCGGGCCTGTCCCCCTGCAGGGGGATTTTGGACGAAAAACGAAAAAGTACCCCACAAATTTTCAAGAATAACCAGAAATTCTATAAATAAAAAAACGTCCCCAGAATATTTTTTTGACTATTTTTGAAAATTCCTCCTGTAGAGGGGCACGCCCGGCTTAACTCCAGGGTCGGTGCACGCAGCACACCGCAGCTGCGGACACGAGCGAGGGGGTGGGTCGCGGGTTGGGCCGCGGGCGTGTCGCGGGCGAAGATGGCAACAACAACGACAACGCAGCAACGCAACAACGCAACAACAATCCGCACCGCGGAACTCCACTTCGGCCACGCGCCCAGGGACAGTGAATGACCGATCGCCCCCCTCACTCTGACGTGCCTCCCTGGACACGCCAGGACTAGAGGGCATAATATCCACCCTCGCAACAAGCACCAGGACAAGCGAAGCTTTTGGTAAACGCACCTGGGAAAGGAATCGAACAGGGTAGGCCAGGACTGGTTCTCGTAAGCGCTCAGGGCTGCTTCGGAAACGCCAGTTGTGGGGGCCGGGGTGTTTCTTCCTCCCTTGGAGGACAGCGTATGCACCGATCCATGGCCCAGGATGGGCTCGGCAAGGATTAGGTCGGGCATGTCCCCCTACAGGCGGATTTTGGAGGAAAAACAAAGAGTAGTCAAAACATGTTTGTTCAACAATGATAAATATTTTTATTCCCCATTTTTTCGGTTCTATCATTGCTGTTTTTGAACCTTCCCCCTTGGAGAGGGACAGGCCCGACCTGAGGCCAGGATCGGAGCGTGGCCAATGCCGCCGTCGCCGCCGCTCGGGCGTTGCCAGAGGCTGCCCCCTTGCCCGAGGCCGCCCGAGCTTCTGCAGGAGGGAGGCGCAGATTGCCCTCCGGAGCGCCCCCGCCACCGGGGGGGGGGCTCAGAGGGCCCGTGGGGGTCTTGCAGCCCTCGTCAAAATTGACCTCAAAAATGTCTTGCGTGGCTGAACTGTTTGTGGGGAGATGCTGGACAGAGTAGCGGTGACTGCGAGGTACCCATATGCGCCGCCCATCCACTGTCGGTCATCATCGAACTTCCGAGTCGTTCCCGGTCAGACCACTTCTGCCCTAGCCCCGACACCGGAGGGGCGTCTATCGACATTGAAGGGCGCGCCGACATCGCAGGGGCGTGGTCGCCATTTTGAAGTTAATTTTGACGAGGGTAGTATAATAACACGATACTTGTGGATGCCACGACAATGGGCACCCAAACAGTCCTATCATCGAGTTAAACATGTGTTGGAAACGTAGGAAAAATGTCCTGAAAATGTTTAAAGCATTTTTCCACATTAAAAAACAGTTTTAACACATTTTATAGACATCTAGAAATTATTTGGCAACATGCTTCCTCTCCATTGATCGTCCTCCACAACACGAGAAGCTGACGGCGCCTTGGGCCAGGACGCCCCGTGGCAGCCTCTGACCCGAGTGCAGGGTTGCGAGGGGAGAGCCAGCGGGAGGGGGCACCCAAAGGCCGTCCGTCCACGCGAGCCCAGGTTGGCGGGGCCGGGGGACCCCGCCGCCTCTCGCCGACGCAGCAGGGCTGCGGCGCGATGCTCCAGCCCCACGTGCTCTGACCCCCTTCTGGGCGGTGCGGGGTGGTCATCGCGGAGCTCGAGGCCGGCCCCCATCCTGGACCCTGGACCTCGCTGGGCCACCCTCCACGCCGAGGTCAGGCCCCCCTAGGCAGGCGAACATGATGGGCCTGTTTTCCACCACCACCACCACCATAAGTTGGAGGGGGAGGGGTTCCTCCTCCTCCTCCTCCTCCTCCTCCTCCTCCTCCTCTGCGTCCTCCTCCTCCTCTTCCTCCTCCTCCTTCCCCTCTCCAACTTATGGTGGCGGTGGTGGAAAACAGGCCCATCAGAACAGACGGGCGGGCAGGCGGGCAGATCATTGAGGCGGACTCTTGTGCGCCAGACTGCGTCAGGATGTCCTCGTGCTCGGCGGAGCCCCTCCCCTGCACCCTTGGAGTCTTTCTGCGCAAGCTCGGCGTTCGAGGATCGAGCTTCCCAGGCGTCCTCGGCCTTTCTCTTTTGAGCTTGAAGTGGCCTCTGGAGGTCCCTGGAGGGCCTCCAGGGACCCCTGCGGACCATCTCCCTGTTGCTGCATCTCCCTCCACCCTCTTTCTCGGACTCCGCTTGCGCTCCCTCCCGGAAGCACGAGGGACGATACTGGCCTCCAGCAATGGCGATTGCACTTGCGTCTGCAGGTGCTCCGACAACATATGGCTGCATTTCTTGGATCCTGTTTCGGGAGGTACTCTTCCAATGCAGAGCATATTACCGCCCGTCTGGGAGGGACTACGATCGGTTCTTCCGGCGTCGGCGCGCGCAGAAATTTTTGACACCGCGTCGATCTTTCAATCTTGAACCGATCGCCGCCCCGATCGTTCAGAGTTGAATTCCGTCTTGCCCTGTGTTGTTTCCGTGCCCCTCAGTGCTTCCGCGTCGCTCCATCGTGCGGAGTTCAACCTTGAACGCCTTCGCTGGCGTCGCTGGCGCGCCATCGCCGCGTGATCCCACCGTAGACAACCCACCCCGTCCCCACTTCAGCAATCTGCTCCGCTGCGCAGGTGCGCCTCCGGCATAAGGACATACGGACGTGCGGCCTGCGGCGACGCGCCGCGAGGGCGAGGAGCGAGGGGCACTGGGGGAAACGCGGGACGGGCAGCGAGGAACACGATGGGCGACGGAATGAGGGTCACGAGGTGCACCTCCGACTGGCCTGCAGTCCCAAGCTCCGGGGACGAATGCCCATATCCTACCCCCAAATTTGGGGGCGGCCAAGAGGGGGGGTGTCCAAGAGGGGGGTGGGGGCGCAAATCATGGACGGCGGCATGTGCGCGGCCCAGGGGGGGGGGGGCCGGGGACGTCATGAAGTAAGGAAAGGCGCCATGAAATCTGGGGAGACATCCTGGCCCCCGCCATGATAGCCACACCCCCCCTGGTCATCCCCCCCCCCTCTCTGCCGCCCCCGACACATGGTGGGCGCCCCGCGCGCCGCCACAGCGCCTGCAGCATGCGCGGGCCAGGCCGGGACGACGGCCAGGCGTGCCCCTTGCCGAGAGCCCGAGGCGCCCCCACAAAGACGCTTTGCCAGATGAGGTTTTCGAGCTTCGCGCTTCGCGCAAGACGCGAATGTAACCTCTCGACCTCGCGCCGCCTCCCAGGGGAGAAGAGGAGGGTGAGGAGGAATCGGAGCCGAACCGCGAAGCGAGGAGAACTTCGCGCCCTCGAGGGCGCCCCTGAAACACTCCTCATTGCCAAATGAGGGCGAGGAGCAGGAGGAGTACGGTCAACCCGCATGATAAGGACGCGCGGTAAGTATGCAAGGGCCTTGGGGTGCCATGTCGACACGTTGCGAGCGGGG
>CAUYUJ010016945.1:128165-145665 GCA_963575745.1 Prorocentrum cordatum
CGCCCACGAGCACGAACGCCACGAAACTGCCGCCCAGCAGCGTGACAGCAACGAACCTGCCGCCTACGAGTATGCGAGCACCACGAAGCTGCTGCCCATGAGCGTGGACGCCGCGCAGCTGCCGCCCAGAGGCGTGATGCCCAGGAAGCTTCCGCCCTCGGGCTTTGACACAACGAGGCTGATGTCCACGAGCGTGAGCGCCACAGGAGTTGCGCAACCTGGGAAGATCATGATCTCAACAAAGCCGCCGGCCATGAGCATGAACACAACGCAGCTGCACCCCACAAGCATGGAGGCAACGAAGCTGCCGCCCACAATCGTGAAGACCGTGATGGCGCAGCCCACACGCGAGAAGACGAGGGGCCTGTCTCCCACGCGCGCGATGACCAATGTTTGTGTCCCCTGCGGCGGGGACCAAGAAACACTAATAAGCGTTGATAGCGTAAAGCCGCCAAGAACTCAAATAGGACGATGAAGATATGCGTAGTTCCACGATGCCCAGCCACGCCCTCGACAGAGCGAGTGGGAGTCTGACGCTTAACACTACATTAAATCAGCAGAAACATGCCACGAGGTAGGTGTGTCACGCTGCGACGGCGCAGAGGTGGCTTCTCCATTTAACAGGAGTACCCAAGTCGAACTCGCGGCAAGAGGGAGACACTGCAGTGGCAGCAGATGGGTAAGCCGAGCCCATAGAGTGCCTGGCGCCGATGTCGCCAGCGTGCGAGGGACACCTGGAGCCCGCAAGGAATGTGGACCCCCTGCACCGCCGTTGCTAAAGAGCCAGATCAGGTGCAGGATGATGACGATTGTTGGTCGCATGGCTGTCGAAAGACAATCAACGTCTACGTGGGCACAGACGGGGAGCCGACCACGCTGGCGTGCAGCACCGACTTGGACCTCGCAGGGCACTGCGGCGAGTGTTGCTGTACTCCGCCGCGTGCCGCAGCACCTGCGAGTGAGACAGAAGCGACCTGTCCCAGGCACTGCGGGCCCGAAGAGGAACGAACACGACATGTCGGAGACGGTTATCCGGATGATTATGATGATGCGGAAAAGGAGGAAGAGAAGGAGGAGGAGGAGGAGGAGGAGGAGAAGGAGGAGGGGGAAGAAGATACGATGATGATGACGATGATGATGGTGCAGATTATGATGCTGCTGCTGATGATGATGCTGATTATGATGCTGATGATGCTGCTGCTGCTGATGGTGAGGAGGAGGAAAAGGAGGAGGAGGAGGAGGAGGAGGAGGAGGAGGAGCAGGAGGAGAAGGAAGGAGGAGGAGGGAGGAGAGGAGGGAGGGAGGAGGGAGGGAGGGAGGGAGGGAGGGAGGGAGGGAGGGAGGAGGAGGAGGAGGAGGAGGAGGAGGAGGAGGAGGAAGAATAGGCTGGTAGGGCGGAGAGAAGGGCTCGTCCTCCCTCCCACCTCCCCCCTCCGTCTGTCCCTCCTCCACGCTCACCCTCCTCTCACTGCCGCCGCCAAAGCAAGCTCCTGATGCCCGGGCGCGGCTGGGGAGAGCCGGCGAAGGGGAGGAGGGAGAGGGAGGCAACGGGGTGAGGGGATGGGCGGGATAGGGGGAAAGATGGGAGGGAGGGATGAGGGAGGGAAGTAGCTGCGAGTTCGGCGAATGAGCTGTGAATTCTCGGCGATCAATCTGCGGGCAGCGCTCGCTGATCTGGAAGCAGCGGTGGTCCCGAGCGTCGCGAAGCAGGGGCTCACTGCGCTCGGCGTCAGCGCGGTCCAGGCCCTCGGCTGGGCTGGCCGGCGAGCCCCGCAGGTGGCGCATGCTGGTGCTGGAGGTCCCCGCCGCGGGCAGGCTGGGGTGGAGGTTCCCACCGTCGGGTGGCGGCAGGCCGGCGCTCTCAGTGGCTCTGGAGGGAGGGGTGAAGGCTGGGGGGGATGGATGGATGGAAAGGAGGGCGCGAGCTGGCGAGGGGGAAGGGGGGAGAGAGGGACGGAAAGCTGGCGGAATGGGGGCGAAAGGACGGAAAAGTGGGAGGGGGAGAGGGGGAGGGGAGGGAGGGAGGGAGGAGGATGCAGAGGGATGGGGGGGTGAGAGAGGGAGGAGGATGAGGAGTAAAGAAAGTGAGGGGAGCAGAATGAGGATTGATAAAGAGGAGGAGTGGGAGGAGGAGGAAGAGGAGGAGGAGGAGGAGAGGAGGAGGAGGAGGAGGAGGGGAGGAGGAGGAGGAGGAGAGGAGGAGAGGAGGAGGGAGGAGGAGGAGGGAGGAGAGGGAGGAGGAGGAGGGAGGAGGGAGGAGGGAGGAGGGAGGAGGGGGAAGGGAGGAGGGAGGAGGGAGGAGGTAGGAGGGAGGAGGGAGGAGGGAGGAGGAGGAGGAGGAGGAGGAGGAGGAGAGGAGGAGGAGGAGGAGAGGAGGGAGGAGAGAGGAGGGAGGAGGAGGAGGAGGAGAGGGAGGAGGAGAGGAGGAGGAGGAGGAGGAGAGGAGGAGGAGAGGAGGAGGATGATGATGATGATGATGATGATCGAGGAGGAGGAGGAGGAGGAGGGGAATGAGGACGAGGAGGAGGCAGGACGGAGGAGGAGGAGGAGGAGGAGGAGGAGGAGGAGAAGGAGGAGGAGGAGGAGGAGGAGGAGGAGGAGGAGGAGGAGGAGGGGGAGGACCGGCAGGGGCTCTGGCGGCCCACAGCAATCTTTGTTCGTCGGGCCTTCGGTTCTAGACTGGATGGGGGCAAAGTGGAGGCCAATCCACAAGAAACTTTCCACAAGCAATCCAACCCTGAGACCCCAGGACGTCCACTGATTGCTGGTGTGGGAACGTCGCGCTTCCCAAAACCATCGAAGCCGAAGAAACCCAGGGCACCCTGGAGGCAAGCAGGGTGTTTCTTGGCATGGGTCGCACCTGTAAAGTAAGGTGCGTCGCATCGGGCGTCGGATGCCCCGCACGGTAGGAACAGACGCACGGGGGGCGTGGGCGCCAGAGCTCAAAGGGGCGTATCCGAAATGCGCCTCGGCGCGCACTCGGCAAGAGTGTGGTCCACGTGCGCAGGCGCCACGGGGGCGCCGACAACGCGCCCAGCATCACCGATTTCCTCCAGGTCTTTGGCGGATTTCAGCAATCTCGCCTGTTCGGGCTTTCGCCGCTCCAAGACGGCCCAAACGGCTTCCAAGACCGCCCCAAGATGACCCAGGACCCCCATCTGGGCCTAGACGACCCAAGAGGGCCCCAAGACGGCCCAAGAGTCCACCAAGACGGCCCAAGATGGCCTCTGGAGGGGCGCAAAGGAGGCCCCAGATGGAGCAGCACGAACCGACATGTCGAGCCCTCCGCGCCAAGATGACCTCCGAGACCGCCAGTAGACCCCCAGGAAGCCCCCCAGAAGCTCCAGGAGGCCCCCCACCAAGAGGCCCAAACCAGGCCCGACGAGGCCCCAGCGACACACCAAAACCGCCTCCACGATGCTTCCGAGAGGCCTCAAAGCGATCCGAACAGGCGTCCAGGAGGCCCCTGACCTACGAACAAGACATGGGGGCGGGATGGGCCGACGGCCACTAGATCCGCCCCGCCCTGTGGTCTTGCCACAGGGGTGCCTGGCGTGCTGAACCCTAGTTGTTCGGAGTTCTTTTGTTTGTTTAATATTTTGTAATATACCAAAAGAATTCCTCCTCTGGGGCTTCGGCGCGTCCCGCCGGCCACCACGAAGACCTGGTTGCAAAACAATCTCGGTCCAGATGGCTCCAAAATAGCCCAAGATGGCCTCCAAGACGGTCCAAGCGAGTCCGAGATGCCTCCAAGGTCGCCCAAGAAGCCACCGAGACGGCCCAAGACGGCCCAAGACGACCCAAGAGGTCCCCCAAAGGCCTCCGAAACGGCCTACAAAGCCTCCAGGAGGTCCTCCAGGAGGGCCCGAAGAGGTCAACGCCATTGGTTACAGGTTTTTGAAAAGACTTGACATCTTCTTATTTTTGGCCTTCCGACGGCCCGAGACGGCCCAAGAGCCCTCAAACATCGACCCAAGATCGCCCAAGAAGTCTCCAAGATGGCCCCACGACGGCCAAAGATGCCCCCAAGTCGGCCCCAAGAGGGCCCCAAGACGGCCCAAGAGGCCTTCAGGACGCCTCCAAGACGGCCCTGGAGCACCTCAAGAGGACCCCAAGTCGGCCCAGAGAGGCCTTTTAAGACGGCTTCCGACGGCGCCAGACGGGCCAGGAGGCCACCAAGACGGCCCAAGACGGCTCCAAGATGGCCCAAGACGGCCCAAGAGGCCCCCAAGAGGCTTCCAAGACGGTCCAAGAGGCCTCCAAGAGGGCCTCCAGGAAGGCCCGAAGAGGCCGACAAAATCATAGATTTCCCTTAGGTGTTTGAAGGGATTTGGCATTTGCTTCTTTTCGGCCTTCCGACGGCCCGAGACGGCCCAAGAGCCCCCAAAGATCGACCCAAGATCGCCCAAGAAGTCTCCAAGATGGCCCCAGAACGGCCCAAGAGGCCCCCAAGTCGGCCCCAAGAGGTCCCCAAGCCGGCCCTGGAACACCCCACGAGGGCCCCAAGTCGGCCCAGATAGGCCCCCAAGACGGCTTCCGACGGGCCAGGAATGCCTCAAGACTGCCAAAGAGGCCCCCGAGAAGCCCTCAAAGGCCACCAAGAGGCCCAAGGAGGCCTCCAAGATGCCTCCAAGAGGCTTCCAGGAAGCTCCTAGGAGGCCCCAAGAGTGCCCCCAGAGGCTCCCAAGATGCCCTCTCCTTCTGCTGCTCCTCCTGCTCCTCCTGCTCCTCCTCCTCCTCCTCCTCCTCCTCCTCCTCCTTCTCCTCCTCCTCTTGATCTTCCCCGCCATCCTCCCCCAAGTGTTCCCCAAAGGGTTTCCACAGCGGCTGAGGGAACACATGGTCCGATAGCTGTGCAGAGCTCTTGCCACAACACTCGGCCACATGGGCGATTCCAAAAGGCAAGGGGCCGCGGTGATTCGCCGTAGGCGTCTTCGATAGTCAACCGCGCAATGACACACTCCAGGGGTAAACATTCTCGATTCGAAAAATTAATGGTTGAGTGCCGCGCAGTCTTGGAACAACAAACAAAGCTTAGGTTACCACACTGTTCGTTCTTTTCGGGTCCGCCAACTAGCTCCGTCCTGCTTAATTTTGTCTAAACCTTAGACTACCACAAAAAACTCTGCACCTTATTGATGTAACGTGCACTTGCCTGTGGCAGGTGCTGTAAGGAAATCCGATGTCGGTACTGATGGCGATGGTGATCCGCCTCCGTGCCCCCCTTGCACACTGAGGCGTGGTGTAATGCCAAGTGCTGTTTAGTAGTACTTCAATCATCTTCTGAGGGGCCCTCCCCCTCTCCCCGAATACTGTCGCAAGTACCGCCCCTTACCAAAGCTGCGATCTATCGTACAACGCTTGAATCTGCGCTCTCGAGGCCACGATTCCTCGTGCAAGGGAATGGATCCGCGCTGCCGAGCTTCCAGGACGGACGAAGCAAGCAACCAATGCCGCGCAGGCGGCCCAAAGCGCCTGCAAGATGGCCCAAGATGGCATCAAGACAGCCCAAGAGGCCACCAGGACGGCCCATGAGGGGGGCCCACAAGACAGCCCCAGAGGGCTCCAAGATGGCCCAGTCGTGTCTCAAACGGTTTTTCCAGGACAACTCCAAGAGAACTCCCCCCTGGCGGCTGGGAACGGCCCGGGACGGCACGAAGGCGGCCCAGGGGAGCCCTAAGACGACCCACAGAGAGCCCCCCGAGGGCCCCAAGATGGCCCAGGCAGCCACCACGAGAACCCCGCAAGGGCCATAGACGAGATGCGCCACACGTCATGGCTTTCGGGTCGGTGCTCGAGGTGTCGCCGTACCGAGTGCTGCGCTGCTCTGGCACGATGCCGGGACTTGCCGCAGGCAGCCGGACAACGCGTGAGCTGAGTTCCTAACCGAGTTCGCTGCCCCCTCAGACTTTTGCTCGCTCTGTTGGACCTTTGGTGGGCTGAGCGCGGACCTCCAGGCGCCTTCAGACCTCTGGCGAGCAGGAGGGGAACACGAGTAGGATGGAGTGGGGAAAGGGAGGAGGAGGAGGAGGAGGAGGAGGAGGAGGAGGGAGGAGGGAGGAGGAGGAGGAGGAGGAGGAGGAGGAGGAGGAGGAGGGGAGGAGGAGGAGGAGGAGGAGGAGGAGGAGGAGGAGGAGGAGGAGGAGGAGGAGGAGGAGGAGGAGGCGGAGCGTCCTCAAGAAAATCTGGTCTCCTTACCTTGCCACTCTACGGGCCCGTCGGGCCACATTGCCTCCAGCAGGGAGGTCAACTGCCTGTCGTGCAGCCCTGGCGATCGATCGAGCGACCGAGGCAGGAACCGTCCCGCTGGTGGCATCGCGCTTCTCAAGGTGGAGAAGGCGGTGCAAATGGAACATCAACGCAACTCCTCGAGCCGAGTCCAGCGTGGGGACGACGAGGGCGAGGGCGAGAAGTGGAGCGCTGGGCAACGGACGACCAAGGGCCAACCGCACCAGCTCACGAAAGGGCGGACACCAGAAATAGTGCTTAAGGCTATCTGGAGCGTCACAACCCAAGCAGCATCTACGGTCTCGATTCTGGAGACGGGTGTCGGTGACCCAGCCCCCGAGCCAAGTCTTGAAGCATGCGCACCTCCAGCTCGGGGGTGCACGCATCAGGACCTGCTCAACATCATGCCGCACTACAGCCGCAACCTCCAGGGGGGGCACTCCGAACCATTTGGGGGGCCTCTCCAGGACAAGGCCCCTCAGATTCCCATCCCTGGAGGCCCGCAGGCCCACTAAAAGCTCACGCTGCAGCCGACGTCTCCGCCCGTCGTCCCACCGACCCGCCCCGCCCCGATCAGAAGGAAGGAGAGGGGGGGCGCCGCTCTTTTCGAGCAGCTCGCGCCCCGCCGCCTCTGCACGCGCAAGCGTGACTGCAGGGGCGGGCGCCTCCCACCAGGATGGCCAGGGCTGGCCAGACATGCATCTCACCAGCGGCAGCCTGCGGCAGGCCACCTCACTCAGGTGCGCCGCGGCCCGACGCCAGGTCCCCAGCGTCGAGAGGGCCGAGCGCATGAGGGACGCCAGCAGGAGGTCCGCCGTGGGCACGCACCGTGGCCCTCCCAGCACCTCCATGTCGAAGAACGTGTTCTTCTTGAACAAGCATCCTGAGCACCTCGCAAGCCGGCACAGCAGGAAGCGCTCGTCGTCGATCAGCTCCGGCGGCATCGGCCAGAGCCGCGCCTTGTAGGCCAGGACGGGCTGGCACCGACGGCCGTGCTCGAAGAAGGCGGCCGTCATGTCCAGCGGAGAGGCCGCCAGTGCCAGGACCCGTTCGCGCAGGCGCGCGAGGGGCGCAGCCCACTGGGCCGCAAGCGGTGCGCCAGGGCCCACCAGGCACCCCGGCAGCTCCACGTACGAGGCCACGGCGAAGGAGCCCCACCCGCAGGCCTCGTCCAGGCACTTCCTCATCGCGTCCTCCACCTCCGCCGAGAACGGGGCCCACAGCGGGACGGCCGCGCACTTCTTGGGCTGGGGCTGGAACCCAGCGAAGCGCTCCGCGATGCGGAAGATCCTCTCCAGCGTGCGGAGCCCACGCTTGCCGAAGATCAGGGCCTGGATGTCGTCGGCGCACCAGCGGGTCAGGCCAGGGGCCTTTGCCTCCAGCTGCTGCGTGTGCGCCTCCACGAACGGCTGCGCGCCGATCACAAACATCGCCCCCGAGAGCGGGTCGCCCTGCAAGATCCCGCACAGGATCACGAAGAGGACCCAGTGGCAGGGCCCCGCCTCCACGACCTCGACGTTGGCGTAGGACTGCTTCAACAGGTGCTCCAGGCCGAGCGGCACCATCCACGCCTCCAGCACCCACCACATCCAGTCATGGAGGAGCGACGGAAGGCGTGCGCAAAGTCGAAGCTCAGGAGGGTCGGCTCCTCCCAGCCTCGGGCTTGCTCCAACGCGCACATGGAGGCGACGCGGGACATGGCGTCGAGCTCCACCAGGTTCTCCAAGAAGTTCCGCCCCGTGAAGAAGCCGCGCTGGGCCTTCGAGGCACCGCGGTCAATCATGCTCCTCAGCTTGAATTTCACCGCCGAGGCGATGGCCTTGGGGCCCGTGGAGCGCAGCATGCGGGGACGTGTCTCATTCGGCTTCCTGATTACCTCCATGCCATCACCGTCCAGCACCTTCTTCGGCGGGAAGATGGAGATGCTCATGTGGAACTCCCTGCGCATGGGGCGGCCCAAAGCCATCCATCTCTGCGCAGCCAGGAGCACCTCGCAGCCCGCCGAGTGCATCAGCCACGTCCGAGCAGGCAGGCCATCGACCCCAGGTGCAGCGGGTCGAGCGCGCCACAGAGCCTCCCCGATGTTCATGGCCGAGGGGGGCGCCAGCGAGCTCCAGTCCACCTCCTTCGTGCCGTGCTTCTCGATGAAGGCCTTGGAATCACGCTCGCGTCGACGACGCTCCAGGGGGGCGTTCTCCGCTGCTTGCCACGCAGCTCGCACAGAGGGGCAGAAGACCTCGCCCCAGTGGTTCGCCAAAGCCTCGTGGATCTCCGCGGGCGAGGTGAGCAGTCTGCCGTCGGGGGCTTCCACAGCCGCGAGATGCCGCCGAGGGAGAACCGACCAGAGAGCAGCACGACGTTCCAGGGCTCGTCGCTGTCCAAGAAGCCGACGGCGATCAGAAACTCGTAGCTGCTCTTCATCTGCTTCAAGCTCCGCCTGAAGCTCAGCGCGCCTGGCCCTGGCCACGCGCCGCTGCGCCAGGACGAAGCGCCTGAGGAACTCCGCATGGTCCTTCAACATCACCGTGCCCCTCATCACGTCGACAGCCAGCAGCTCATCCAGCCAGGTGTGGCGAACGAGGGGCCTCTCCGCCAGCGAGACGTGTTGACGCGCCACCACCCTTGCCGCCTGTCTGAAGATCAACGCCGTGCACCGCTTCGACCATGCCATGCCCTGCAGCTGCGCATCGCGTGTCTCCGCCGCGGCCGCCTGCATGGCCCGCGCGTGCACCTGGTACATGTCAGGTGGGGCACGCGACGGCAGGTCCAGCACCTCCACATACTGGGCCAGCTTCTCCTTGAACATGGGGGAGTTCACAATGTCTTGGTGGATCGGGGCGGGCCTGGGCGGGTCCCGAGGTCGCAGCGGTCGCCACATCCAGGAGATCAGGACAGGCGCGTGGTCGCTGATGTCCCTCCTGTGCAACTCCTCGGGCTCGCCCAGCACCTCGCATTGCTGGAAGCGTTGGGTCACCAGCCAGGGCGGCGCGCCCAGGAAGACCCGATCGATCCTGGTCTCGAGCTGGCGGCCAGCGTGCCAGTGGGTCGCGCACGGGGCGACCATCTGTACAGCATCACCCAAGCAGCGCTGCCACCGCTGCTCTTGCGGGTGTCGGGCTGCAGCAACATATCGAGGAGGACCATCGTCGCCAAAATGGCAGTGCTCCAGCCTGTCGCCAAAGTTGAAGTCGCCCACGATAAGCACAGCTGCCTTGACGGGGTCCCTCTTGGCCTCGAGGAGGTCAGCCGCAATCGCCGCCTGGACACGCCGTTGCGAGCCGCGGTCCAAGCCGTGGTTGTGAATGTTCCAGTGGGTGAGCGTGCAGGGCCTCCCCATGTCATCACTGAACTTGGCAAGAATACGCATAACCCTGCCAGGCACCAGTATTGACGATTCCCACATCACACCCTCATCATCATCAGCCCTACGCATAGGGAAAAGAGTGACCAGCCCGCCAGTATCTTAACGTTCTCCCTCACAGAACGAAGAAAATACACGGGCGCGAATACCCGCATGTTTGAGCAGCTCTGTCAAGCGGGAGTGCGAACCATGCACCTCCTGAAGTCCCAGAATGACCGAGTCGCGCTTCCAAAACTTGGCAAGGAACTTCGCCCTCGCCTTTGCTGTAGCAGGCTTGAAGTGGCACAGCGCCCTAGCGTTCCACGTAGCAGAAGTGAGCGCGAAGTCAGCCGCAGCAGCGCGCGGACCAACAGGATCACCATGCCCATGCCCGAGACCAGCTCCCGCGGCACCGTCACCTTCGACTCGACTAGGCTCTCCCCCGAGTTCGGCAGCGCCCTCGTCCCTCCGCCGCCGACCCCAGCGAGCCGCAGCCTTGTCAAAGGCACCGCTCCGCCGTCGACGGGGCCAGGACAGGCGCCACCAGCTGTTCCAGTTGTTCACGCGGGAGTTGGTGACGGCGAAGGACGGCAGCGTTCCACTGGACAACCGGTGGGGAACCAGGGCCCTCGATCGCGATCTTGACCAGGGGCTGCCATGCCATCGAGAGCGTGCCTTCCATCTGGTCAGGACCGACAGGGTCGACGAAGATGCGCTTCGAGAGTCCCTCCTCGAGCACTCGCCGCATCTTCTTGAGCGTGATCTCGTAGGACAGACACCTGGCGCGAGTTCTTGTCCTTGCAGAGGGACAGCGGCGCAGTGTGACCTGTCGGAGTCGTTGCCGCCACTTGTCGCCAGGTGCCGCCAGGGCCTCCACCGCGCAGTGTGGCCACCAGCTTGCGCACTCTGCGCTCTGCCAGGCTTAGTCACCTGCCATCCTGACCACGAAGCGCTGGCCCAAGTCGTCGCCCTCGACTCTCGAGACCTCAGAAAGTTGTGCATCCCCCAGCACAAGTGCCATGGCAAGCTCCACCGCCGCGCGCGTGAGCGGGGCCTTGCTGGTGACGACCATGACCGCGCGGTCGATCGCACGGCCCCATGCTGGCCCAGACTCAGGCGGTGGGGGCACACCCGCAGCAACCACACCGAGCTCCCGCTGCAGCTGCGCCAAATCGGCAGAGTGCTTCGCCATGAGCTTGTCCGTCTCCTTTTGGCGCCGCCGCATCTCATCCTCAAGCCTCCTGATGTCCTCCTCTTGCTGCTGCTGGATGCGCTCGACCTTCCCCTGCCGACTCTCCAGGAGCGCCGTGCGGCGCTCCAGCGCCCGCTGGATGCCGCCCAGGCTCTTGTCCATGTTCTTCAGGAGGCGCTCCTGGCTGGAGCGCACCTCGGCAAAGAGCGACTCCCGCAGGTGGGCAATGGCAGCCGCGGTCTCGGGCCCCCCTCCGTCCAGCCCAGCGGAGTCCTCCCCCAGGACGGGTGTGGCCATGCCTCCGACAGGCGAGCAGGGGGCCGCCCTCTGCGCTCCAGACCCCGCGGGGGCAGCACCGAGGCCAACAGCAGCAGCCGCCCACGGATCGTGCGGAGCCGCAGGGGACTGCGAGGGAAGCGTAGGGCAGGCTGCCTCCGCCTCCAGGAAGGCCGCCTCCTCTGCCTTGAGCGCAGCGAGTGCCGCCCTCTTGGCCTCCTCGCGGTCAGCCTCCACGTCACGTGCACGGTCGCGGGACAAGCGCCCACTGCGCCTGCGGCGGCGTCGCTCCCCGCTCCTGGACTTCTCGCGGGAGGACGAAGAGGAGCCGCCCGAGGAGGGAGCACGCCCAGCAGCGCCAGCAGCACAGCCATCGCCCACATGCGTGCCACCCCGCGCAGGGCCCATGGCTTCGAAGCTGGAGGCGATCGAGCCGACAGGAACGGGAAAGGCCTCCGTTTACCCACCGACCCGAGCGCGGGAGAGGTGGACCAGAGATGATGCTAGACTTCAAGAAGTCTTGCCAGCCGCGGACTAGCGGTATCCGCTTGGTTCCCAGGGGAAACCTGCATCTTGAGCCAAAATGGCTACGGAGGAGGAGGAGGAGGAGGAGGAAGAGGAGGAGGAGGAGGAGGAGGAGGAGGAGGAGGAGGAGGAGAGGACGATTAGGATGGAGTGGGGGAAGGAGGATGAGAGGAGAAGGAGGAGGAGGAGGAGGAGGAGGAGGAGGAGGAGGAGAGAACGACTAGTATGGAGTGGGGGAAGGGAGGAGGAGGAGGAAGGAGGAGGAGAGGAGGAGGGGAGGATGAGGAGGAGGAGGAGGAGGAGGAGGAGGAGGAGGAGGAGGGGGGAGGAGAGGAGGGAGGAGGAGGAGAGGAGGGAGGAGGAGGAGGAGGAGGAGGAGGGAGGAGGAGGAGGAGGAGGCAGGAGGAGGAGAGGAGGAGGAGGAGGAGGGAGGAGGGAGGAGAGGAGGAGGGAGGAGGAAGGAGGAGGAGGAGGATGATGATGAGGAGGAGGAGGAGGACGAGGAGGAGGAGGAGGAGGAGGAGGAGGAGGAGGACGAGGAGAGGCACATTTTCGGAAAGTTGTCGAGGGGGAGCAGGCCGGGTCAGCCAGGGCCATGTCAGAAGCCTGGGGCTGGCTACGAAATGGCTCCCAAACCAAGGCCAGCGGAGGGAGTGGACTGGGGACGCCCGCCACACGTGACTCCCAGACCCAGAGCAGCCAGAGGAGATCGGCCGACTGACCCGCCGTCAGCGCCGACCCCCGTTGCGTGCGCCCCAATCGTCGCTCCCCCCCCCCCTCCCTCAGACACACGCAAGAGTAGTGACCCTGGGCAAGAGTGGCCTCTGATCCGCGGGCGTCAGGGGGAGGCCAACTCCAAGCGCGCAGGCCAGTGCCGGAGGAGACCCCTGTGGGCCCGCACCATGAAGTCACTCCGGCGAAGGGCCGCTCTTACGCGTACAAGCCCCCTCCCCCTGATTGGACGCCAGCCCTCCCCCGCCCCGTGACACACGAGTGATCCTTCGATGCAGGGCCACTTTGACGCTGGAGGTCGCCAGGACCCCAGACCGCGACACATGCGCGACACGAGCGTCTGTCTTCGAAAATCGGTATGCGGCGCCTGTCGTAACGGCGGCACAAGCCTGCCGCCCGAGGCACCATCGACAATCGGAAGTCGCTCATCGCAGAGACGGCGCTCTCACCGCAGACGTCCTCGCGGAATGGACGCGCCCGCCACCCCCTGCCCGAATCGCACTCTGCCTGCATGCCCCGCCCCGTGCCTCGCCGGCCGGCCGGGCCGGCCTTGGTGACCGGGCGGCCCTGGCGGACCAGGTGCTCCAGGGGCACCTCCACGGCGCCCACCTGGGGAGAGAGCCAGCTCTGGGCAGAGTCCTGGGGCGGGCAGAGCCCGACAAGGTCGGCGCCTCTTTTGGGGTGGGCTGCCCTTTGCTCCCGCCGGCTTCCGCCAGCGGAGCCGCCAGCAGAGCCGCCCCTCGCTGGCGAAGGCTGGGGTCCCAAACCAGTGCGGTGACATGCCGCGCGGTGACCTCGAAACCCCGAAGGACCTCACCGCACGGTTTCGGGCCTCGGAGGCCCCAGCCGCCCGAGACGTTCTCGGAGAACGACCCGAGTCCCAAAACCGTGCGGTGACGCATGCTGGGGACAGGTTTTCCCCCAGAATGCCATCCGATGGTAAGGAAAGCGTGTGTGTGTGTGTGTGTGTGTGTGTGTGTGTGTGTGTGTGGGATCGTTGTCCGGGGCCCGGGCCAGGGGGCCGGGGCTGGAGTTAGGTCGGGCGTGTCCTCCCACAGGCGAATTTTGGACGACAAAGAAGAAATTGCCAGAAAATGCTCAAACGTAGTCAACATCAAAATAGTCGAACAGTCGCCCCCAAACTCTTTGTGGAACCATTTTCGAATCTGCCTCCTGTCGAGGGGCAGGCCCGACGCAAGGCTGGAGCTGGCTGGAGCCCCAAAAGGTAACCACACAGCCAAGACACACGTATGCCTGGGGCGCCCTCTTTCGGGGCCCGGGCTTGGGCCTCAGCGTGGTCACCGCGCCGCCCGGGGGCCCCCGAGAAGGAGAGGGGCTTCGGCGCCTCTCGGCCCCCGGGGGGCGGGGCCGCCGCTCTCAGGTCGGGCACGCCCCCCCCCTACAGGCGGATTTCGGGGCGAAAGCTGAGGAATAGCCAAACACTGCCCAAAACAAACAAAAAACAAATGGCCCACAAAAACCGGCCCCAGACTATCTATGTTTTTTTGACCTTTCTTGGCCATCTTCCTCCCGTAGCGGGGCAGGCCCGACTTCGCACTGCTCTGGAGCTCCCCGTGTGCACCTATCCGCCCTCGTCGGGCCCCTGGCCGGGCCAGTCCCGGGGCCCGACGGCCCCGCCCGGAGATGCGTGGGGCGCAGCGACGGCGACGAGGGCCGCAGGCGTGCTCGTGAGGTGGGGCGTGCAGGACCCCGGAGAGCCTGGCGCTGCGAGTCTTTCGGGGGCGGCCGAGAGGGGGGCGTCCAAGAGGGGGGGGCGCAGATCACGGCCGGCGGCATGCGCGCGGCCCAGGGGGGGGAGACCAGGGGCGTGACGAAGTAAGAAGAGGCGCCATGAAGTCTGAGGAAAGATCTCCTGGCCCACGCCATGATATCCACCCCGCCCTGGTCATCACCCCCCCTCTTGGCCGCCCCCGCATCTCTCGCGCCGGGCGTCTTCGCCCAATGTCCCCACCCCGGGAGCCTCGCAGACCGATCCGGCTGCCCAGGGACCCTCGCAGATCGATCTGGCATGGGGCCCAGAGCGCTGGCCGTGATCTTTCGCGAGGCTGCAGTTTTTTCGCAATGTCGGGTCTCGGGGGGCTAGTGGATACGGTAAGTAGGTTCGTGCGGCGTCGGCGCGCGTCAAGGTCTTCGACACCGCGCCGATCGTTCCACCTGGAATCGATCTCGGCCCCGAAGGTTCAAGGCTGTGTTCAGTCGGGTCCAATGGAGACACCGTGTCGTGCTTCCGCGTCGCGGAATTCAACCTGGAAAGCCTTCGCTGGCGTCGCCGGCGCGCCAACGCCGCACGAACCTACCGTAAGGTCCATCCTGGCCTGGCCGACGAGGTGTGGGCACCGATCCATGTACTGGACTCAGGATTGGCTGGGCTGGGGTCGGCGCATGCGGATGATTAGTTGGTGTCCCTCCGGCACCTGCATGGCGGAGTCGGCGTTCCAGATCTCCACCTGGGGCAAGGCCGCGTGGGGGGGAGCAAGGCAGCCCACTGGGTGGGTCGCCAGGTACGAAGTCATACCTGGGAAATCAAGGTCAAGGTAACTAGAGGGAGGCGGAGTGGAAGCAAGATGATGATGCTGATGAGGATGAGGATGAGGATGAGGATGAGGATGAGGATGTTGATGATGATGATGCTGCTGATGATGATGATGAAGATGATGATGATGGTGATTTTGATGATGATGGTGGTGATTTTGATGATGAGGAGGAAATGGAGGAGGAGGAGGAGTAGGAGGATGAGGAGGATGAGGAGGAGCAGGAGGAGATGAAGTAGTAGGAGGAGGAAGATGAGGACCTGAGTAAACCAGAATGCATGACACATGCTGCAAGACACCCTTCCCTGTCCCAAGTCCCTTCATTGTTCACTGCTGGAGGCACCCCCTTGAGAGACGAGATCCTCCACGAGCCTGCCTTTCAGGCGGAAGCCCCGTTCGGGAAATCGTGTCCGCGCGTAGCTGTCAACGCTGCTCATGCCTACAGCTCTGCTTATGGCAGTGAGCGTCAATCAATAACACACATCCTGACAAGTACCCGACCTTTGGCCGTAGCCTTGGCGGGACAGTGGAGACACGGCCGCGAGAACGTGGACGAAGAGCGTTGGCGCCCGTTCGCCGACGGCCCAAGGCCACGCGGAGGCGGCCAAAGCGAAGAGCGCTTCAAGACGGAGAGCACAGGCACGAAGAGCAGGGGGTTGCCTCTCCGACGCTGCGGTCAAAACGCATCAGAAGGATGCGCAGTAAGGATGCAAAGGGCCTTGGAAGGCCGTGCCGGCGTCTTCCGAACGGGGTCGGTCAGCGAACGTTGCCAAGGATGGGCCGAATGGGCAAGGGTGCAAGGGTGGCCTTTGGAAACCTGCTCGTCCTTACTGTGCGCTTTGGCTGCAGTGTTGTCCGTCGGAGCCCCCCCTCCGAGGTGGAACCCTCACAAGTTTGGTCCAGGGACCGCCCAGCCAGGGCCCGCCCTCTCTCCACGATGGCCACATCGGATCATCTTAGAAGGCTCTGGCACATACATCCCAAAAGGGGCGGGTCCATTCCGGAGGCTCTGTTTCACATTCAGGCTCTGCCTCAACGGCTCTGACCTGTTTGTGAAGGAGCGGGTGGGTGCTGGGCGCGGTCGCGTCGGGGTCCCCCCCAGGGTTCCTCGGTCTTGTTTCCTTACAAGGGGGTCCTTATGGTTCCTGGGACTTGTTTCCCTTGGGGTCGCGGCGGGTTCGTAAAGTATATATCAAAGGGGCCGATCCCTTCCAATACACCCCCTGCCTTCTTAGAATGCCCCCCCCCTCGCGCTGAACCCCCCCTTGCACGCCGCCGAACGTGTAGCCCTCCAAGGTTTAGCCCACAAGGCCGCCCGACCACCTCCAAACTCTGCGCGGTGAGGTGCTGCACGAGCCGCCTGTCTGACATGAATGATACGGTTGGGAACTTTTGCTTCATCAGCGTGTCGCGGCGGCGTCTCCGGCGACACGCTATGCTAGAGGTCTCCTAGATGGGGTCGGAGGATCGCGCCGTATCATTGATACATCGGCGATGCATCGCCGATCGGGCTCCGCATCGAGCCGCATCGTCGATGCATCGTCGGTGCGGCGCGGTCCTCCGACCCCACCTGCTCGGACCCCGTCTGGGAGGCCTCGAAGGCTATGCCCTGCGGGCGGACGGCGCGTCGCTCCGCTCCGCGGGGCGGGCGCGTCGCTCCGCTCCGCTCCGAGAGGCGCGGGCAGCGGCGGGCGCCGGGGCACTCTCGGGCGCGGGCAGCGGCGACGGCGCCGGAGCGCGGCGGGCCAGGAGCGGCGGGGCAGCACGCGAGGCCAAGACTCCTGGCAGCAGGCTCAGGTCGGGCAGGTCCTGGAAGAAAAGATAACCGCGAGTCGGGCCAATACTCAAGCAGAGAGTCAAGAAACAATAGACACATCGTCCCCCGACTACTTCTGGACTATTCTTGAACATCCCTCCTGTGGAGGGGCACGCCCGACTTCACAGCAGGTTGGGGGGTCCCAAGACCGTGTGGTGACAGGCCCGGCGGGGACCTCGAGATCCGCGAAGACCTCACCGCAGGGTCCGTCACCGCACCGTTTTGGGACCTCGGAGGCCCCGGTCGCCCGAGACATCGACCCAGGCCCCCCAAAAGAGCCGTGCGGTGACCCCGGATCCCCACCGACTCGCCACACCGTCTGGGGGCCGCCGAGCAGAAGGGGCCCCGAGGCGAGCGGGTCCCTGGGCCCCGGGGCTCCCCTCCCGGGGCCAGGCTCCTCGTGCCGCGTGCCCCGCCCTGGCGGCCCTCGGGCCCGGGGACGGGCCCCTGGAGGCCCAGCGCGGCGAAACGCCTCAGGACGCCTTTCCTCCACGCCGGCGCCTATGCGTTTCCGCGGCCGCCGCCGCCGCCGCCGCTGGCGTCGCGCCGGCGGCTGGGGCGGTCGTCGAGGCGGCATTCTCGGCCGCCCCGTCGACGTGGTACGTCAGCGCGATGCGCTCGGTGGTCAGGGCCTTGGCGTCTGGCAGGTCGCAGGACGGCGGCAGAAGAGGAGGAGGAGGAGGAGGAGGAGGAGGAGGAGGAGGAGGAGGAGGAGGAGAGAGGAGGAGGAGAGGAGAGAGGAGGAGGAGGAGGAGGAGAGGATGAGGGTTGGAGGAGACCCCCCCCCTGCAATCGTCCCCCCACACGCCCCTGGACCTCCCAAGCCTTCGCAAACCCTT
>CAUYUJ010016945.1:148165-188165 GCA_963575745.1 Prorocentrum cordatum
CCTCGGTCTCCCAACCAGCTCCCTCCCCCCCCCCTGCGGGGGCCGCCGAGGGGCTCGACCTGGCGCGCGGGCCCGCACGCCAGGCGCTTGGCGCCCCAGAGCCCGTTGAGGCGCGAGAGTTCACCGTGGTGGTGGTGGTGGTGGTGGTGGTGGTGGTGGTGGTGGTGGTGGTGGTGGTCGTCGTCGTCGTCGTCGTCGTCGTCGTCGTCGTCGTCGTCGTCGTCGTCGTCGTCGTCGTCGTCGTCGTCGTCGTCGTGGTCGTCGTCGTCGTCGTGGTCGTGGTCGTGGTCGTGGTCGCGGTCGTGGTCGTCATTTCTCCTCCCCTGCGGCTTCGTGCTCTTCAGGCTCTCTGGGATCTCCCTCAACGTCCACGGAAAACGTGGTCCAGAGTGTGCCGTCCTGTTCCCCCTCCTCCGCCTCCTCCTCCTCCTCCGTTCTCCTCGTTCTTCTCGTTCTCCTCCTCTGCCTCCTCCCCCATACTCTTTTCCCCCCTCCGTGGGCAGGAGCTCCCGGGCGCGCGGGCTCCCGCGAGAGCAGAACCTGTGCCGATCGGGGTGCCCAGGAGCTGGCTGCCACCGAAGCCTGGACGGCCACGCCGCCCTTCAGCGGCCACGCTGGCGGCTGCCACCACGCCGGGCCGATCGCGCGATGCGGTGGCCGAGCCGGCCGAGAGCGATCGGCGCCGCGCGACGTGCGGCCGCGACCGACGGGCGGTGAGGCCGGGGCGCTCCGCAGCAGGCAGGGCTCCAGGGGGCCACCGGCCAGGGTGGCGGCCGCGGTCCTGGGCGGGCCGGCGGCTCCCCGGGGGGCCAGCTGGCAGCGCGGGGCCCATGGGGTCCAAGCGCGGTGGGGCGGTCCCTTTCGGGAGCTGTGAGGGCTCCCCGGGGCTTCGCTGCCGCCTGCCAGCCACGGTCTGCCTCGACGACTGGGTCAAGATTTGGAGCGCTCTCGGGGAGCCTCTCGGGGCCCTCTTGGGGGCCTTCCGTCTTGAGCGTTCTGAGGCCCGAGAAGGCGAGCGTGTGGAACTCGGAAAAAAAAAGGACCCACAAGAGGCTGATGCAGTCCGCCTCTTCGGGGCCTCTTCGCTCTCGGGGGTCCGCCTGGGACCCTCTTGAACCGCCCTGGGTCCACAGCCATCCTGGGCAATCTTGGCCGTCTCGGGGGCCATCTTGGAACTGTCTTGGGGCCAGGGCGCGCCAGTCCCGCGGCCGCTGGGGGCCTGGACACCCATTTCACGCACCAGGGGAAGTCCGCGCCGCAACACTTCCCCGCTGGCTTGTGGAATAAGGGTGAATAAGGGTGCCTGGAAGTCTGGCGTTGCAGCCACCCTGTCTAATCGCGGAGAGGAGGAAGAGCCACGGGTCAAGATCCTTGTCGGGCTTAGCCTTGAATCTGAAGGTCGGGGGGCATCTTGCGACCCTCGACGGGCCGTCTCTGGGGCCCCCCCGAGGCCCTTTGAGACATGCGCGAAAACCCCAATGGGGCCCGGCCCCGAATCTGAAGGCCTTGCGGCGCCCCAGCGTGCTCTCCGAAGCCTCTGGGGCCCCCCTGCGGCCCTGCTGGCCCCCCAGGAGGCTGCTCGGAGGCCGAAGGTGGCGAGACGCCCGGTTGGGGCATCCCTGGGAGGCCCCCGGGGGCCACCACGGGGACACAGCTTGGCGCCTGCCGTGGGGCCCCTGCCGGTGGGCCACCCTCGGAGGCCTCGGGCGCCACCTCGGAGGCCTCCCCTGCCCTGCCCGGCCCTGCCTGGCCCTGCCCCGTCTCCAGCGGGCACCGCGGCCCCACGACGTGAGGGGGGATTCTCCCCCAGGGGTCCTCGACCTCCGCTCAGACTTTGGGTGGTCTGTGTCTTGTCGCCTTTGTCGCCGTCGATGGGCTCCTGGAGCCTCTGGGCTCCAGATGGCCCCCCCAAATGGCCCAAGAGGGGCCCCAAGAGGGGCCCCAACGAGCCCCAAGATGGCTCCCACGGCTCCCAATAGCACCCCAAACGAGCCCTTCAGAGGGCTAGAAGCGTTTTTTGGCGGGCTCTGAAAAGGGAGGAACGCTTTGCGCTGGATGCAGAGGAGTAGCAAAATGTCGGAGTATAGCGCTCACCCACTTTCCTTCTCGCGATAGCTCGCCTACGAACCGTGTCTGGACGAGCTGGTACAGTCACCGTGCTGCCGTGAGGAAGGCTGAACAAGGCACGCAATCGGCTTTTCTGGCCAAGGCGTCTTTAAGGGACGGCCCGAAAACATATAGAGGCCTCCTAGATGGGGTCGGAGTAGATGGGCTTGGTGGATCGCGCCGCATCGCCGATACATCGGCGATGTATCGGCGATGCACTGGTGATGCAACGTTGACAGCGGCGGTGCATCGGCGACGTCGACGTGGAGCAAGGCGGGCTCCACATCGAGCCGCATCGCCGATGCATCGGCGATGCGGCGCGATCCTCCGACCCCATCTACTTGGACCCTATCTTGGAGGCCTAGAGCATAGTCCTTCCTAAGCCCAAGGCGGTGTCCTTAATTTCAGCGTCTTGACTGTAATGCTACTTTTTTGGTTGGCGGCTCCGAGGCGGCGGACAGGGAGCGGTCAAGTTGATCCGGGGCGCGGTACCAACGAATTGACGAGAAGATTGCCGCCGCAGGGGCGGGCGGAACTCGTACGTGGCGCGAGATTGCCGCATATTCCAGCGGACAACACACGCAGTGGCGCATGCACGTGCCAGGGGCAAAATGTGCCTCAGTGAGACGCATTTCAGCGTCAACTGGTGACCGGCCCAAACAGCCCTGCTTGTGGGGAAGCAAAGGCGCGGCAACCGGCAACGGAACGGGGGGGAGGAGTCGCTACGGCGGCAAGCTCCAGCCGAACCGCAGTTGGAAGCGAGGCCAAGACGGACAGCAAGGCACTGTAAAGGCCACGGGCAGAACGCGAGCCCGAGTGACCAAAGACCAGGCGGGACCCACGTGTGTGCACACAGAGCCAGGCCGTCCTAGACCACTGAAAGGGGGGTGAGCGCGAGCGAAAGCAACTAACTCAGACTCACTGCGGCTCCACGAGCATACGATGGTGCGGTGAGGGAGACCCGCCTCACCAAGGCTCACTGAAGCTGAGGTGTGGCTGATCCGCGTCAGAACGTCATCCAGTAGAGGCAGACCACGACTGCAAGGATACGCGAAGCGTCAAGAGGTATCGGTATCGGCGTGATGCCCCGAAACGAGGCGGCTACGTACGTGCATGTGGAGCCCTCGGGGCTTGAATAATTAGGAAATGCCCATTCGGTAGCCGTGGCAGAATCTCAATCTGCGCGTGAGTTTCTTCCGGTGCCTATGTAGTTCTGACTCTTCCCCTCCGCCTCCCCCCCTCTTCCAGTTGAGATGAGGCAGAGGGTTGCTGTCAATCGCGCGTTGGCACTGCAGAGACGGAGGGTCAAGGAAAGAGAAGTCTAACGGATTCCCGTGTGCCTCGGCGCTTTGCTTTCTAGTCGGGCCCCTCCTTCAGTGAATGCTGCTGTGAACTCTCTTGTGCAAGCCGACCTTCACAGATGGTTCATGACAGCCGTCAGCAATTCGTGACAAGTTCAGGTTGTAGACTTGAGTTTTCTGGTAGTGGTGCGGGGGAGGTGTTGATGTATGTTTAGACTGTGTGTTTTAGTTGCGAATTCAGCACTGTCGTTCTTTAAGGCAATCGCGGTCTAAGGAGTGATATCCATACTACATGTGGCCACCTATGTAGCCACATCTTCCTTTTTTTCTCCTCTCGCCCGCCCCCCGCGCCCGCCGCATACGTCTTGTCAAGTTCGACAAGGCCAGCGGCTTCAATGAGGCGTGCGGGTGGGGCTGGGTGGGAGGTCGTTTCGTTCGCTCTGGAGAAGTCTCGGCTCTCTCTGGTTTTTCTTTTGATTTCTCTCCCTGGGTTCAGGTCCCGGGGCGGAAGCGAGCCCTTTGAAGGCGTCCTGTGCTGTAATGCTAATTAATGCTGCATCCCCTCGGCTGATGGTCCCGTGACGGGCCCTTCCGCGAACAGCTGCAATAATAATCATCCTCACTATCATCATCATCATCATCATCATCATCATCATCATCATCATCATCACCATCACCATCACCATCACCATCACCATCACCATCACCATCACCATCACCATAACCATCACCATCACCATCACCACCATCATCACCATCATCACCATCATCACCATCATCATCATCATCATCACCATCACCATCACCATCACCATCATCACCATCACCATCACCATCACCATCACCATCACCATCATCATCATCATCATCATCATCATAAATGTCAGAATCATCACCATCATCACCACCATCATCATCTCCACCACCATCACCACCACCACCATCATCATCAATATCATCATGATCATGATCATCATCGTCATCGTCGTCATCGTCATCGTCACGTCATCGTCATATTATGATGATCATCGTCATCGTCATCATCATCATAATCATCAACATCACAAACACCACCATTACCATTATTATCATCAGCAGCAGCATCACTATAACCATCATCACCATCGACGTCATCGCCATCGTGCTTGCCTTCAACCTCATCGCCTAGATTTATCTCCCCATCAGAATCGTCCCATCATTCCTCCTCATCCACCTCTTTGCTTTTGATTCCCCGCATCGCCTTCCTTCTCCTTCTTCTCCTCCCTCCTCCTCCTCCTCCTTCTCCGGCTGAGTCTTGAAGATGCTTAGTTTATCGAAAAGTCGCACGGCGTGAGGGAAAATAGCTTGAAGTCATCTCAAGATCGCAGCCTCACCTTCCTTCTACTTCTTATTCCCCCTCCTCCTCCTCCTCCTCCTCCTCCTCCTCCTCCTCCCTCCCAGCGTGTGACCGTATCCAGAACTCCGACGTCATTTTTATTCATTGGCATTAGCCGTTTGAAGTTTGGTGTTCTTACCTTGGGCGCCCGTACCTCTAGATCCCGCCCCAGGACCTGCTTTCGCATTCCACTCGAGGCTCCAAACCTTGGAAAGCCGATCCTCTTGACTGTGGCCTTCCTTGACGAAGGAAGCCTGGGTACCAGACCACGGCCCGCCTCGAGGAACGCTTGACCGTTTGCCGCCCGCCTGGCCTGAGCGGCGGGAAGACGAAGAAGCGCACCTGCCAGAGGCCCGGAGGGTAAGACGACGGCAGAAAGAACACAGCATCGCGCGAGGAGAAGTCGGGAACCTCGCAGAACCAGCAGGTTTGGAGGGTGCACCGAACGCCGCGCCCGATCCAGAGCGCTCCTCGTCGTGGACGCCCTTCTCGTCGTCGTCGTCGTCGTCGTCGTCGTCGTCGTCGTCCTCGTCGTCGTCCTCGTCGTCCTCGTCGACGTCGTCCTCGTCGACGACGTAGTCCTCATCCTCGTTGTCGTCGCCGTCGCTTGCTCGTGGGGGCCCCGCCGCGGCCGGCCGCGGCGGCGGCATCGCCACAGGCGGCGGGCCGTGCGCTCCCAAACGCCCGTCTGCCCAGAGGAAGGCAGCCGGCCCCCCTCCCCCCCCCCGCCACTCGGCCGCCCTGGGAAGCCTCCAGGTTCTCCTGTGGCCTCCGGGCCCCCCCCTTCTCTTCCTTCTCTTCCTCTTCCTCGACTCCTCCCCTCCTCGCTGCTCTCTCCTTCTTCTTCCTCTCCTTCCTTCCTTCTCTTCCTTCTCTTCCTCCTTCCCCCCCTCCTCGCTGCTCTCCCCTCCTCCTCTTCCTCGCCGGGATCCGTCGGCGCCGAAAGGGCAGAGGTCGGCTCGGATGGACCTGTGCATCGGATCGGCCCGCACGAACACGGAATCGACATCGAACCGGATCGGCTGCGCGAGGGTGCACGACGGCGCCATGCAAGCGTCGGGCGCATCGGATCGTCGGCACGTCGGAGCCGAATCGGATCGAGCGGGCCAGAGTGGGCATCGGATCGGATCGCTCGGATCGAGATGGACCCTGATCGTCGTCTTTGTCCTGCTGCTGCTCCTCCTCCTCGCTAAGGCGGGCAAGCCGCGCATCCAACATGTAGCGTTGTTTCCATCTCCTCCTCCTCCTCCTCCTCCTCCCTTACCCTTCCTCTCTTGTTCCCTCTCCTCTTCCTCCTCCTCCTCCTCCTCGTCCTCCTCCTCCTCCTCTCCTCCCCGTCTCCTCCTCCTCTCCTCCCCTTCTCCTCCTCCTTCTCCTCCTCCATCGCCCTCCCCCTCCTTCTTCTTCTTCTTCTTCTTGTTCTTATTCTTCTTCTTAGTGCGAGGCCGCCAGGTCGGCTCCGCGGGCAGCAGCTGGCGGCGAGCCAGTCCTCCTCCTCCTCCTCCCCCTCCTCCCCAGGCTGTGACCAGGCGCGGGCGAGGCCGCCAGGAGGAGTGCCCTGCCCCGTCCCCTCCTCGCTCTCCTCTTCCTCACCCTCCTCCGCCCCCTGGCGAGCAGTGGCGACCGCCGACGCCGGGCCGCCGCAGCAGTGCAGGACTCAAACCTCAAGGAAAGCGGCATCTTCAGCCACAGCGCTGGGATCAGACCGTGCGAGAAAGAAAGCAGTGGCAGCCGCTATTGCCAGTGCGAGAAAGGACAAACACTGGCAGGAACCTCTGGCAGCAGGTGCAGGAGCCAAACACCATCAGCTACACCGATGGAGTCAACTCGTGCGCAACGATGGGCAGTGGCAGCAAACGCTGTCAAGGCGAGAAGGGCAACCAGTGGCAGCAGTCGTTACCGATGCGAGAAGCAACACATGGGCCGACATCATCAATTACAGCGCTGGGAGCCGCGTGTGAGAAAGCAGAGCAGTGGCAGCACACTGTGTTGTTACTCAGCGAGGTAGAAGGCGACGGTAGAGCCCGATGTCATCAGCGACAGCATTGAGATCGGGGCTTGCGAGAAGGGCTCAGTGTGATGAAGGCGAGACCGCGCGGGCCAACGCTCTTAGAACCACAGGGCTGGGGCGACTTCGTGCGTGTGAGAAGGCCGAGCAACGGCAGCAATATCTGTCGCTACTCAGCGAGATGGAAGGCACATATAAAGCCCGACGTCATCAGCGACAGCGTTGGGATCTGGGCGCGCGAGGAGTAAACCACATCAGCCTTAATACTGCTGGGGCCAGGTCGTGCGAGAAGACAACCAGTGGCAGCTCGAGTTGGCAGTGCGAGAAGGTAGGCAGTGGCAGCAGGTGTTGGCGGCAGGCTCTGTCACACATCATCGGTATGAGGAAGGTTAAGTTCGAGCTCGATGTCAGCAACTACACTGGGGAAGGCGAAGCTAGAGCCCGATGTCAGCTACAGCGCTGGAGTCAGGACGCGCGAGACAAGCGCAAGGCGAAGCTGGAGTCCGACAGTTCACAAACCAGTGCTGGGAGCGATGTGTGCGAAAAGTGGGGAAAGTGGCAGCAGCCTCTGTCGCTACTCAGCGAGATAGCGGAGGCAAAGCAGCAGCCAGACGTCATCAGCCACAGCGTTGGGAGACCAGCAACCTCTGTCGTGCTCAGCGAGAGGCGGGAGGAGCAGCTAGAGCCCGATATCAGCTGCAGCGCTGAAATTAGAGGTCGCGGAAGGGCGGAGAGCAATCCTCAGCTACGGTGCAAAGATCAGCTTGAGCAAGCAGGGGCGTCACTTCTCCAGCTACAATGCTAAGGTGCGCGCGGACGCGAAATGTTGGGGAGATAGCTGGAACCAAACGTTTTCACCTACAGTTCCGGTAAGCCCTTCAGGGCTACAGTTCATGATGCAGCCCTTGTCGCCCAGGATAGGCCTGGAGGTTTGTGCTGGCTCTTTTCATCGTCTCAGTCGGCACGCACACGGTTAAGAGTATCAGGTCACTCGCATCCTCATCCCCTTCCTCGTCCTCCTCCTCCTCTTCCTCCTCCTCCTCCTCCTCCTCCTCCTCCTCCTCCCCTCGTTCAACAACAGAACAGGCGGGAGACACCTGCCCCAGCAACGACGGCGCTCCTCCAACTGCCCTCTTGCTTTTTCAGTCTTCGAGCCGTGAGGCTTGCTCGAATGAGAGCATGAGTGAAGGAAGCGTAGCAAATGAGGAGCAAGATGATGAGGACGAAATCGATGAGGACGAAAACCGGAGGGGAAATGATACAACGATAACGAGGTTGGGGAAGACGAGGACGAACGGTAGTGATCGTAGCCAAGAGCGCGAGTCTCCCGACGAGCGGCAGGCTAGCGGAACAGCAGGGCACGCGGATCCGGGAACGATGACGAGAGGGAGAAGGAGGATGACGATGGCGACGATGATTACGAGGCCGAGGAGGAGGAGGACGAGGAGGAGGAGGAGGAGGAGGAGCGACCGTCGCATAGGAGGATAATGAGTAGGACAAGGAATGGGATGAGCTGGAGGAAGAGGAGGAGGAAGAGGAGGAGGAGGAGGAGGAGGAGGAGGAGGAGGAGGAGGAGGAGGAGGAGGAGGAGGAGGAGGAGAGGAGGAGGAGGGGAGGAACAAGAAATCTGGAGCCGTGGGGCGGCAATCGAGTGGAGCTCTGGCAGCCGCGAGGGGTCTCCCCCGGCTCTTCCGAGCGGTGTCCCCATACCGAATATGCATATGACGGGGAATCGCTCGGCCTTGCCACACGGGTGGGGGTGACGAGGGAGTTGGGCGGGGGGAGTGAGAGAGGGAGGTATGGAAAGGATGAGGGCCAGGTCATGGAGAGATGGAGGAAATGACAGGAGCAGCGAACGGATGGAGAGGGAGAGTGAGCGAGGGAGGGAGGGAGACAACGATGGGCAACTAAAGGAAGGACATGGCTGGCTCCTGGTTCTCCTCGCGCTGCCGCTGACGCTACTCACTCTCTCCTCCTGCTCCTCATCCTGGGACCCTCTGGAGATCTCCAGATGCCCAACCGTCACAACACAAGATAAAACGAAACCCAGATCCTCGAACCTCCATCTCCGCCTCCCCCTTCTCTCTCTCGTCCTCCCCGCACGCATGAGTACGCACCATGCGCCCCGCCCCCGCAACCTGGAAGTAGACGCGCTCGCCCGTGGATCCCATGATGCTGCGGTAGGTCAGGAACTCCATCGACACCTCGTCGGCCTGCAGCGGGTCCTCCTCTTCGAGCTTCCAGCGTAGGTGCCTCTTCGGGAGCAGGGCGGACCCGGAGGAAGAGGAGGAGGAGGAAGAGGAGGAGGAGGAGGAGGAGGAGGAGGAGGAGGAGGACAGGGAGGACCAGTGCAAACCGAAGACCCATCAACTATGTTGGAATACACCCTCCCTCCAAGCTCCCTCTTCACAAGCCCCTATAAGGATTCATTTCCACTGAGAGAAGGGCCCCGTTGGGGGACAACCGTGTGACAATCCAGCAACGTGGCAAAACACAATTCTCAGGACTTATACGCCACGGATCAAACTGACTGTTGCGTCTTGACGATCTGGAACCGTGCTGGAACGCCCTTCCTGGAACTTCAACACCGCGAATCAACGTAGCTGTTGAGCCCTGACAATCCTGAATCGTTCCCAAACAACTTCTGGTACGCTAACAGTGGGAGCCAGAGAAACTCTTGCAACTGTTTAAAACGAATGTGCGCGGCGCTGAAGCGAGAACCACATTTGAAAAAGAACCGCCCTCAACCCGTGGAACCATTACAAATGTTGAAAATGAATGTGCGCGGCGCCAAAGCGATAACCACATTTTGACAACGGCCTGTTCCTCAATCCGTGAAGCTCTTGCAAATGTTTGAAGCGAATGTGCGCGGCGCTAAGGCGAGAACCACATTTTGGAAGCGACCCGCCCTCCATCAGTGCAGCTGTTGTTAAGAAAAATTGAGGCTCAGAAACTGTAAGGAAGTCTCAAGCGAAACGCCTGGTCCGCCCTTCTGAATGGCCTCGGGGTGTGATAGGGAGGAGTCACCCATAAAGAAAATGACTGGAGGAGGAGGGGTGGGAGAGGGAGGGAGGGGGGGGGGAGGGGGGGGAGGGAGGGAGGGAGGGAGGGAGGAGGAGGAGGGGGAGCAGGGGGAGGAGGCGCAGCATGAGATGGAGGACGATCTCCGCTGGAAATGATGCTCAGGTTGTGTTGGGCTTCGTTTGGGTTGCACCCCGTATTCCCCCCCTTCTTTTCCCAGGTCCCTCCCGTATCCCCCCTTCTTTTGCCCGTATCATCCCTGTTGCCGCCTGGGGTCTGGCGGTGGCTGGCTGGGGGCGGAGGGACCTGGAGATACAGCTACTCCCCAGACCTGTCCTGGAGTGCATTCTGACCAGAATTTCGAGGCGAATCCAGCCGCGGCGTCGAGGGCCTCCCAGGAGGTCCCAAAAGGCGAAAACGGGGGAAAGGTAGTGGTATCGGTACCCGTTCCTCCACTGCCCTTCTGCCCATCCGTCCGTCCGTCCGTCCGTCCGTCCGTCGTCGTCAGCGTCCTCCTCCTCCTCCGCCTCCTCCTCTCCCTCCCCCTCCCCCAGCCCTCCTTTCCTCCTCCACTTCCGCTTCCTCGTTGAGGAGGACGAGGACCCGGAGATCCGATGTCTTGATTTATCCAGTTCCCGAGACGTTTGTTGACGGTCCCGGGGTCTGGCAAAGGCCCCCGGAGGCCGAAAACAGTGAAACACATCCGTCTTGATTTACGCAATGCGCTGGATCTCTGGGGAGGGGTGGGCTTTTGCGATGCAATCATCGTGCGACCAAAAGGAACGCATAATACGGAACGAAGGGCCCAGGCCACAAACAGGTTCTACGACATCAGCCTAAGTAATATCAGCCAGCGTTGACTCCAAATATATAGGAGGACAGGAGGAGGAGGACGAGAGGAGGATGGGAGGAGGACGAAAGGAGGATGGGAGGAGCAAAATCAAGCAAGCCGAAGCAAGCAAGCGCAAGCGAGCAATCACAAGCAAGCAAGAGCCAACGATCAAGTGCAAGCAAGCAAGGGCAAGCAAGAGCAAGCAAGCGAGAGCAAGCACGCAAGAGCAAGCAAGCAAGTGCCATTGGAAAAGGGGGGGGGTGCCATTGCTGACGATGGTGATGCTGATGGGACTGGCGATGATGCAAAGAGGTGGAGGAGCGCTCAGAGGTGGTGCATAGGCATAGGTATAGGCATAGGCATAGGAGCGCTCAGAGGTGGTGCATAGGCATAGGCATAGGCATATGCATAGGCGTAGGCATCGGAGTTAGGAGGGAGGTGTAGGCATAGGCATAGGCATAGCCACAGGAATTGGGGGGGCATAGGAATTAGGGGGGGCGGGGGGCAACGGACCAATTAGTAGGGTTTGAGCTAGGACTCCTACAGAGCAGGCCTATCTGGAGAATGACCCGAACACCCGAGCCCCTCCTCAGCCCCAAGCGGTCCTCATTTCAGCGTCTTGACTGTACGTCGGATCTCTGGGAAGGGCAGGGGTGGGCCCGAGCTTTTGCAGCGCGGCACCGATCCAAGAAATCCGCGCGGAGCCCCGAAAATTAATGTCAATACCCTTTTCTCTCTCGTCGGTGACGCACTGATCCGGGTCAATGCAAGCCCGGGTCAATCGGGCTTGCAAGATCCTGCATGGTCCTGCAAGGTCCTGCGCGCCAGCCCGGGTCAGTGCAGCCCTGGCCCTGCAGGATCCTGCAAGATCCGGCGCCCTGGCTGACCCCCGTTTGCATTGTCCTCCGTGCCTTGAGCGCTGATTTCGACTACGCGCAATGAGCGACTCACGGGTGACCTTTGGTGCGCGGCTTAAGAGGGCTGTGGATTGGCCAAATCCTAAGCGCGCAGACCAGTGCTGGGGGGACCCATGTGAGCCCGCACCACAGGTCACTCTGGCGAAGGGCCACTCTTACATGTAGCCGACGACTTTGGAGATCGGAACCGAATCGAACCGGGCCGGCCGGAGCCGAAACCGCAGCGGATCGACTGGCTCGAAGTTTAGGTCGGGCATGTCCCTCTACAGGTATACATATATATATATATATATATAAATAATAAAAGAAGCAATAACAAATTATAAACACACACAAAACATACTCGAGGAAACTATTCCAAATATAATCGAAACATCGTTCCCAGACTTTTTTTGTGATTTGTAACTATTTTCGAACATTCCTGCTGTAGGGGGACGCGCCCGACGTAACTCGAAGTGCACCCCGAGCGCGGGCGGCCTCTGCGGCAGGCCGCTCTCCGCGCCCGCCGCCGGCAGCACACCCTCCCGCTGGAGCTGCGCGCGGGCCTGGTCGCTGCCGGCCAGGGGCCTCTCGCGGGCGGTGCTTCGGAGAGGAAAGGGAAAGGAGGAGGAGGAGGAGGAGGAGGAGGAGGAGGAGGAGGAGGAGGAGGAGGAGGAGGAGGAGGAGGATGGGGAGGAGGAGGAGGAGGAGGAGGAGGAGGAGGAGGAGGGGGAGGAGGAGGGAGGGGGAGGAGAGGAGGAGGAGGAGGAGGAGGAGGAGGAGGAGGAGGAGGAGGAGGCAGCAGGTGTTGCGCCTGGGCGCAGTCCGCGGCTGCGGTGGCGGATGGCGTGCAGAGTGTCTAATTACGAGATGCTGCGCTCGCCCAAGGTGGCTGTCGCCTTTGCAACATGCTTCCTCTCTATTGATCGTCCTCCACAAGGCTACAGGCACTTGGGAAGAAAGACGCCGCATCGACATTGTGACCGTTGGGAGATTCAGTGTCGCCCTCTGGAGCCCGCGGGCGGCCAGCCACTGGCCTTTGAGCGCCCCGCGGAGGAGGAGGAGGAGGAGGAGGAGGCGGAGGAGGAGGAGGAGGAGGAGAAGGAGGAGGAGGGAAGGAGGAAGAGGAGGATCAGGAGGAGGAGGAGGAGGAAGAAAGGGGGGCGGTGCGCAACGCTGGGGGCCTCTCTCCCGCGGCCTGTGGTGCCCCCCCCCCTCCGCTCCAGCTCCTGTCGCTCCCCCGCTTCCGCTTGTTGCTGCTCGTGCTCGTGTTCCTCCTCCTTCCACCTCCTCCCCTTCTTCCTTTTTCGTGCAGCTCCTCCTCCACCGTCTCCTCCCTCTCGGACTCCACCCTCCCTCTTTTCGAGGAGACGTAAAAGGTGGGGTGGGCCCAGAGGTGGGGTTAGAGGAGAAGCTCCCTGGACGGCCCCTGGAGAAGGGAAATATCAGTCTCAAGTTGGGCTCGCTCCCCAACGCCACCTTGCCCCCTCAAGCTCCTTCCACTCCAACTCCTGCTATCGCTGTCCGTGCTTGTCCTCCTCCTCCCTCCTCCTCCTCCTCCTCCTCCTTCTTTTCCTTCTCCTTTTCCTTCTCTTGCTCATCCTCATGAGTCCTGCTCATCCGCCACCTCCTTCTCTTCCTCCTCCTCCTCCTCCGCCTCCTTCCCCTCCTCCTATGTATGCAGCTCCCCTTTTTTCGATTGTGCGCAACACGATAAGAGGTCCTTTTTGGGAGTTCCAGGCCCGCTATGACACACGTCCGCGGGTGGGGGAAACATCAGCGAAGTGGGAAGGGATGACTGGGAGGGACAAGATGCCAAATATGGCGCGAACGCACATAGCCTGCCCCCCTCCCTTTTTCCTCTCTATCCTCCTACTCCGGGGTTGGGCGATGGGAGGGGGCCAACCAGAGCCCACTAGAGCAACAACCAACGGCTTCATCATGCCTAACAGCCACGGAACAGCAACGGGACAACCAGTGGATAACCACCGGACGGCCACAGACAACCAGATCTCTCTCTCTCCCTCTATATATGTATGTGACATGTGCATGCGTATGTATGTGTGTATGTGTGTATGTGTGTATGTGTGTATGTGTGTATGTGTGTATGTGTGTATGTGTGTATGTGTGTGGGTGTGTATGTATGTATGTATGTATGTATGTATGTATGTATGTATGTATGTATGTATGTATGTATGTATGAAGACCTATATATACGACCACCCTTCGGGTGATAAGGAGTTGTGGGGCGGGGGGGGAGAAGGGGGGAACCAACATTTGACTCAATCGATCTCACTATCGATCTCACTCAACGGGACACCACGGGACACCACGGAACACTTGTCGATCTCAGTATCGATCTCACTCAACGGGACACCACGGGACACCACGGGCCACCACGTGACACCACGGGACACCGCGGAACACCTCTCGATCTCACTATCGGTCTCACTATCGATCTCACTCAGCGGGACACTATAGGACACCACGGGACACCTCGGGACACCACGTCGATCTCACTATCGATCTCACGATCGATCTCACTATCGATCTCGCTCAGCGGGACACCACGGGACACCTGTCGATCTCACTATCGATCTCACTCAGCGGGACACCACGGGACACCACGGGTCACCTCGGGGCACCACATCGATCTCAATATCGATCTCACTATCGATCTCACTCAACGGGACACCACGGGACACCACGGGACACCTGTCGATCTCACTATCGATCTCACTCAACGGGACACCACGGGACACCTCGGGGCAGCACATCGATCTCAGTATCGATCTCACTATCGATCTCACGACCGATCTCACTCAATGGGACACCAAGGGACCGGCCGCGGCCCAGCCACAGGAGGATTTCCTCTCGCCCGCCCACGCAGCTTCGCCTCGCCCGCACGCATGCACGGCACGCACGACACGCACCCGAAACCGAAATCGATTTCCCGGTAGGGGGGTCTCCGTTTCACGTCGGACTCACCCCTCAACCTCCGATATATATATATATATATATATATACACACATAAATAACGCTATACACATTCTCCAAACAATGCTTGCACTTAGGAATTCTTGCTTTTTTTACGGAACTGCGCCTGTGTGCCGGTATCCCGTAATTCTTGAAGCACGCTTTTTGGGGTCCACGCTGGCTAACACACATGCGTATATATGTGTACATACATATATATATATATATACATGCATATAGAATTAGGTATGTCTATGTATCGGTCTCGATCTCACGATCAGTCGGTCTAAAGATCCCACTGTTTATCTATCGTCTCTCTAAAGATCCCACTATTTGTTTCTCGGTCTCACTATCTATCCACAAACAGGACAATCGCAAGACAATCATGGGACAGAAGCATGACACCCGCGGGACAACCACGGGACACCCTCAAGATACCCCCAGAGAAACGTCGGGACAACCGCAGGACAATCACGGGACAACCACAGCACAACCAATGGACAGACGAAGAACAATCGCGAAACAACCACGTGACAACCGCGGGACAACCAGAGATAAGCCATCGGAAAACAAACCATCAGGACAACCAGCAACACAACCATCGGGGCTCACTGTCATGCGCCGAACTCGCTTTGAATCAAGCTGTAGATCTCGCGATCTATGGTCTCGCATCTCACCGCAAGCTGGCCTCACTATTTGTCGGTGCCACTGTATATCTATCTATCGGTATATCTCAATCACACTCTACCTAGCGATCCCAGCGCTCATCGATCAGTCTCATCTTAGGTCGGGCATGACCTCCTACAGGCGGGTTTCGGACGAAACATGGGGAAAAAAGACAAACCCGAAAATAACCAAAACATGCTCAAAAGTACTAAACCATCGTCCCCATGCTATTTCTTCATTATCTTTGAATGCTGAATTAAGTCTCATCATGTGTAAACAGACGCAGGACAACCTCAAAACAACCACGGGACAACCACGGGGCAACCATCGGGACAACCACCGGGACAACCACGAGGCAACGACGAGACAACCACGGGACAACCAGAGGTCCACCGCGGGACAACTCCGCGCACGCCCCGGCCAGCTGGGGGGAACAAGTTGTCCTGCACTGGGCCCAGCGCTACGTCGGGCCTGTCCCTCTACAGGAGGGATACCCAAAAAATCAAAACATGACATGGGGACGATTTCACTATTATTTTTTTGTGACAATTTTCAATATTTGTGGACTATTTCTGATATTGCCGTCTTTTGACTATTCTTATTTTTCGCGCAAAATCCGCCTGCAGGGGGACGTGCCCGACCCAAAGCCCAGCCGGGGCAAGAACCCTCGCGCAGCCTCGCTTCGCCTCGCCCAAAAACGAAGGCGCCACGCACTCTGCACGCAGACACCGGCTTGGGCCCTCCGCTTCGGTCGGGCATGTCCCCCCACAGGCGGCTCGGAAGGCCTCGGAATCGCCGTCCGCCGTCACAAGCCGAGACATACATGAAGAAATCCAAACCGAAATTGGAATCGAACCGAAATCGGTACCCTCAGGATCGAGCCGGTTCGACTCGGCCAAGTCGCAGTGGGTCCTGCCGGTCCTGGGAGGCCAGCGGAGCACCGTGGTCACGTCATAGGCTTCGGTCGGGCATGTCCCCCTACAGGCGGATTGTGGACGAGAAAAAAAAATAGTCAAGACATATTCAACAGTACCCAACAATGGTAGAAACATCGTCCCCAGACTATTTTTGAACTGTTTTCGAATATTCCTCCTGTAGAGGGACACGCCCAACTTAACACTCCGCTCGCCAGTGCTCCGACGTCCATGCCCCGTGCATTCTTCAGTTTCGTGCGTGCCTTTTTTGTGGCTCGAGGGTCCAGGATGCTCCTCGAGGGCCATCGCCGAGGCAAAAGCTGCACACGTCCGAGCGGTGCCAGGACTCCGCTTCTCTTGGCCTCGGCCCTCCACCCTTCCGACTTTATTGGCTGCGGATGTCTTGGGTCGGCGCTGCCCCCCACTGGCGGCGCCTCTGAGGCCGCCCCGGGCGCGCTTCGAGCGCCAGGGTAGCGGGGTCTGGCGCCGACCGAAGAAATCCACGCGGACCCCCGACAAGTCATTCTTATGCTTCCTGGTCTCCTACACACGCTGCCGGCGCCTCCCAACTTACGCCTCCATCCCGATCGCAGGGGCCGCAAGAGGAGGGCTGGCGAGTCAACCATGAGTGGCATCTTTGTGCCGGGCGCCTCGAGGCGCCCTGAGCGACCATGCATCGAGCAATACGCCTGGCGGCGGGGCCGGAACCAGCCGCACGCAGCAACTTTCGCACCCCCGCCTTTTCCCCCTCTCGTCTGGTCCCTCCGCCCCGGCCAGGACAACCTCTGGAGCCCTCCCGCATCCCGCCCCCAGAACTTCCGCGAGAACCTCCCGAGGGCCTCGCTGAACCCTACGGTTGTCCCCTGTAGCCTCCCTCCTCCCTCGGCTGTCCTTTTCCCCTCTCCTGCCCCTGTGAGAGGGGAGGTGGCGGTGTGCAGCTTTGAGCCCCCTGGCCTCTGCATCGGTCCAGTGTACGCGCGAGCCACCTGCGCGGGCGCTCAACGAGAAAGAAGAGACGTGGCCAGTGGTGGTATCGGCAGTGATGGCCCGGGCCTCCTGGCGTCCCGACGAAAACTGCGAGGGGCACTTGTAGAGGAGCAGTGCACAGCATAAACATGCACTTTCGGAGGTCAGTGTGAACTTCTTGGCTCGGCGCTGGGTCCCCCTCCTGGCGCGGGGACCCCGTGCCGATCCGAGAAATCTGCGCGGAGCTCCGAGTTTCATGCTTATGTCATGGCTTGTTCCCCGGCTGCACCCCGAGACTACTTTTTTTATGGGGACCCGACGCAGCTGCGATCGTCTGACTGTGGATGTGCTCTGGTGTTCCTGCCTGCCGCCCTGGCAGCCAATGCTGACTGCGAAGGGGACGGCCAGCAGACACCTGAGAGATGCTGGCCCCACCGCAGCGTTCGAGACACCTCCGGGCTCGCGTCTGGTCCAGGGTGGGCCCCGGAGCGGGCACGGAACGGGGGCGAAGACGAGACGAGACCGAGGACGGCCCACGAGATTTCGCAAAAGCAGCGCCCTGGTCTGCCCCCCCTGGTCTGAAGGTGGACGGGGACGACTGCGCTCAGGGCGAACTGGCGGAGGGCAGAGTCTGGGAGGCTCTGGCTGGAGGAACTGCACGGCGGGCCAGACGGTTGGGCACCACGAAACGAAACGGATCGGAAACGGAACGAGACGGAAATACTGGGCCAGGCATGACGGGAACATCACGGAACGATCGGACTCCAAACGGGACCACCAGTGAAAACGTCAGCCCGAACCGATCTGGCACACGCGTACGCACGCACGCGAGTATGCAGTACACATCTCGAGCTAGAATCCGCGTCGCCTCTCGAGCCCACTCCTCCTTCTCCTACTGCAGGGTTTGCTGCTGTAGCTGCTTCTACTCCTTGGGCTTTCTTGCTGCTCCTCCTTATTTTCGTTATTCATTCATGGGTTATCATCCCACTCTCTTCTCCAATTCACTGTTTTCCAACGCGCGCCCCCCTCTTCGCCCCTCCTCTTCCTCCTCGAACCAGGCAGAAGGCCCCCACCCCAAAATCCACACCCCTCGTTCGGAAACCTCCAAGAATATGCGTTAGCCAGCGTGAACCCCAAACTGTGTATCCTAGCGTTAGGTCGGGCATGACCCCCTACAGGCGGATTTTGCATTACAAATTCAAAGTCGTCAAACAATGCTCCAACATTGCTCAAAAATACTAAAAAAATCGTCCCAGACTATTTGTTTTGACTATTTTTGAATATTCCACCTGTAGAGGGACGGGCCCGACTTAATCCTAGCATACTCTGCAATCTGTGCGACGCAGCCTATGCGGTGCAATCTGTGCAGTGCCAATCAATGCGGGCCAATCTTCGCATTGCAACCGATGCGGGGCAAATCGTAAGTCGCACCACATTTGGTTGCACCAGGCTATTACGTGCTGTGCCTTTCCGTGCTGTGTTATGCCCCACTCTGCGATGACAGGATCTACAATGCTATGCTGAGCCGAGCTATGCTATGTGCTATGGTATGCGAGTGGACGTGTGCGAATGGGCGAATGCAAGTGGCGGCGACGGGCGGCGACGGGTGGCTACGAGCAGGGCCCCGTGCAAGTGTCGGCGACGGACGGCGGCAGCGGGCGGCGACAAGCGGCAACAGGCGGCGACGAGCTGGCCGAACAGGCACTAAGGCCCAACTACCTTAGAACGCAATGAAGAACCCCTGAGTGCAAGCATTGTGTGGGCAACAAAATCTAGAACCTCAGAAAGCATGAGAGCGACTCCTCCCTCCTTCATCCTTCGCCTCCTCCCCCTTCCTCTGCTGCTCCTTCTTCTCGCCCTCGTCCTTCTCCTACAAGTCTCGTCGCAACTAACGCGGCGCCACCGTATATCTTTATACCATGAGTCATCGTGGAGTGTCTCTTCAAAGTCGAAGACTTTGTCACATATTTCGGTGCTCCATGCTCCTCCTCCTCCTCCTGAGGTCTCCAGAGGCCTCCTGAAGCTCCCGCAGGCCTCTCGGTGCCCACCGGACGACCAGAAAGAAAGAAAGGGCCAGAAGCGATCAAAAAATGCCCCTCCCCCGACCCCCGACACGACGGACCCCCCGAAGAAAAACAAAAAAAACAGAAGCGACCAAAAGCCTGGATCCTCACCCGATTTCTTCGACACGACGGGCTCCGCGACCTGTGCTGGCGGGAGCTCGGCCAACGGCCGCCCCTCGCCGATGATGTGGTCGCCGGCGCCAGGCAGCGGCGGGGGGTCGCTCTGGGTCCACTGGTCGCGCAGGTATACGCGCTCCACCACGGTCTGCACCTCTGCGGGCGCTCGGGCAACCGACCCTTAGGGGATTTACGGCTCCTCTTTGCACCACCCATTCCTGCACGTGACGGTGTGCACGGTTTGTGCTCTGTGCCTTCGATAATGGTCGATCGCAATTCGCACTTCCATCTGCTGCTCGCCCCTGACGACCCTCGGCGCCGTTGGCTTACAAATGTGGCCGTACGCAGTGCTCGCTATAAAGCCCACTCCAGTACCTTGCGTCCTTAAGTGCCGCTTTTACACATGTCTTCTACCTGCCTCACTCCGCGCCCGCATCTGTCTTTCACTGCTGTTACCTTGCGCCTCTCCTACCTTCCACCCGCCAATCTCCCACGCATCAGCGCGCCAGGCAGCCTAGGCAACCGTAGCTGTATTGCTACTGACGACATCCATGGGCGGATGGGGTGGCTTGGTTATGGAACGCTGGGGGGGGACTACCAAAGTGAAACTCAGGCGGCCACCGGTGAAGGCGCAAACCTCCCCCACGCCTGGTGGACGCCCCCTTCTCCTCCTCATCCTCCTCCTCCTCCTCCTCCTCCTCCTGTGCTTCCTCCTCCTCCTCCTCCTGATCCTCCTGATCCTCCTGATCCTCCTCCTCCTCCTCCCCCTCCTCCTCCTCCTCCTCCTCCTCCTCGTCCTGCTCCCTCCTCCTCCTCCTCCTCCTCCTCCTCCTCCTCCTCCTCCTCCTCCTCCTCCTCCTCCTCCCCCTCCCCCTCCCCCTGCAGAAGCCAGTCCCCATGTTCGGCTGCCTGGCGTCTGCCTCTCGGCGGGCGAGGGTTCCCCCGGGCGTTGGGGCTGCGGGGCTGGCTGGGGGGGCTTCCTGGGGGCAGGGTTAGGTCGGGCATGCCCCCCTACAGGCGGATTTTGGGCGAAACATAAAACAATACCCCAAATCGTCCCCAGGCTATTTTTTTTGAGGCTAGTTTTGAATATTCCCCCTGTAGAGGGACACGCCCGACTTAAGGTCAGGGGGAGGGGCCCTTGCGCCTTCCCAGCTTGGGGCGGGGGTCGGACACGTCGCAACTCACAACCTGTAAGGCCACCGTGGAGAGTGGCCTCTCATTACATACCTCTCTTATCGCCTCCGAGGTTATCTTGATGTGAGGTTCTCTTGCTCACTACTTTCCCTCCTTGCTCGTCACATCTGCCGCCTGTCGCTTTTACATGCGACAGATCTTCCGCCAGCGGGCAGCCCCAGGGGCTTTCACCCCTGGGGCCGCCTGGCTCACTAGTTTGATCCCCTCCCCCAGCAGCGACCGCGGCGGGGGGGGGATGACCGCGCCAGGATGACCCAAGGACCGAGAGAGAGAGAGAGAGACGTTCCTTCTGTGCTACGCACAGGGGGAGGAATGCGTAGCCCGCCTTCCGCACCGCTCGGAGGCGGGCAAGCTGACTCTCGCCCGCCGACGTAGTGCATCTGGAACTCCGCTGAACGCTCCGACTCTTACTCGCGCGATGCCTGACGATTGTCAGGGCCGGCGATCGCTTCGTAGAGGAGGAGTAGAAGGAGGAAGAGGAGGAGAAGGGAGAGGAGGAGGAGGAGGAGGAGGAGGAGGAGGAGGAGGAGGAGGAGGAGGGGAGGAGGAGGAGGAGGAGGAGAGGAGGAGGAGGAGGAGGAGGAGGAGGAGGAGGAGGAGGAGGAGGAGGAGGAGGAGGAGGAGGAGGAGGAGGGAGGAGGAGGAGGAGGAGGAGGAGGAGAGAGGAGGAGGAGGAGGAGGAGGAGGAGGAGGAGGAGGAGGAGGAGAGAGGAGGAGGAGGAGAGGAGGAGGAGGAGGAGAGGAGGAGGAGGAGGAGGGGAGGAGGAGGAGGAGGAGGAGGAGGAGGAGGAGGAGGAGGAGGAGGAGAAGGAGGAGGAGGAGGAGGAGGAGGAGGAGGAGGAGGAGGAGAGAGAGAGCGCGAGGCCGACGGCGAAGGTTCGTTCCGCCGAGCCGCGCGGCCGCGGCCGCGCGTCTTCAGGGGTCCTGCACCGCATGGCCAGGACCCCTGGCCACGGGGGCCCGCCCGAAGGCAAGGCCCCCGACCGTGAGGAAGCCGACCTCCGAGACGGACTTACCCATGCCGTTCAGGGAGGCGGCCGCCCGGCCGCAACGAGGCGGTCGAGGTTGCCCTGGAGCGCCTGCAGGTCCGCCGCGAAGGTGTCCCTGCACTCGGCCGCGACCGCGGCGCCGCCTGCTCCCATAGCAGGCGTCGCGCGCGCCGCCGCCGCCGCGCCCCAGACCTCGACCGCGTCGGTGTCGGTCCTGCGGCTCTGCCGTCGAGGAGCGGGCGGGGCCACGCCGGGGCCGCGGCCCGCCACCAGCCCGTCCGCCCTCTCGTCGTCCAGCTCCTCCTGCATCTCGGCCGGCTCTGCAGCGGGCGCATCAGCGACCTCCAGGAGACGGAGGCCCGAGGGGGCAGGCTGCGGGCGGCGCTGCCGCCGCGGCCTGCGACCACCCCCCACGGCGCCGTCCATCTCGGCGTCACCGCGCGTCTCGCCGCCGTCGGCGCGAGCAGCGTCGGCCGCGGCCCCGCCGCAGCCCGCAGCGCCGCCGCCACGACCACCACGCCCCCGTCGCCGTCGCCGCCTCCCAGGGGCAGCAGCACCGCCAGGCGCGGGCGCGGGCGGCGGTGTGGCGGGAGCCCGAAAGCTCGCCACCGCCGCGCGCAGCAGGCCCTCGGCGGCCCGCAGCAGGCGCACTCCCGACTGGGAGTGGCCCGCCGCGAGGCCCGCCGCGGCGTGCGTCGCCAGGAGCGCCCCGTGGGCTGCTTCCTCGGCGACGCGCTGCTGCGAGAGCGCACCTGGCATTGCCCCGCAACGAACGCGGCGCGGCCGCGGCCCA
Source organism: Prorocentrum cordatum (assembly GCA_963575745.1). NCBI lineage: Eukaryota > Dinophyceae > Prorocentrales > Prorocentraceae > Prorocentrum > Prorocentrum cordatum. The sequence goes on from CAUYUJ010016945.1 coordinate 170,387, forward strand.
GCGATGCGGAGTTGAGCCGGAGGAGGAGGAGGAGGAGGAGGAGGAGGAGGAGGAGGAGGAGGAGAAGGAGGAGGAGGAGGAGGAGAGGAGGAGGAGGAGAGGAGAGAGGAGGAGGAAGAGAGGAGGAGGAGGAGGAGGGAAGGATGAGGAGGAGGAGGAAGAGGAGGGAGGAGGAGGAGGATCAGGAGAGGAGGGGAGGTCAGAAGGAGGAGAAGGAGGAGGAGGAGGAGGAGGAGGAGGAGGAGGAGGAGAAGGAGGAAGGGAAGGGAGGGGGAGGGGGAGGGGGAGGGGGAGTGGGAGGGGAGGGCAGGGGGGGGAGGGGAGGGGGAGGGGGAGGGGGAGGAGGAGGAGGAGGAGGAGAGGAGGAGGAGGAGGAGGAGGAGGAGGAGGAGGAGGAGGAGGAGGAGGAGGAGGAGGAGGAGGAGGAGGAGGAGGAGGAGGAGGAGGAGGAGGAGGTAGGAAGAGGAAGAGGAGGGGGAGGAGGAGGAGGAGGAGGAGGAGGAGGAGGAGGAGGAGGAGGAGGAGGAGGAGGCAGGAGGAGGAGGGAGGAGGAGGAGGAGGAGGAGGGAGGAGGAGGAGGAGGAGGAGGAGGAGGAGGAGGAGGAGGAGGAGGAGGAGGAGGAGGAGGAGGAGGGGAGGAGGATGAGGATGATGAGGAGGAGACGGAGGAGGAGGACGACGAAGACGACGAGGACGACGACGACGAGGGCGTGGGCGAGGGCGAAGGCGAGGCCGACGACGACGACGAGGACGACGACGACGACGACGACGACGACGACGACGACGACGACGGCGGCGGCGGCGGCGACGACGACGACGACGGGGCGCCCCTGCGGTGCCCACAGCGGGCTGCGCTGGCGGCGGGGGCTGCGCGGGCGGGGGGGGCGCTGGCCCCGCGGGCGGGGACGTCGACCTGAGAGGGCGGGGGAGGCAGTGGAGAATCACTGGGGGGGGGGAGGAGGACAATCGCGTGAGTGACAATTGACGCCACAATGGGAACTTGAAGAGGTGTGGAAGGACGTTGGGCCGTCCTCTAGGGTCGTCTTCGTGGGCCGAGGGTCCCTGGAGGGAGCCCTCGGCCCCCTTCCGGTGGCTTTTGACGCCGTCATGGAAGGTGGGAGCGGGAACCCACGCAGCCCCTATGCTGGAAGCTGCGCGGGTTGTGAAGCTTTTTGGCGGTCCCTCAAGGGCGGGGCGGGGAGGGAGGCATGGGGGGCGAGGGGGAGGGGGGGGGTCGGCAGCGACACGCGGGCTGGAAGGTGTCGGGGGGGGGGGGCGGGGGGAGAGGGCGGCAGATGGGGAGCGAGGCTGCGGAGGGAGGAACGCGAGGGGATGGCGGAGGGAGGAATGCGGGGGGGGGGATGCGCGAGCATCGGGGGGACGCGGAGGGCCGACGCCCCTCGCACGCCCGCGGCGAGGGGGTCCCGAGCCTCCAGCGGCCGGGTCGGGGCCCCTGCCCGCATGGGGGCCTGGCCTCCGCCCGAGGGGCCAGCGCCCTCCCGACCGCGAAGTCGACCACGTCGACAGGGATGGGGGGGGGGGGAGGGGGGAGAGGGCTGGAAGCGGGGAGAGGGTCGGGAGGTGGGTGGGGTGGGGGGGGAGGGGGGTAGTTGGTAGCGGAGGGGGCGGAGGGGGGGTGGAAGGGGTGGGAAGGGGGAAGGGTGTTCGGGCTGGGGGGGGAGGGAGGGAGGGCCCCAAGAGGCCCCAAGAGGCCACGAACGAACGCGCAGGCAAACGCCTGCGATGGCAAAATACGGGCCGGCGGAATGAGCGAAGCGATTAAATCATACGATGCGGTGCACGTGTGTTTACCCAAGATACAGGAAAACAGAAGACACATCCGTTGTGATAGCATACAATGCGTGCCACATGCGTACGTATCGAATAGTACACACCCTGGCCAACCAGTATTGACCCCTCCCGTCGTCCCCGTTAACTAGCACCATTGATCAGTCAAGCGCGTCTTGTAACACCCCCCAGCACAACATACCCACAGGCCCACACGCGCGCGCGACGCTGCGTACAAGCCGACACTACTAAACACAGGGAGTTTTAAACGTATTTCAAGATCGAACTCTCATATGGAACCAATGTATTTCTCAATGGGCCCCATTCAGGTTTCTGGCGCGCGCACGCTTCGTCACTATCCTCACTGTCACCATTGTCATTACCATCGCAAGCGTCATCATTATTGTCATCATATTCATCGTCATCGCCATCGTCATCCTTGCCAGCGTCGTCATCATCGCCGTCATCGCCACCACCATCACTAAGATCATCATCGTCGTCGCCGTCCTCATCACTCGGCCGCCCGACTCAGGGACGAGCATAAAGAGGATTCGCGCGCAGTTGCGCCTCTTAGGACTTGCCATCAGCTTGCAGTGGGTCACTGTACTCACGGCCTGCGGAGTGTTGACAACGAGCAGTGGACGGGGGAGCGCGTGAGTCATGTAGGAAGCTGCATCACGCATGTGCGCCACACGGGTTGCACCCCACAGACTGCAACCTTTGGGCTGCCCCGTGCGCGGAGAACACCACGCATGGCTGCAGATCGAGTGCAACGACCCACCGCCAGGGGCCCGGGCTGGCGAACGTCCTCTTCACGAGGCGCGCTGTGCGCCCCTGCCTCCCCCCGACGACCTCTCCGCCCGCTGGGCGTTCTGGACGTCCGCCAGCGACGGCGGCGCCTGCAGCAGCTCCGCGGTCCGGCGGTCCTGGTGCTGGGCGGGCACCTCAGACGCCCCCCCCCTGCTGCGGCTGCTGGCGGCCGCGGGGATTCCGTCGCCGATCAGAGACGCCCCTCCCCCTCCCGCACCCTCCCGCCGGATGGAGGATGGGGAGGACGAGGTGATCGAGGGGGAGGCAAAGGAGGGAGACACGGAGCTGTGGTTGTGGTTGTTGGATGGTTGTGGTGCGACGTGCTCGGATGTGCAAGGGGAGGCGGAGGACGCAAGAGACGCCCCGCTGGCCGAGAGCCAGACCGGGCGACCCCCCATCCGGGTCGATTGATGCATCAGGGCTCCACGACAAGACCAGGCCCTCCTCCTCGCCTCTTCCATCCGCCTCCTTCCTCCCTCTTCCACCACCCACCTCCAGCCTTATGATGTTCCAACCTACTTTAGCCTTGATCACCAGACAGAATTTCGAGCACCAGGAAAATACCCCCCAAACTTGAGGGTTTTCACGTGCCGGGCCCTGGGAGACACTCTTTCGACACCGTTTCGACCATTTTCTGGGTGCTCGACAATCTTTTTGGGATTGTGCCCTTAAGTACGATGGGAGCAACATAACTCCAACCTCATCGATCTTCCTCCTCTGCCCTCCCTTTCCGCCTCCGCTTCCGCCCGCACCCCTCCTCCGTCTCCCCGTCCTCCCTCTCTCCCCCCTTCCTCCCTCCTCTCCGTCATCCTCCTGTCCATCCTGTCTCTCCTCCCGTTTCCCTCCTTCCCCCTTCCCCTCCTACTTCGCCCATCTGCTCCTCCTCCTCTCACGTCCTTCTCCTGCTGCGCCTCCTCCCCCTCCTCCTTCTCTTCCTCTTCCTCCTCAGCCCCCTCTGGCCGAGGGGCGCCTTGCGGAGTGCGCCGCAGGATCTCTACTTCTCCCCCCCCCGTTCTCCCTCGCCCCCCTCCCTTCCCCCTCCCCCCCCCCTCCCCTCCCCTCTATCCTCTTCTCCTCCCCCCGTCCCTTTCCCCCCATCCCCCTTCCCCGCCACCCCTCCCCTCCACCACCCTCTCCTTCTTTCCTCCCTCCTCCTCTTCGTCCTCGTCCCCGTCCTCCTCGTCTCGTTTTTCTCTCCTCCTCTCCTCCTCCTCCTCCTCCTCTCCTGTGCTTCCCTCTCCTCTCTCCTCCTGATCCTCCTCCTTCTCCTCCTCCTCCTTCTCCTCCTCCTCCCCCTCCTCCTCCTCCTCCTCCTCCTCCTCCTCCTCCTGCTCCTGCTCCTCCTCCTCCTCCTCCTCCATCTCCTCCTCCTCCCCCTCCCCCTTTCCGCCTCCTTCTCCTCCTCTTCCTCCTCCTCCTCCTCTTCCTCCTCTGCGTGACGGCGGGGCCCTCCAGAATCCGGAGGAAGGCCCGCCGCCTTTGCGGACCGCGCCGCACCCGCCGCCGTAGTTTCCCGTGGCGAGGGCACGGCCGATCATGTGGTGCGAGTGCTCGAGAAGGGGTTGACGCTGACTGCAAGCCTCCACGCGCAGCGTCTGACCGTCTGGGACAACACAAAGCTGCTTGCAACCTCTGGCGACGCGCGCCTTCGCCTTAGCCAGAATCTTCGGCGCGATGGCGCGCTTCACTCTCGTGAGCTCGTCTGTGGATTTGGCCTGCGATACGGTTCTGGGAGTTCAGCGTAGCCAAACAAAACAAACACACCCACAACTCGAATGGCGAACACTACTAATCGATTCCAGGCGGTCCGGAAGATGCGGCGGCAAACTCTCAAGGATTTCGAGCTCCCTCCAAACTTAGATCGGGCATGTCCCCCTACAGGCTCAAACAATAACCCGCAATAATCAAAAGATCGTCCCCAGACTACTTTTTTGACTATTTTAAAATTTCTCTCCTGTGGAGGGACAGGCCCGACTTAACTCCAGGCCACAGGGGCCCTTCCTCAAGCCGCCTGCGGCCATCAAGTGCACGGCGTGCCCTCGAGTGCGGTGCAGGTGCTCGGGAGGAGCAGGCCGCCCAGCTGTCGCGGGGAAGGGCCCAGGCAGATGCCTCACAGCTGTGCTCTTAGGTCGGGCACGTCCCCCTGCAGGGGGATCTTGGACGAAAAATCAAACATACCCCAAACATACTCCAAGATAGTCAGAAAATGCTCGAACAGTCGTCCCGATACGATTTTTTTACTATTTCTGAATATTCCTCCTGCAGAGGGACATGCCCGAGTTAACTGTACGCTCTCTGCGTTTGGGTCAGCGCGACTCCGCGATGGAGCTTCACGTCAGTTGGTTCTCGATTCTCGAGTCTTCATGATTGCTTTGGAGGTCGTCGCCGAACCTGCATCCCAGGATCAAGCGAGCTTGGAAGTTCCTCGCCCCTGGGCTGTGACAGGACGCCGCTCGTTGGAACTGGGGCTTGAGACCCAGTCGGGGCCGTCATTGCTGCCCTGTGTGGGGCGGGGTGGGTCCCCTCAGCGTCGCACTCGTGGCGTAGGCCCGTCCAGGATGCGAGCGCGGTCTGGCGCCTTCCCCGGGCTGACGCGCCCGGTTTCGAGGAGGGCGATGCCGATGTCTGTGCACTGCGAGACGCGCCTTCCATCCCGGGGCCTGCCGTCCCGCGCGGCTCCGGATCGGAGGGTCCGCCGCCTGCTTCCCGAGGCACCGTCCTGTCTCGGCGTCGGCGCGCACATGTTCCTGCACGAACTTTTCAGGTACGTCTTCACCATTCCGTTTCCTGCCGATGCGCCGTTAGGGCGCGGCTCTTGCCTGCCTTGCCTGCCTGCCTGTCGTCCCGTCTCTGCGCTCAGGCGGCTAACCATTCTGAGGGGCCTGGCCTGCGGCTGGGTGGGGGCGACTCGTGGTCGGCTGGGAAGGAGATCGAAAGATTCGTGGCAGCCAGCGAGTTCGACCGAGTAGGTGTTGCAGAAAGCTGCTCTTAGGCGGCCAACGGACTAGGGCCCGACAGGCCATGTTGGGGTATGGAATTGAGGGAACTTGCCTACTTTGCAAGCAAAAATTCGAATCTCTACACCGTCGAATCCGGTCTTGTCCATGTGATGTCGGCTTCGCAACGTTTGACAACAGCCAGTCCCTCAGTAGCCAGGCCGCGGCTCAATTTGAGCAGTGTCCCGCGCTTTGGCTCCGAGGGGTTGCGCCTGTGGATTTTACTCACCCGCCAAGCCACCCCGAGGAGAAGCTGGACGCTCACGGCCCCATCCCGATCGCGTCGACCCGCCCTCATCCCAGCTTCGGGCGTGTGGCGGCTTTCGGAGACGGGCCGGACTTGAGGCGGCGGTGGTACGGGACGGCAATTGTCACCATGTTGGAAACTTGCGGGTGGCTTATCTACCAAAGACGGGGCGAGGAGATAAACTGTCTCTCGTTCAGGATTGCTCGATTTCGCGCTCGCCTTGGAACATATCCAGCAATCAATACTGTTTGTCAGAAGCCACGAGCCTTAGGTCACGTCTTGGAATAGCGGCCAACATTTCCAGAAACATGGCGTTCATCACGATTTGTGGTCCAAAATCCGTGTTGGAATCCAATCTCGGGTCACTGGTGTAAGCTTGAAATGGGTCCCCTCTCACCTGGATGCGTCTCCTGAGGGAACAGCCCAAGTGGACCCCTTTCTTAGGCGAGCGCGTTCCGCTACTCGCAAAGTCACTACTCGCAAATTGCCTGTATCCGCCGTTGGGTTTTACGATACATTACATCGAGGCGAACGTGGGTTTTTCGGACGTTTTCGAGTAGGCACTCTGCGAGTAGTGGAACGCGCTCGGCGATTTCTCATTCAGGGCAATGCCCTGGCTGATGCTGAGGCGAGTGCGGCGGCCGAGAGGGGGTGGGGGGAGTCTTCCTGGCAAGGCGAGCCTTGCACGGACCACGGGAGTGCGGTGGGCACCCCGGTCCGCGCGAGGGCACCCTGCTCTCGCCTCCGCCGCCGACCCATAAGAGTGGGGTGCGGCAGCGGCAGGAGCGTCGTCCCGCCCCGTCGGCCCTTCGAGAGATCTGAACACGTTGTCGTTCGTTTGCGGGGCGACGTGGGAGCGCAACAGTGGCCCCAGGATGGTCCCGCAGTCGCTAGCGATCCTTGCTGCCGCCCCTGTTTGCACAGGCTCCCCCGTGGCAGGCGAACTCTCGGCGGGTGCGAATGCAGACTGCGCAGGCGGGCGGGCTATTCATCCCTCTCACGCTCCTCAGAGGTGGGAGAAATAGATGCTCACGTTGTGTACCACGTGTGGGAAACATGGCACAGTTGACGGCAGACAGCTTGCCGCAAAGCGCCAACTGTCTGCATGTAGCGGCAGGTGGGCTCCCTGGCTCGGGCGGTCGTTTCGCCCTGCTTCCCCCCCTTTCCTCCCCTGCCTTCCCCCCCTCTCTCTCTGGCGCACGCTCCCCACGCTCCCAGGCTTGGTCAAAAGGTCCAAAAAGAACCTCCTCCTCCTCCTCATCCTCCTCCTCCCCATCCTCCTCGTTCTCCCCCTTCTCATCCTCCTCGTCGTCGTCCACTCGTCGTCCTCTTGTCCTCCTCTCGTCGTCCTCCTCCTCCTCGACCTCGTCGTCCTCCTCGTCCTCGTCGTCCTCGTCCTCGTCCTCGTCCTCCTCCTCCTCCTCCTCGTCCTCGTCCTCCTCGTCCTCCTCGTCGTCGTCGTCGTCCTCCTCGTCGTCCTCCTCGTCCTCGCCGTCCTCGTCGTCGTCGTCTTCGTCGCCCCCTCCTCCGCCAGGGCGCCGAGCCCTGGTGGGCGTCCCCGGCCACGGGGCGCCCTCGCCCGGCACGCCGGCGGCGAGCACGACGACGAGGACGAGGAGGACGAGGAGGACGAGGAGGAGGAGGAGGACGACGAGGAGGACGACGACGACGAGGACAACGACGACGAGGAGGAGGAGGAGGACGACGACGAGGACGACGACGAGGAGGAGGAGGAGGACGACGACGACGAGGACAACGACGAGGAGGACGACGAGGAGGACGACGACGACGAGGACGACGACGACGAGGAGGACGAGGAGGAGGAGGAGGACGACGACGACGACGACGAGGACAACGACGATGAGGACGACGACGACGACGATCTGAGGCCCGATCGGACGCCGTCGTGGGGCGGGGCCTCCCGGGGCGGGCGCTGGGGCGGCTGGCCTCGGCAGGCGGGAGCGGGGGAGGGAAGGGGAGGGGAGGGGAGGGTGTGCGTGTGTGCGTGTGTGTGTGTGTGTGTGTGTGTGTGTGCGTGTGGAGAGGCTGAGGCCGTTGATGATTGTGAAGGTGACGGCGACGATGACATGACGAGGACGATAACGATGGCGACGATGACGATGCTGATGATGACGGAGACGATGATGATGACGATGATGATGATGCTGATGATGATGATGATGACGATGCTGAGGACGATGACGACGATGACGATGGCGACGACGACGGTGACGGTGACGATGATGATGCTGACCATGGTGATGATAATAATAATGATGCTGATTATGATGATGGTGATGATGATGCTGATGTTGAGGATGGTAATGATGATAATGATGATGCTGATGATGATGCTGATAACAATGCTGATAACCATCCTCATGATGACGATGAAGAGGATGGTGAAGCTGATGATGATGATGAGGCTAATGTCGACGATGGAGACGATGTTGATGCTGCTGCTGATGATGATGCTGATGTTTATGATGATGCTGATGATGATGGTGCTGATGATGATGATGGTGATGACGACGCTGACGATGACGATGACGATGTGGATGATGGCGGCGGCGATAAGAACGACGAGGCTGACGATGTCAATGACGATAATGCTGGTGGCGATGCTGCCGATCATCATGGTGACGGTGGTGGGAGGATGGATATGAAGAGGACACGGATGAGTAGTTCGAGGATTGCGGATACGACGGTGCCGGATAATCTCCTCCTGAGGCGCATTGAGGAGGAGGAGCAGCAACTGAATGATAATCAAGATGATCATGGTGATGGTTATGAGGATTGGGCGACCAAAACAACCCCACGTTACATCAACGATGCTGCACTATACTCTCTCGTTCCAATTTCCTCGCAAATCCCATTAACAATTCAGTCGAACACGCCGTTTCGAAAACGAGCCGCGCTCCATCACTGCAACTTGTGAACAACGTTTGACTTACGTTCGCAATGTTCGGAAGAAATCTTAGCCGATAGCCCCATGCGGAAACCCAACCATCCTCCATCCGTGTAGCTGTTGCGTCAAGTTTAGCTTCTGGTCGTACTGTTTGACGACGCCTCATGCGAGAGTTCCACTTTGAAGACGAAACGCCTCAATATGCGTACCAATTGAATCCGTGAATCGCGTATGTGCGTGCAGCTGCAACTATCCGTGCAGCCGTTGTAACATGTCCAATTGCATTTGCACGACGGGAGGGCGATAACAACATGTCGAAACCGATTCGCACTTTATCCACGCAGTCGCTGGCACATGTTCAAGCGAATGTGCGTGGCGCGACATCGGACACCACATAACAAACACGACTCGCCCTACGACCTTGTGACTGTGAGACGCGTTAAAACCGATTGTGCGCGGCAGCGTTGAGAGAATCACATGTTGAATACACATCGGTTTCCATCAGAATGCCGCTTTTGCAACGAATGTGCGTGGCGCTAAGGCGGGAACCACATTTTGAAAACGACTCGCATCCCTCGCCTCCCCCCACCCGTGTAAGTGCTGGGAACTTGCAATGCGCATGTGTGCGACGCCATGACGAACATCTAACTTTGGAAACGGCCCACCCATCATCAATGTAAACATTGGGAATTTCAAAGTTCAAATCATACATGGCAGCCAAGTCTCATGCGGAACGTCCTGAGCGCCCTTCCGACACGTATGTGATGCGACGAGGATGACCTACCAGGTATGACGAAGATGAGGGAGGAGATGGAGGAGGGAGCAGGCATAATGAAGATGATGGTGATGATGATGGTGCTGCTGATGATGCTGCTGATGATGATGCGGATGATGACTATGATGATGACTATGATGATGACGACGATGAGGATGCTGCTGATGATGATGATGATGATGATGATGATGATGATGATGATGATGATGATGATGATGATCATGCTGGTGGTATCGGTAATGACAATGATGACGATGATCCTAATGCTGATTATGCCGCTCATGATGATGATCACGATGAGGGGCAGGAGGGTGATGATAATGGAGGAAGGAACGAGGGAGGGAGGAATAAGGAGGACGAGGAGGAAGGATGGAAATAGGAGGGAGGAATGAGGAGGACGAGGAGGAGGTAGGGAAGGAAGAGACGGATGATGACGATGACGATGACGATGACGATGACGATGATGATGCTGATGATGATGATGATGATGATGATGATGAGGAGGAGGAGGAGGAGGAGGCCCAGGAGGGTGGTGATATGAGGGAGGGGGGAGGAGGAGGAGGAGGAGGAGGAGGAGGAGGAGGAGGAGGAGGAGGAGGAGGAGGAGGAGGACGAGGAGTAGGAAGAATGGACGAGGAGGATTGAGGGAGTTTAGGCCTTGGTTTGCTCATGGTTTTTGAAAACTTTTAAAAATGGTTGGGCCGTTACGGAAATATTAGGAGGGATGGGCAAGTGGAGGATGAAGAGAGGGTGGAGGGAATGAGGAGGAGGGGGGGAAGGGAGGGGGGGGGGGGGGGAGCAGGGGAATGGAAGTCTTGGGACCTCTCCCCCTCCTCCCTTCCTGCTCCTCCATCATCTCAACTCCCCATCCAACTCTACCTTTATCTAATCCCCCCTTCCTCCTTTCCTTTTCTCCTCCTCCGATTCCTCCTCCCTTCTGCTCCTCCTCCCTTCTACTCCGCCTCCTCTTCCACTATCCTCCTCTTTGATGATCCCTTCCTCATCCTCTCCATTCTTCTTATTCTTCTTCTTCTCCCTCCTCCTCCTCCTCCTCCTCCTCCTCCTCCTCCTCCTCCTCCTCCCCCTCTGCGTGGTTTCTCTTTCAGCTCGGGGGCGGGACGAGAGATGGCCCGGAGACTTGGGAGTCCAAGCGAGGCCAGAGGCGACCCCGTGGTCCTCTCAGATGGCAGAGCTCAAGGGCTCTATACAGTCCGCCCCCCAAAGGTCAGCAATCACACAGGCCAGACTGGGGAGTGCGCTCACAGCCCTGGAAACTGGACTTAGGTCGCGCGTGTCCCACTGCAGGGGGATTTTGGGCGTCAAATTAAGAAGAGTCAAAAAATACCCCCAGATAGTCAACAAAAAATCCAAAAATAGTCCCCATACTATTTTTTGACTGTTTTTGAAGATTCCTCCTGTAGGAAGACACGACCGACTTAATACTGGACATCTGGCGGCTCGCGACAATCGAGGCGCCCGGCTTGTCGTCATTCTCTGCTCCCGGAAACCCTCCTCGTACCCTGGGACCGTGCAAAAATAATCCGGGATGAAACACATCGTCCTCTGGAACGGGTCGAGACTTCAGGAGGCCCCTGCATTGAACAGATCACGAGGCGTCTGATGTCTGGGGCCCTGGGGCGCAGAGCGCACTGGCGGGCGCCAGCGGCGGCGGGACTGGATGCTGAGATCATCACGTGCGCACGCATCAAACGACTTGCCGTCGCTCGGACGGACGTCAATTTCCCGTACACTTTTAGGTTTCGTGCGTTTTTTTTGATTTTGTTTGTTGTTTTTGTTTTCATTTATGATGATGATGATGATGATGATTATTATTATTATTATTCTTATTAGTATTAGTATTATTAGTATTATTAGTATTAATATTATTATTATTGTTCTTCTTCTTCTTCTTCTTCTTCTTCTTATTATTATTATTATTATTATTATTATTATTATTATTATTATTATTATTATTATATATATATAAGTTTTTTTTGCTCGATGGTCCACGATGGTCCTCAATGGTTCTCGCAGAGAAAAACACACACACGTGCGAGCGATGCCAAGACGAGGAGCTCGAGTGCCAGCCCGTGCCCCGCGGAAAGTCCCTGCTCGGCCCTGGGGGTCCACGGGCATGCCGGGGTCCACGGAGCAAGGCGCCCCCACAGTGGCTCCTCCGCCAGTGTGCCGTGGAGCCTCCTCGTGTGCCCAATATGAAGGGGCCCCGGGACACACAAATATATAAACACAAATGACAGGCCCCCCCGTATTTTTTCAATGTTTTCTGGGTTTTTGTCTTCCCCCCGCTTCCCATAGTTTCCCATATTTTCGTGGGAATCGGCGATTCATTGTGTCTGTGTGCTTTATCCCCTCCCGACAATAGCCCTCCGTACTGAATGCTGAATCTTCCAGGTTGGATGCTCGCGGTCAACGGCCACAAACTTCTGGGCGTCCCGGGCGTCCCGCGCAACTTACCCCCCCTCGCGACCTGTCTGGAGGCGCTGGAAGCGGCCCTGGGGGCCCAAACCTTCCGGCGTGCCCTCGCATATGGCCCCGGGGGGGGCCCGCCCCGGATCCGCCTCGGGAATCCCCCCCGCGCGACCTGTCTGGAGGCCCTCGGAAGCCCTCGGGAGGCCGGGCCGGGAAGCCCAGACCGCAAACGAGGCAGACAAGCGTTGTGCTTTGAGTCGTTGCTTTTTCGGTCTTCAGGGCGCCCAGCACGACCTCAAGGCAGCCCCCGAGGCTCCTCCTCCTCCTCCTCCTCCTCCTCCTCCTCCTGGGCATCGTCGTCGCCGCCGTCGTAATCATTGTCGTCGTCGTCGTCGTCGTCGTCGTCGTCGTAATCATCGACGCGACGGGGTCTGGGCAAAGCAGGGCGAGCGCGCGCTTCGCAAGATCGCCTGAAGGCAGCCCCCGAGACTCCTAATAGGAGCCCAGGAGGCCTCCAAGGCCGGCCCAGGAGAGTTCCCGATGGGCGCGTTGCCGCCAGACCGCTGACAGCCCCACTTCCAAGATGGGCCCAATACCACCCAGAGGCCCACAAGAGGCCCCCCCCCGCCCTCCCAACAAGCCCTCGAGAAGGCCCCCAAAGGCGTCGAAGATAATCCCAGGAGGCCCGCAGCCGCAATATCCCCGACCATGTTCATATTGCGCCTCGTGCCCACAACCCAGGCACGGCTGTGGGATGGGCCGAAGGGCACTAGAAACCAACACTTCTTGTCGTATGTACGTATCTGCCTATCCTCTTTTGTTGACAATCTCTTTCTGGAATTCGTCCAAACAGATGCGCCTCGACTCCCGAGAACGAGCAACCCAGAATACACAGGACGAACCCAGGCCCCCAGCTTCACATGAAAACCTCACTCACATGCGGTGGGGGCCATAACAACTCTGAGCGGCAAGGCTGCACTTGAGCTGGATTTGCGATGAAATCCTCCACCGCTTTGACAGCTCCCTCGGGATCTTCAGTCCACGACGTGTGCCAACGGAGGCCTCTCTTCCCCAGTGCTTGCTTCCAGTCTGGTGTCTGGCCGAGCCAATGCAACAATGACTCGTGCCCATACCGCGAAACGTTTTGTGCAACTTCGGCGTAATTCACAACACTCCGCAATTTGCCAAGCAACGTCTTAACGTAACCGCCCATGTGCGTGTGCCCGGCTAAATTCTGCATCTCGTCTGGGTCAGCAGTCAAATTGAAGAGCTGATGTGGATGCTGCTCACCAGTTCCCCACACCACCAACTTCAGGCCGTTGTGGACCACCATAAACCAGCTCATTGCAATGTCATCCCCGTGGAACTGTGATACTATGAAATCAGGTCGACCCTTTGGATCATGCGGCCGTCCGGTGTTTCGTAGCAAAGTCTGCACGGGTGCACCATCGAGCTCAGGCCACCGCTCAACGGGGATTCCAGCATATGTCAGCACGGTCGGGAATATGTCAATCAGCTGCGTCACACCATGGATCTCCACCCGCTGAGGACGTTGCTCTCGCCCATCCATTATCACCATTGGCACGCGAGCGCTTGCGTCGTATGGAACCATCTTATAAAATTGCCGGTGCTCCATCTGCATATCCCCGTGGTCAGAGGTGACGATGAACACAGTGTTGTCATGCTTACCAGAATCCCGCACCGCTTTCAAATACTCGCCGACCATTGCGTCGAATTCGGCGATCATCGCAAGATAGATGGCGCGAATGCGCCGACGATGAGCTTCCTCGTAGAAGTACAACCCAGTTGCACTGGATGGCGGCGGGAGGCAGCCCTTCAACATGGAAGACTGGAAATCGCACGGATGCATCTCTCCCAGCGGGCCCCATTTAGGTACTCGCACTTTACTTATATCCACCTTATTCAACCAGAATTCGTTGGTCGAATAAGGCGGGTGCACGATTTCCATCCCTTGAAAAACGAAAAAAGGCCTTGGATCTACGCTTGCGTTCGCCCGGATCCATTTCACTGTAGACCGCAGCGACGCCCAATCACCAGCATGGGCTGAAACATTACCAGGAAGCACGGTGCCTTTGTCCACACACCCATCTTCGTCGACCCAACCACCGTTACCCTTGCTGATATTGTACGGGAAGCGCGTGTACATCGTCCACGCACTCAGCCTCACGTTCTCGCTATGGGAGCCCGCCGTGTAGTCAAGTTTTCCTGACATCTGAACGTTGTAACCATTTTCGGCCAACACCTGATCCAATCGAAGAGTATAATTTGGAGGTAACCCTTCATAATTGTTCCATGCCCCCTGTACGAAGATGCCGGATGATCTTTGGTTGTGCGGAATGTTGTGGGCATGGCGACCCGACCAAAATGTGGCGCGGCTTGGGCAGCACACAGGTGCATTGGCATAGTGGCTGGTGAACTCGTATCCTCTATCTTGGAGCGCTCGGATATTCGGCAACGACACCGCTCCGTTCTGGTAGTTGCGCCCAAACGCGCGGCCATCTGTGGACTCGACAACCAAGAACACAACGTTGCGCCTGCCCATGTCTGTGGCACCGTCAGAGGTTTGGGCGCCCGCCACGACTAAGACAAGTATGTCGGCTGCATGACACTTTCCCATGCAGGCCACCGCCAAGGTGTGGCACGGGGAAGTGAGCCAGCCCGTGATCCAGACCTTGCGCCCAAACAACTTGAGCCAAAATGGCTACGGCACGTATCTGTCGTGTCCTGTGGGCCTGGCTGCTCCAAGGGCTGCCCGTGTGCAGCCCCGAGCCCTCACCGACGCCCGACGTCCTGAAGAATCCCCACGGCCTGAAACATCACGACCCAAAGCCTTGACCTCACCTTCGTGCCCGGCTCTGTCTGAGCCGTGAGCGGCCCCGGCCTCGACACGGAGCGAAGATGTCGGTCGTGCTTTTTCTGTGCCGCCCGCAAGCCGGTTGCAGGCCATGACTCCGCACAGAACTGAGCCCCAGGGCCCTCTCCAAGGCACCAGTCGGGCCCGTTCTCCGCGCCGCGCCCGTCAGCGGCGACGAGGCGAAGGCCCCCGAAGGCCAGGCGATCCCCGGGAACCGCCGCCCTCCGAGGCCTCTCGAGCGCACCCGAAGCCCTGCAGGGCCCGTGCCCCCATCCGAGCTGGCCCGAAACCTCTACGTGCCCTCTGCTTCGACGGTTCGCGTTCTTCGTGACATCTGCCCCCGAGGTCGGCTCCGCCCAGGGGCTTTGTTTTGTCATTCCGAAATGTTTTTTTGACGGCCCTGGAGCCTGGGAGTGGCATCTGGAGGTCGCCGCGCAACGTCCGACCGCTCGTGGAGCGGCTCGCCCCACAAACGAGGTGGACATACAGCTACTACTGCACGTGCATACCAACACACGCCCTCCAGAGCGATCAAGCATCACGCGGGGCGCCCGGTTTCTCGCCCGCTCGGCCCGGGCGGCTTCAGCTCGGGCTGGAACACCCCCTGGCCCACCTGCGGGGATGGAGGGGGGCAAGGGGAGGATGGTGGGGAGGGGGTGCAGGGAGGGGGGCGGGAGAGGAAGATGAGGAGGAGGAGGAGGAGGAGGAAGAGGAGGAGGAGGAGGAGGAGGAGGAGCACAAGGAGGAGGAGGAGAAGGAGGAGGAGGAGGAAGAGAAGGAAGAGGAGGAGGAGGAGTAGGAGGAGGAGGAGGAGGAGGAGGGGCACCAGGCACGATACAGGCCTGGGCGGTTGGAGTGTTTTTTTTCCAACGAAGCAGCGAACAATATCTTTTCGTAATCCACACGCAGTAAATATATGTGTATTCGACTCAGAAAAAAACCTTTTCCATTCCACTCAAATGAATCCTTTTGTGTTCCACCACTAAGGGAATACTTTTGTGATGACCTAGTTCTTTTGACGGCGGAAGACCGAGTTCGGAATGCAAGCGAATTCCTTTGTGGCAGAATGCAACATGATCCCAGTTGTGGCGGAATGCAAAAGCATTTTCTTTGTGGCAGAATGCAAAAGCATTCCTCTTGTGGCGACATACCAAAATATTCCTTCTGCGTTGAAATACAAAGGAGTGCAACAGGAATCCTCTTGTGGCCAAATTAGAAAAAAAGTTCATTATGGCGAAATACAAAAGGATTCCCTTTGTTGCAGAATGCTACAGGGTTCCGCAAAAAAATCCGCGCAACGGCCACCTCGCAACCGGAAGCTGCTGCCTACACGGGTGGCGCCCCGTGAGGCAGCGGGGCCGGCGCCGCCTCCACCTCGACCTCGACTGGCGGCGCCCTGGGAGGGAAGGCCTCTCGACCCGCTCGACCTCCGGCTCCAGAGCCTCAACCTCCACCTGGGGCGCCCTGGGAAGGAGGGAAGCGGGCAGCGCGCCCGGGGCCGCCGCCACCGGCGCCGCATCCCCGACCTCCACCAGGCTACGCCCAGGAAGGAGGGATCCTTGTCCCTCGGAGGATGCGGTGCGCCGGCGCCGCACTCGGACAGCGACGGTACCGCTGGCGCCTCGCCGGCGGCGTCCGCTGCCGGCGGCGCCGATTGCGCCTCGAACGCCCTGCCCCATGCCTTCCCTGCGGGGAACGCGGCAGCACCTGGCGGGGAGGTGTCGCCACCGTGGCGGCATCGGAATCCGTCCGTGCTGGCATTTCCCCCGGCGGCGACCCCCCCTCCCCGCTCACGGAAAGAATCCTTGTGTATTTCGCCTTAGAAGGGGTCCTGTGGTACTCCGCTACCAAAGGGTTGGTTCCCTTGTCTTTCCGCCACAAAGGGAGTCCTGTTGTATTCTGCCACAAGAAATCCGGGTGTCTTGTGCAACAAAAATAACGCTTCTGTTTTCAACCGCAGATGCACGTTTTTTTTTTTTTTTTTTTTTTTTTTTTTTTTTTTTTTTTTTTTTTTTTTTTTTTTTTTTTTGTTTTTGTTTTGTTGCAATCCGGTGCAACAGTATTAGGTGCAAAAGTATTACTTTTGTAGTCAGCTGCATAAATAATCATTGTGCACTCCGCCGGGAAAAAAAATGCGCGTTGCACGAATATTCCGTTGTGGTGGGGTAGTACAGGTAAAATTAAGTGGGAGGGAAGAAAGTTTATCTTTGAGTGGAATGCACATATATTTCTTACGTGGCGGATGGCAGAAAAAGGTATTTTCGCTACTTCCTGTGATAAAGAACTTAACCCGCCCTGGCCTGTATCATGCCTGGTGCGGGAGGAGGAGGAAGAGGAGGAGGGCAGGGAGGAGAGGGAGGAGGGATGGACTAGTAAGAGGGAGGAGGGATGATGAATGCTGAAGCAGGGGGTAGAAGAGGAGGAGGAGGGAGGGAGGGAAGGACCGAGAGATGGGAGGAGAAGAGGAGGAAGGGGAGGAATATTAGATGCAATCTCATGGTATGTACTGAAGAAAACGAGTCAGTACTAATCTGGTAATGGCACGAAGCTGGTGCAACACGTATTCTTTCGAAGAGGGGTGCAACATGAGAGGGATGCGGAGAGGAAGGGAGGCGGACAATATTACTGTCCAGGATGATGCGATTGCCAACGTGGACCTCAAACTGCGAGTTTGTGGTGGAAACTATGTGATGCAACCTATGCGGGGGAGGCCATATGGTGCTGTATGGTGCAAGCTATGTGGTGCAAGCTCGGCAGTGCAAGCTATGTGGTGCAGTGCGCGTATGTGGTGGAAGCCATGTGGTGCAGCCGGCGCACAAGGCGCCCACGAAGCGCACCACACGTGCGGCCACTCCGCGGAAACCCGGCCGCCCACGCCAGCGCACGAGGCGCCCACGGAAGCGCCCATGGGCGTCCACCGAGCGAACGCCTGGAACCGCCAGCCAGCGCG
>CAUYUJ010016945.1:190665-203165 GCA_963575745.1 Prorocentrum cordatum
CCCTCCCCCTCCTCCCCCTCCTCCTCCTCCTCCTCCTTCTCCCCCTCTTCCTCCTCCTCCTCCTCCTCCTCCTCCTCCTCCTCCTCCTCTCCTCCTCCGCCTCGGCCAACTTCTCTTCCACCACCCCTGGCTCCTCCTCCTCCTCCTCCTCCTCCTCCTCCTCCCTCCTACTGCTGAGTCGTGGACCCGGGCACCTGTCCAACATTGGGATAAGTTTCCACCAGGGCCCACGAGCCACATGATTGGACGGATGGATGCCAGCAGCGTTGCGTGACTCGGGGCCTAGCGCGTGCAGAGGCCACTCCTGCTCGTTACCATGTCGGACTTCCGCTGACGAGCCTCGCAGAGTCGCGACCTGCTCACCGCCCACACAAGTTTGTATTCTGACAAGGCTCAGAGACGCCTCCATGCGGGAACGGGTGCTACCCAGTCTAATGAACTCTGTTTCAACCTTGTCGTCTGAAGGCAAACCTTGTCCAAGGTGACTCCATCGACAGACCGTGCGAGCAGGAGTCGGATGTGCAAGCGCCCAACTCGTGACATCTTCTGGTCTGGTTAGCGGAACGCTTCAGAAAGTCTAGTGACGCAAACGCGGACGCTAATTATTTGGGCGCGTCTGACTGGGATCCCTCATCGGTCAAATCCTGGTCGATGCCTGCATAACAGGTGCGCCTCGCAAAACAACCACCCAACCGTTCTCCGCTTCTTCGCTCGTCGCCAGATCAAGGTCACTTGCCGAGGGGTTGCCTGAACTCGTCGGCGCACCTGCGGCCCAATGACTGGACGAGTGGTCTAAGGGTCTGGCTCTGTGGCGTGCTGCGGGTGATGTGGTCCATCTCAACACCGATGGCAAGATTTACCAATCACCCGCCCTCCTTGCTTCACTACCGTTGATCTACGTAAAGCTGGCACCCAATCCTGCAAGAAACAATTCCACCTCGGTAACGACCAAGAACAAACCAATGCTTCGACGGTCACGGCCTCCTTCTGTCCAGTTCAACCTTCTCCGCTTCCAGGATCAAATGGTGCAGAATAGTGCGGCACTGCCGCGCTACATGACTCAGAGCTGGAAGCGTTCTTCGCGTTGCATGCTGCTCGTGGACGGCTTCCACCCCGTTCGTGGACTTGACGAACTCGTCGGCAATGCTAACAAGACAGGGTCTAAATATGAAAATGGCCGTGCTGATTTTGCCGAAGTCGTTCCTAGCTTTCCTGTGCATGAACTTGGCGCCGATGGTTGAAGAGTTCCCCGTCCAGGATATTCCACCCCGCGCCATAATCATCGATATTAGTTGTGCCTCTCGCGTCGGAAGTAAGCCTCTTATCGTGCGCGGTGGCCCTGGGCGTACCATACACCTGGAAACTCCCTGATGTGCATGGCTGGCTCATTACTGGTGGGCACGAGGCTTTCGATGTGGTTGACCTTCATGATCCAGACATCGTGCTCGTCTAGGCGAAGGTCGCTTGTGCTGCGCAAATGACTCTTCTGACTGCACAATGCTGAGCTAACGGAGCGCGTCTCCGTATGACTGAAACATGAATCATCGTAGATCTGAACGTCGTGGTGGCGGACAATGCTGCCGTCGATCTGGAACACCGCGCGCACTTCGCCCGCACTCTTGAACTGCTTCCCTCACCCTCGCCAGAAGTTGCGCGCCTCCTGGTTGGCGCGCAGGGCCGCTCCCAGAGCAACAACTACGTTCAGGTTCCAGTCAACCTCGGAGAAGGGTGTTACATAGCCTGGAGCGGCGACAATTAAGCCTTTCGGCTGACCCCGAGAGCTCAGGCTCTCACTATCAAGACCAACGCGGCGCCACTTCGGGTTCGCCCTTTACTGGAGCAGCGACGGGATCAGGCGCTGCTTGACCGTCAGCGGGAGTAACATTCGGAGGCGGTGACTTCGGCGCTGCTTTTGCAGCTGGTGCCGCTGCTGGAGCGTGGACACCTACGGGCCCCTGTGCAAGCCCATGCGCCCGGCATCCTCCGCTCGCCGCGCATACGCATCCGCCTTCGGTGACCGGTGCTCCGCCGCGAGCTTCCGTCTTGGTTGCCGGGCTCGGCTTCATCGTGAGCCTTCCTCGCACTTGACTCAGCACGAGTTGTGCCAGTTGCAGGTGACACTTGTCTTCCTCCTCTCCCTCCTTTCCATTGGGCACGCGGAACTCATGCGCCAAGGAGGCACGCCTTCGAAACGGTCTGCCCCGGCGCGCCTGTGTAACAATCTGTCCAGGCACGCCTTTGAAACGGTTTGTCCTGGCGCGCCTGTGTCTGTTCCATCTGGCCGTGCCCATTTTTCAGCGTTGCCATCTCGCGGTAACCACACGCCCGTGTTGGCGGGCACGTTGTGTGACCCCTCTCGGGAGCCCTCGGGAGAAGCCCACGGGAGCCCAACGGGGCTGGTGTGACCCCGTGTTGGCCCCGCTACCCAACGGGGCTGGTGTGGCCTCGTGCTGGCCATGACAGCCGCCCCAGTACAGAGCCCTTGTGACGCGAGCAAAATGGATGGTTCCGTCTGGTCCGCCATGCCAGCGGTAATGACCGTCAGCGAGTGCGTTCGCAGCGAGGCCCCGACAGCAGGTCCGCCACGACGCTGGCCTGCGCGAGCTGCTCGGCTGGTCAAGGACACCCGCGGACCTCTCTCGCTTTCTCTCCCTCTGCCGCGTGTCGCTACTCCTTCCCCTCCTCCTCCTCCTCCTCTTTTTCTTCTTCTTCTTCTTCTTCCTCCTCCTCCTCCTCCTTCTCCTTCTCCTCCTCCTCCTCCTCTGCTCATTTAAGTGTGCTGTTCTTGTAAAAGCTACGCGCTTCTGTTCTTCTATCTTCACCGCCGCCGCAGCCGCCGCGCGGAGGCTGCAGCGTGTGCGCGCTTCGCTTCTGCTTTGCCCGCGCGTTATGGTGTATGGCATAACTGACCGACTTTGCGGCCTTCGGGGCCGAGGCCAGACGGTCGGCTGGCTGACAGCGCATCCTTCGCCAAGCGGTTGTCGGCCCTTGCGAGCTCGGCGTCAGCCTCGATAGCGTAACGGAAGGCTGGGTCCAATGAGCAAACTTTCGGCAACTTATCCGCCTCGTTTTCTGCAATGACGACATGGTCCTTCACGGAGTGCGAACGGCTACGCCTGTGGTGGGATTTCCGTGAATGATCTTCGCGCATTCGGAGGCCAGAACTTAACGGCTCGTCGCCCATGCCCTGACCGGTCTCGCAACGGCTGTCCCTCTCAGCCCGAACCTCATTGACGGCCTCCCGCGCCGCGCTCCTCGTGCTCTTCACTCCTCCTTCCTCCTTCCTCCTTCCCGCTTCCTCCTTGCTCCTCCTCCTCCTCCTCCTTCTCCTCCTTCTCCTCTTCCTGGTCCTCTAGGCCGTGCACGGGGGAAACCGAAACCGACCGCAGTGAATAGGCCGAAAGCAGCCCGAAGGGCGCAGCGACGCAACCACGACAAAGTAACCGACCGAATCGAACCGACCCAACGCAACAGACTGCGACGCAACCGAACCGAGAAAACGAAGCGTAAACACCCTTGGCTCACTTTTTTTGCACTTTCGGTCGGTGGATCTCTCAAACTCTCCGCCGCCTCTGGCGGTGTGCGTTGCGAGCAGGAACGCAGCAGAGCCACAAAAAAAGCGCGGCACTGACAGTGTAGCTCCGCACACGTGACACATGTTAACGAGCAGGAGCGCAACAGGAACGAGCAGGAAGGCAACCGACGGCGACGCAACCGAACACCCTTGGCTCGCTCCTCGCCCCTCCCTCCGCCTCGCCTGCGAGCTCCTTGCGCCGGGCGGCAGCTGCCACTCCGTCGCGTTCGTGCGCTGGTTGTGGTAGTACGTCTGGCCGCCCGGGCCCGTGTACGATACCTCGGAGCGCGGACCGATGAGGCCACTCAGACGAAACCTGGACGGGGACAAAGTCGGGTGAGGATGAATCGAGAATCTCTGAGACCGGGCGGCTCTGGAAGATGTCTCAAGCGCCGCGGCCTTCTCAGAGCGTTCCGGAACGCTCTGAGAGCTTTCCGGAACGCTCTGGAACGGATTTATCCTCGTCCTTGCTGGAGGGTTTCTCCGAAGGGCTTAGGCGACCCGTCCTCCTCCTCCTCCTCCTCCTCCTCCTCCTCCTCCTCCTCCTCCTCCTCCTCGGGTCGCCTACGGCCCCGGCGGAAACCGTGCAGTCCCTGCCCCGTCTGAGCCACCCCGCGGCCCCCGAGAGTCCCCTGGGCAACTCCCGGCGAGCTCCGTGGGCTTCCGAGGGGAGAGGCCGGCCGGCGGATCGTGGGCGGCGGCGCTCGTGCACGAGACGCGCGGAGGCGCAGAACCAAACTGGCTGTTCACCATCCTGGGCCTCCAGGAGGCGGCTCTGGGCCCCAGGGCCGTCCCACAAAACGGCTCGGGATGATACATCGGCACGGGGGAGCGATCGAGAGGTCCGGGGGCCCATGTCTCGAGAAAGTCGAGCCGCAAGGCTTCTGGTCGGTCGATCCCCAGACCTCCTCGAGGCAACCACTTTGAAGCTTCTAGTCTTTCCGGGCCTCCAGGAGTGCCCTCGTCGCCATGCGTGGACTCTCCCTTCAAAATTATGACCAGAGCGCCTTCTCGGACAAATCCTTGGGGCCGATTGTGAGGGGGAGGGGGGGAGGGAGGGATGGAGGGAGGGAGGGAGGAGGGAGGGAGAGCTGGAGGGAGGGAGGAGGGAGGGAGGGGGGAGGGAGGGAGGGAGGGAGGGAGGATGAGGATGAGGAGGAGGAGGAGGAGGAGGAGGAGGAGGAGGAGGAGGAGGAGGAGGAGGACCGAGACCTCCGGCATGTCGAAGAAAACCTCGACGGCCGATTTGGCCTCCGAAGGCCGTTCCTGGGCGCTGGGGCCCGCGCAAAGAGCGACCCGTGACAAAGACACCGGTCCTGGTGACGGGGGCCGGGGAGAGAGGAGAAGGCTCCCGCGCGAGCGGACCACCGCCTGGGGTGAGCTGGCCCGAGGGCGCTTCGAAGTGCACCCGCAGCTGGCCCTGAAGCCAGGGCTGAGGCGCGCAGAGAATGACCCAGAGCCCCGACGTCGTGATCTTTTGGCAACGTCGACCCCCAAAGGTCCGGACCCCTCCCCCAGGACCGATTCTCTCTCTCTCTCTATATATATATATATATATATCCCGAATGGTTTCTTTACCGTCTGGAGGCCTGGCAAGGGCCCCTCGGCTGCCGAAGATAGCGCAGAACCTCCCGTCGTGTTTTTTTTTCACAGCGCACGGGGTCAGGGGAGCGGGCTGACCTCGGAGCAGGCGCGGGCAGCAGCACATCGTGGAGCGGCGCCGCAGCCTCCCCCGGAGCCGCAGCAAGACAGGTCGGGCGAGGGGGAGAAGTGAGAAGGCGAAGGCCTTCTCAGACGGCGGCGGGACTGCTCAGAAGCCCTCGCGCCTTCTGGGAAGTGTTTTGTGTCTTCGGGCAAAGCTTAGAGCACTTCGCAGAAGGCCCAGGGGACTTCCGAGCCTTCTGAGAAAGCCCGCCCCTTCTCACTTCCCCCACGGGCTCGCTGTCGATTCTTGCTGCACTCCGGGCGCGTCCAGGGGTACCGCAGCGCCCGCGCCGCAAAAAGGGAAACGCTGTCGGAGCTATGGCCCTCGCATGACCTTCCAGCAGGGTTGGGTAACAACACCGTTCCTGGAACCGAATTTCAGGTCGAGATCTTAAGCTGCCCCGACAGGTGTAGTCCCCTTGTTGCCACATGGGACGCTGAAAAAGGAGCACCCCTCCTCTTGGCGTCAACAACTTTGTGGGTGTATGAGGGCTGCTGGAGGCACAATCATGAAAAAAAACACCTCAGGAACAGCGAGCCCCTTCTAGACTCGAACTGTTCCTTATTTCAGCGTATGGAGGGCTACCTTGTACCTTTCCGAGAAGAAGAAAAACCGCATAAACATAAACTTTTGGCGCTCCGCGCGGATTTTCTCGGATTCGCGGTGGACCCCCTCCCTGGCGCGCGGAGCGCGCCAGGGGCGCCGCTGGAGGCGCCGCGGGGGGGCCCAGGCGCGGATCCAAGAAATCAGCGGAGCGCCAACAATTTATGATTATGCGTTTTTTTTCTTCTTCGATTTCCGGAAGGCCCAGGTCACCTCCTCCTCCTCCTCCTCCTCCTCCTCCTCCCCCTCCTCCTCCTCCGCCTCCTCCCTCCCCCTCCTCGTCTCTCCTCCTTCTCCTCCTCCTCTCCTCCCCTCCCCTCCCTCCTCCTCCTCCTCCCCTTCCTCCTTCCTCCTCCTCCTCCTCCTCCCCTCCTCCTCTTCCTCCCCGCCTCCTCCGCCTCTCCTCCTCCTCCTCCTCCTCCTCCTCCTCCTCCTCCTCCTCCTCCTCCTCCTCCCCTCTTCCTCCTGCTCCTGCTCCTCCTCCTCCTCCTCCTCCTCCTCCTCCTTCCCCTCCCGCCCCTCGCTCCTCGCTGCCCTCCTCGCCCTGCTCTGCTCCTCGTGGTCAGGCTGCGCGACGGGCGCACGTTGACGACCGCCCCGCCCCGACCGCACCCCTCGCGCGCGCACGTCGCGCGCGTCGCGAGGGCCACGGGCCGACCCGGCAGGCCGGGTGGAGCGACCTCGATCGCGTGACGACCCGATCACCGTGGCCAGTGATCGCCGACTGCAGGAGGAGGAGGAGGAGCAGGAGGAGGAGGAGGAGGAGGAGGAGGAGGAGGAGGAGGAGGAGGAGGAGGAGGAGGAGGAGGGAGGAGGAGGGAGCAGGAGCAGGAGGAGGAGGAGGAGGAGGAGGAGGAGGAGGAGAGGAGGAGGAGAGAGGAGGAGGAGAGAGGAGGAGGAGGAGAGGAGGAGGAGGAGGAGGAGGAGGAGGCGGAGGAGGAGAGGAGGAGGAGGAGGAGCAGGAGCAGAGGAGGAGGAGGAGGAGCAGGAGCAGAGGAGGAGGAGGCAGAGAGGAGGAGGAGGAGGAGGAGGAGGAGGAGGAGGAGAGGAGGAGGAGGAGGAGGAGGAGGAGGAGGAGGAGGAGGAGGAGGAGGAGGAAGGGGCCCTGGGACACACAAACAAATACACACAAAGAGCAGGATCCCCCATATCCTCTCATATTTTCTGGGTTTTTGTCTTCCCCCCCCACCTCCAATATTTTCCCATATTTTCCTGGGAATCGACGATTAATTGTGTCTGTGTGTTTATTTCCCTCCTGAGAGGACCCCGAGGAGGAGTGAGCAGGGTCGAGGACGGCGAGAAGGTCTGGTTCAGGAAGGGCGACTTCGACCGCTGCTGGGGCGCCTCGGGTCGTGCTGGAGCGCCGAGGGTCTGGCTGGGGGGGCCTCGAGTCCAGCGAGACCGACCTTGTCCGACGAACCCTCCTGGCAGCCTCCGACAGGACAAGACGCTCGGCGTCTCCTGGAGGTTTTCTGGCAGCCCCTGGCGCCCTCTTGTGGGGCTCCGGGGGGCCTTGTTCGGAAGATCCTGGAGCCGCCGGCTCCCGAAGCCGCTGGCCCCTGCCTCGGAGGGTCGGACATTCATCCTGAGCTGTTTGCTGGACGGTCCTGATGCCCACAGATGGCCTCGATGACGATGATGATGATGCTGATGCTGACGCTGATGCTGATGCTGCTGCTGCTGATGCTGATGCTGATGCTGATGCTGATGCTGATGCTGATGCTGATGATGATGATGATGATGATGATGATGATGATGATGATGATGATGATGATGATGAATGATGGAGGAGGAGAGGAGGATGACGATGGGGATGAGGATGATGATGATGATGATGATGATGATGAGGATGAAGATGAAGATGATGATGCTGCTGATGATGATGCTGATGATGATGATGCTGCTGCTGCTGATGATGATGATGATGATCATCATCATTATCAGGCGCCAGAGGCGATGAACAAAAATCTCTGGCGCGAGGTCTTCGAGTCGCCCGGAAGGTCTGCCAGGAGGCCTCCGGGGGGCCTTCCCAGATCGGCGGCCGCTGCGTGCGCTGCCC
The DNA here is from genome assembly GCA_963575745.1 of Prorocentrum cordatum. NCBI lineage: Eukaryota > Dinophyceae > Prorocentrales > Prorocentraceae > Prorocentrum > Prorocentrum cordatum. The sequence continues at coordinate 198,607 of CAUYUJ010016945.1, forward strand.
ACTCGTCCTCCGGCGCAGCGGCGAGGGACCGCGGGGCCTGCGCCGCAGAGGAGGATGGAGAGGGGTAGATAGATAAAGAGAGAGGGAGAGAGAGAGGGAGAGAGAGAGAGAGAGAGAGATCGTCGTAGTCGTCGTCGTCGTCGTCGTCGTCGTCGTCGTCGTCGTCGTCGTCGTCGTCGTCGTCAACGTCGTCGACGTCGACGTCTGCGTCGTCGTCTCCATCGACGTCTGCGTCGACGTCTGCGTCGACGCCGCCTGCGTCGACGCCGCCGTCCGCGTCCTCGCCGTCGCCGCCGCCGTGGCCGCCGTGGTCGTCGCGCTGATCCTCGCCGTGGTCGTTGCCGCCGCCGCCGTCGCCGCCGCCGTGGCCGCCGTCGTCGCGCTCGATGGCCCCGCCGACGCCATCGCCGCCGCCGCCGCTCCCGCCGCCGCTCCCGCTGCCGCTCCCGCTGCCGCTCCCGCTGACGTCCCGCCGTAGCCAGTGTGTCTTTTTTATCTGCGTCGCGATCGTTCTCCGCGTCGGGGCTCGGGCAACGGTGAAGTCAACCCGTATAAGAAGGACGCACGATAAGGACGCAAGGGCCGTGGAGGGCCACGTCGACGCCCCGTGAGCGGGGCGCGGCCAGCGAAAGCGGCCAAGCATGGCCCGAGGGGGAAGGAGGCAAGGACAAACTTGGAGGCTCGCCCATCCCTGCTATGCGGGCTGACTGTAACGGTAACGCTGGGGCGGGGGGGGGGCACCTCGGGGCGGAGGTGCGCTGCGATCGCCATCCTGTTCGCGCGAGGCGAACACCACGCGATGCCCGCGAGCACAGCAGTTAAGCAGGGACCGACGGTCCCGGCACTCCTATAGGCCTACCACGACATGTTCTTCGAACCCACAGATGTTCTAAGAACAGAACCACTGCTCTTAGAACATCAAGCCGATGTGTTCAAACAAGACAGCCCCAGCCCGATATGTTCTAAGAACATCTCGTGCAGACCACAACAGGTTCTTAGCACATTCTTTGGTGGGCCTGTAGGCAAGCCAGTGCGCCTCGCCACTGCTTGAGGTTCAACCACCTCCGCAGCGCCTGGGAGCACCGGTCAGGACGCCTCTGCGAGCACCGGCAGGGCGCCTGCGGAGCACGTGCGAGCAACACACACACCACGTATGCCGTCGGGCGTACCAGCATGTGTGAAGGGGCCCTGGGACACACAACAAAATACACACAAATAGCAGGATTCCCCATACTGCCAAATATTTTCTGGGCTTCTGTCTCTCCCCCCACTTCCCATCTTTTCCCACACCTTCTGGGGGGATCGACGATTCATTGTGTCTGTGTTTTTTTCCCCTCCGGAATGTGGGGGAGCGGGTCCAGGCGCCCCGCCCACGCTCGATCGTTGCCGCTTCCCGGGGGGTGGGGCGGCACGGGCAGTGGAGAAGGTACCCAGGGACAAAAACAAATGAGCAGAAACAGGTCCCAGCAGTCCCCTCTATGTTTCCATGCTTCACTCGATGCTCGCCTTCCCCCCCCCACCTCCCGCCGCACTTCCCCCATCTCTTCCGCGGGGTGTGGGGGGGGGGGGGGGCGACGACCGATTGTGGATGCCTGTGTACCCTTCCCCTCCCGGGGAACGGCCGTTGCGCGCCAGAGAATCCCATCCCAAACACAAGCTCCGCCGCCGCCGCCGCGGCGCCTGCGCCGCGGGCGCCGCCGAGCCCGCCGCCGCCGCCGCCGCGGGGCCCGCGGCCGCCCGCGCTCTGCTGCGCTCCAGCCGGGCGGCGGCCTGCACGTCGCTCGACCTGGCCAGCCGGGCCCTGCCATCCGTCGTGCCCCCCCCCCTGTCGGCGGCGGGCCCCGGGGGGGAAGCCAAAAAGGGCGAGTCTTCTCGGAAGGCTCGGAAGGCCTCGGGCCGCGCTCGAAGACTTCTCCCCGAAGACACGAGGCGCTTCAGATCTCGACCAGAGGTTCGCTTCCAGGGACGGTGCTGCTGCCCAGCCCTGCGGGAAGGTCGTGCGAGGGCCAGTGGCTCCCCCGACGGCGGCGGGCCCTGGGGCAGCTTCAGATCTCGACCAGAAGTTCTTCAGTTTATGTGTATGCGTTTTTTTCTTCCTCTGGGAAGGGTGCAAGGTGGCCCTCCGCACGCTGAAATAAGGAACAGTTCGAGTCTGGAAGGGGCTCGCTGTTCCTGAGGTGTGTTTTTTCACGATTGTGCCTCCAGCAGCCCTCATACACCCACGAGGCTGTGGACGCCAAAACGAGGGGGTGCTCCTTTTTCAGCGTCGCATAAGGCAACAAGGGGACTACACCTGCCGGGGCAGCTTCAGATCTCGACCAGAAGTTCGCTTCCAGGGACGGTGCTGTTACCCAGCCCTGCGGGAAGGTCACGCGAGGGCCAATAGCTCCGACGGCGTTTCCCTTCTTGCTTCGCGGGCTCTGCAAAACCCCTGGACGCGCCCGGATTGCAGTCAGAAGCGACAGCGAGCACGTGGGGGAAGTGAGGAGGGGCGAGTCTTCTCGGAAGGCTCGGGAGTCCCCCGGGCCTTCTGAGAAGCGCTCGAAGCCTTCCCCGAAGACGCGAGGCGCCTCCCAGAGTGCGCATGGGGCTTCCGAGAAGCCCCGCCGCCTTCTGAGAAGGCCTTCTCCTTCTCGCTTCCTCCCCCTCGCTCGCCGCCGATCCTGCCTCCTCCTCCCGTCCCTCCCTCCTCTCCTCTCAAGCAGGCCGCTGGGGCGCTCGCTCGGGGCGCCAATGCCGCGGAGAGAACGCTTCCCGCCCGCGCCCGCGCCCCCGCGGCACCGCCCTGAGCTCCTCATCGACACCCTGAAGTATGCGGACAACCTCGAGGAACGCGCAGGATCACCGAGAGCGCGAGAAACAAGGTGAACAAGATGGCGGAAGGGGCGAGACGTCTCTCCCTCCGTCCTCTCCCTCATCCAGGCACCCTTCTAGTTCGAGGCTCCCTTTGCGCGGTTGCGAGGCAACCGCATGTCCTCGAGACAAAACGACTCCAGCCGCGATCCCGAACCGGACAGCGGTGATTCCCCTACGTCAGCAAAGGCTGGCGGGGGTCCAGCACAAGCTTCCCATGGCGACGAATCTCGTCCAGGCTTCCGGCAACACACCAACAGGCGTCGACATCAGCCACGAGGTCCAGGACATCAGCCATGACGAGGCCTAGACGACGCTCCGACCAGCTACAAGCGGTTGAAGACGGACGGCCCAAGATGACGACACCGACATCGACACGTGGATGGATGGGACTTGCGAAATCTCGATCAGCAAGACGGTCGATGCGCTGAACTACGCCGTCTACTGTCGCTTCGCCACGAACAGATGCGAGGAGGAGGCCCGACAATATGGCTTCGCCAACAACATGCTAGGCACCGGCCCTGCTCGACAAAATCACGGGCACGCGGCTCATGCGCATGGAGCGCTACGGCAAACTCCGCTCCAAGTCCCGCGATGAGTCATCCGTCCTGCTGGATGTGGAGACCGTCATCGGTCCCGCGGGGCACGTGTGTGGTGAGCCGCTGTCCAGGGCCATACCAGTGACCAAGGCCACAGCTCCAGCCGCAGATGACCAACCTGTGTCTGTGCGCGGGCGCAGAACATCGAGAACGGGATCACCGCCCGGGCAACCACACTATCGTGGCAAGGGCTACGAACAACAACTACACGCTTACCCAGCTGCGGATCAGTGGCGACCTCGAATGCATCAAAACTCAGGGTAACACTACGTTGGTCACGGTGAAGCTCAACAACTCCATGCGTGCGTTGACGTTCTCGGCCATATGATCAAACTGCGCAGACAATACACGCTTCTTTGACCTCGTTTACGGAATAACCCTGTATTCAGCAAGGTTGACGATGACACAAAAGCTGTGGATAGAGCATTGGGGAACACGTTCTTCGGTCATTTTCGTGCAAACCTCAGCTTCCTCGTCACTGGCGAGACTGGCAACGTTTCGCCTCGCATTCTACGAGCGAAAACGATCAAACTTGTCGAGAAAGAGGCACGGTGGCGACTACAACAGGGATTGAAGGGCCTTCCACGTGGATCTGGGTTCCTCCGTGCGTCCCCACGGGCCTGTGATACTGAGAGGCGCCTTGGCTCGCTGGCGTGCTCCTGTGTACGCTCAGTGTGTGCGTGACATCCTCAGGTTCCTAATGGCAAGCAGTTCACGCTCGAGTCAGATGACGCCTCCAGCTGCTGGACCACGTGAGTCCTCGAACTAAGCGGTTCTCGAGATGACGCCCGCGGAATCACGAATGCCTGCGACGGCGTACAGGCACATATAACTTCGTTCTGTGTGCCCCTCCCGCTTTTTTGTTGTGAGACGCCCCCGGTTGCACTTCCAGGCCTTCAAGCACTTCTAGAATTCCCGTATATGCCCGATGTCCTGCATGCCACGATTGCTCGCTACGACGGGTTGTCTGCCGTAGCAATCCTTGATCAATTCTAACTCAAACTCGCCTCGCCTCGCCTCGCCTTCCGGTGTGTCGGCCAATCAGGCCGCCGGGCCATCGGGTGGTGCAGGGAATCCTCCGCGTTTAACCTGGGGATCTGCAGGGGG
>CAUYUJ010016945.1:208165-255004 GCA_963575745.1 Prorocentrum cordatum
CGAGGCCCGGGAAGGGCCCCCGGAGGCCGAACACCAACGAAACACTGGCCGTCCTTATCTTTTACGACGCGACCATGTCTGGCTCTGCAGCCTCCTGCAAAGCCCAGCGCTCCGACTGCCCCCTGGTTGCACCGGCCCCCGTCCCCGGCGCCCTGGGCTGCCCCCCCGCGCCGCCCGCTCCGGCAGCCGCGGGGGCCAGCGGGCACGCGGCCCTCGTGCCCGGCGGCCTTCGCAGGACCCGACGGGCCGCAGCGGGCCTCTCGGGGATCGGTGCGGGCCGCGTGCGCGCACGCGGGAGGGGGCGCTGGACGGCGGCGGCGCGCTCGCAGAGGCGGGAGCGGGGAGGGGAGGAGGGCGGGATCGGCGCGCCCCTCGAGAGCGCCGACAAGCGCGCGTCCCAGCTGCGGCCGAGGTCGGGCAGAAACTGCGGCCAGCGCCAGTCTCACAACTTGAGGCCGGGGCAGTGCTCCAGGGGGGGGGGGGGGCGGCAGAGGGGGTGGGCGTTCTCAGAGAGCTCGGAAAGCATCGAGCGTTTTTCTTGTTGTTGTTAAATGCTGAGTCGGCATCCTCAGCCTTCGAGAAGTCTGTGGCCTTGGCCGTGGCCTTGGAGAAGGCTGTGGGGAGGGCTTCGAAGGCTGTGGCTCTGGAGAACGCCCAGAGATTCTAAATCTTCTCCAGAGCCACAGAGGGCTTCTCAGGAGGCCTGCGGGCATCTGCGCTTCTGAGAAGCCCCGCCGCCTCCCGAGAAGCCCTGGCCCCCTTACGCCTCCCCTCGCGGCGCGCCGCCGAGAGGCTGCTTCGCCCCCTCGAGCTCCGACGAGAAGCCCGAGAGGCTGCCGCCCAGGTCCCCTTCCTTTCTCCTCCTCCTCCTCCTCCTCCTCCTCCTCCTCCTCCTCCTCCCAGTCGCCGGCGTCCCGCGCGCCGGCGGCCCGCTCGAGCGCGTCCCTCGAGCGCGTCCCCCCTCCCCCCCCCTCCCCCTCCCTCCCCCTCCCCCTCCTCCTCCTCCCTCTCCTCCTCTCTCCTCCTTCCTCCTCCTCCTCCTCCTCCTCCTCCTCCTCCCCTCCTCCTCCTCCTCCCTCCCTCCCTCCCCTCCCTCCTCTCCTCCTCCTCTCTCCTCCTCTCCTCCCCTCCCCCTCCCCCTCCCACTCCCCCTTCCCCTCCTCCTCCTCCTCCTCGTCGTCGTCCTCCTCCTCCTCCTCCTCCTCCTACTCCTCCTCCCAATCGCCGGCGTCCCGCGCGCCGGCGGCCCGCTCGAGCGCGTCCCTCGAGAGGTGGACGCAGGGCAGGGCCACGGCCCAGCCCAGCGTCCGAGACTGCGGCTGCGCCACCTGGGGAGGCTCGTCGGGCTGCTCCATCGCGCGTCATTCTGCCGTCGTCGTGGCTCGGAAGCTGGGCAAGGGCTGGCAAATCCATGGCTGCCAAAACGGTCCTCCCGGAAGAAAAAAGCAAATCCCCAGGACAAGACCCAGCGCACGAAATAGTGAACGGGCTGCTTCCCGGAAGAAAAAAAGAATTTCCCGGAGTTCCGTTTTAGCAGCCACGGGTTTGCCAGCCTTTGCCCGGCTTCTGAGTGGTGCCAAGAGGAACGCTGGACGAGGAGCGAGGGACGACGAGGCGCTTCTGGCCACGGCGAGCCTCGGCTGCCAGCGGGTCCCCGGGCCTGGATCCAAGGAGTGCGTCCCGACAGCCAGAGCCCCTCCTGAGCCCAAGGCGGTGCTTCTCGGCGTCTTGGCTGCAGGTCGTCCTGGCTGCTCCCACGGGGCAGCAAGAACACGCTCGGGCCCGCCCTCCCCCGAGCGAGACGCCGCACTGCGAGGCAGATGCCCGGTGACGCAGACCTCCGACGCCGTGCTCTTTCTTCGCAACGTCGACCCCCAGCAGTCCTGGACCCCTTCGCCAGGGCCGGTGCTTCATCCCGCGTCCTTCTCGGGCGGTCCCGGGGCCCTGGCAATGGCCTCGGGAGGCTGAAAGTATCGGGGATCTTCTGGCCTGGGTCAATCCAGACCCGGGTCAGTCAGGACTGGCCGAATCCTGCAAGATCCTGCACCCAAGCCAGGGTCAATGCGAAGGATCCTGCAAGATACTGCAAGATCCTGCGCCCAAGCCCGGGTCAATGCCACCCTGGCCCTGGAGGACCCTGCAAGATCGGGCGCTCTGGCTGACCCCCGTTTGCACTGACCCCCTGTCTCAAGGCTTCCGAAAATGATATGAGAAACCTCCCGTCGTGATTCCTTCGCAGCGCAAAGGTGGGGGGGGGCCTGGGGAGCCCGCCCCGGCTTCGTCCCCTGCCACCGCGGCAGCGTCCTCGGGGCTCTGGCCCTGAGTGGCGGCGCGCGCGGGGGGGGGGGCGGCGGGGCGAGGGGGGGGAGGCGGAGGCGGACGAGGAGGAGGAGGAGGAGGAGGAGAAGGGGGAGGGGGAGGGGGAGGAGGAGGAGGAGGAGGAGGACCAGTGTAAAGCCAGAAGTCATCAACGATGTTGGAATTAAGCCTCCCTCCAAGCTCCCTCTTCGTAGGCCTCCACAACGGGTAATTTCCACTGAAGGAACTGCCTCGTTGGAAGACAACAGTTTGAAGACCTGGAAGCATGCCAAAACATTGATGTCGGGATTTCAACGCCACGTATCAACCTGACTGCTGCGTCTTGACGATCCGGAATCGTGCCAGAGCGCCATTTTGGCGACTTCAACTCCGCGAATCAACATAACTGTTTCACCCGCATAATCCTGAATCCTTCCAACACAATATTTCTGGTACGTTGATCATGGGAACCCGTGAAACGCTTGCACATGTTGAAAACGAATGTGCGCGGCGCCAAAGCGAGAGCCACATTTTGAAAAGGACCCGCCCTCAATCCGTGAAGCTCTTCCACATGTTTAAAAGGAGCGTGCGCTGCGCTAAGTTGAGAGCCACATTTTGAAAACCACCCGCCTTCAATCCGTGAAGCTTTTGCAAATGTTTGAACAAATGTGCGCGGCGCTAAGGCGAGAACCACATTTTGAAAACGACCCGCCCTCAATCCGTGAAGCTCTTGCAAATGTTTGAAACGAATGTGCGCGGCGCTAAGGCGAGAGCCACATTTTGAAAACGACCCGCCCTCCATCTGTGAAACTGTTGTCACTTTTAAGCCTCATAATCATACATGGTGAGGAAGTCTCAGGCGAAACGCCTGGCACGCCCTAACAACTTTCCTCGGGTGCGACAGGGAGAATAATGGAGGAGCAGGAGGAGGAGGAGGAGGAGGAGGAGGAGGAGGAGGAGGAGGAGGAGGAGGTGGAGGTGGAGGCGGAGGACGAGGGGCAGGGGCCTCTCAGAAGAGGCCCTCCTGCCCTCTTGGACACGACGAAGCCAGGGCGAAGATCAGATCGCGGGTGAAGATGAATCGGGACTCTCTGAGATCCAGCGGCTCGCGGGTGAAGAGAAATCGCGACTCTCTGAGATCCAGCGGCTCTGGAGGATGTCCAGGGCGCCGCGGCCTCCTTCTCGGAGCGGCGTTATCCTCGTCCTAGCCCCGTCCGGGAGGATGTCCAGGGCGCCGCGGCCTCCTTCTCGGAGCGGCGTTATCTTCGTCCTAGCCCCGTCCGACAGGAGGCCCTCCCAAGACATGCGATGCCAGCGTATTTTTATCTGGTTCAAAATGCGGGGTCCCCAGAAGTTCCGACCCTTTCCCTAGGGCCAATCTTTCATCCCGAGTCGTCTCACGACGGCCCCGGGGCCGTCTCACAACGGCCTCAAGGCCCGCCGAGGGCCTCCGAGGGCCGAAGTCGGCGTGCTTTTTGTTTGTTTGTTTGTTTGTTTGTTTTTTTGTTATGTTTTTGCGACTCGAGCCCGCCTGGGTGTGAGAACCACCCGACCCTTCCTGTGAGGCCCTCCCGCCCTCCCACGGAGGCCCTCCTGCCGCCCCACCCCCCTGCGCGGACCGCCGGCCTGAGCTCTCGGCTCGAAGGCCACGGTGGCCCGGAACTCCACGACGACGGCGCAGTCCCTGTCGCTCACCAGCAGCAGCGGCACCGCGACTGGGGCCTGCTGCTCGGGGAGCAAATCGCGACACGAACATCTCTTTTCGAAGGTCCGCGCGAACTGCTCGGATCGGCGCCGGAGCCCCTTTGCGGAGCCTCCGGCGTCGCCCCTGGCGCGCCCTGGCGCGCCAGGGAGGGGGGTCCGGAGAGCCGATCCAGGAGATCCGCGCGGGCCTTCGAAAGTCCCAGAGATCCGAGGTCGTGATTTTTTCAATACGGGGTCCCTGGGGGTCCCGACCCCTTCCACGGGATCGGTTTTCCATCCCGAGTCGTTTTTTGAGGGTTCTGGGGCCCGGCGAGGGCCCCTAGAGGCAGAAAGGGGCGAAAAACCTCTGTCTTGATTATTTCGATACGTTGGATCTCTGGGGTGTATGCTCATGACATTATTTGCTCCTCGATCTGCACGTATCGCTCCGCGTCCTCCGGCTGCCCGGGCTGGGAGGCCGTCCGCTGCGCCGGCCAGTGCAGGGGCAGGGTCCAGGCCGGGCCCGCCTCGTCGCCGTTCGGCTGGCAGCCGGGCGGCGGGGGCTGGCCCCGCTGTCCTGGCAGCAGGTCGGGCATGCCCTCCCACATCGGCGGCGGCCAGGGGGGGGGGGGGTGTCCAAGAGAGGGGGGTGCAAATCATGGCCGGCGGCACGTGCGCGGCCCAGGGGGGGGGGGCCAGGGACGTAATGAAATAAGGCGGGGCGCCATGAAATCTGTTGAAATAACATGGCCCCCGCCAGGAGATCCCCCCCCCAGTCATCACCCCCTTCTTCGCCGCCCCCGACGACAGGGGGCTTTGGGACGAGGAATAAAAAAAGAGTCAACAAGCAGGCAAACATGGCCAAAGCAGATCCTTGAAGCATGGTCCCCGAGCTACTTTTTGGGACCATCTTTTGAATCTGCCTCCCTGCAGAGGGACGCGCCCGACTTGGGAATCCTGGCAGCCGCAGCCAGCGGAGCCCGTTGTGCCCGCCGGCGAGGGCCTGGAGCCCGGGCGCGAGCAGCCGCCACGAGCCCTCCAGGCCCTCCCTCGGCGGCGGCAGCTGCTTCAGGAACTCGTCCCTCCACCTGCTGGCGGTGCGCACCAAGGGGGGAGGGAGGGAGGGGGCAGGGCTTCTTAGAGGGAGGCTGCTTCTCAGGAGGCGCCGGCCTGACATCTGCAGATAGGGCCCGCGCCTTCCAAGAAGCAGGGGTGCTTCCAAGAAGCCCTCCCCCCTCCCCCTACCCTCCTCTGCGCGCCGCCAAACCTGGCCCCGCGGCCGAGGGCGTCGGTTCAGGAGGGGAACGGGAAAGGACCCGTGCGGGAGGCATCTGGGCGCCTGCGGAGCAGGAGCTGCTGGCCCGAAACGACAGCGACCACTGTCAGACAGGCGCTTCTCGGCACAGCTGGGCGGCGTCCGCGGCGCCACTTGCAGCAAATCTGTCCGAATGGACTGGGAGTGGTGTCGGTTTTTGTCCTTGTCCTGTCCGTCCCAATTTCCTGCCATCTCGAAGTCTGGAGGGGGGAGGAGGGAGGCGGAAGCTTCGACACCTCTTCTCCATCGAACCGTGCCGCCGACTCGTCTCGAAGGGGGGGGGATCCAGGGGGAGTCCAGAATGGAAGCCGAAGGGGGTGGGGCCCCAGGGCCCAGGGAGGCGGATCTGGGGGGTGCAGAACCCCTGGGGCCTTGACGGAACAAGAAATTTATGCATTCTCACGCGCGCATGCGCGACGCCCGCGCGTATACCCCAAACAAGTCATTCCGGTAACATGTGTGGAGCCGCATGGTGTGTGGAACACTTCTGGCGTGGAGCCCGACATGATGGGCCACCATGTCCGTGTGGAGCCCCGTGTTTGGCCCACCTCCCAACTTGTGCGTGGAGCCCCTCCTCCTCCTCCTCCTCCTCCTCCTCCTCCTCCTTCCCAATCCCTCCCCATCCCCATCCCCATCCCCGTCCTCCTCCCTCTCCTCCTCCCCCTCCCCCACCCCCCTCCTCCTTCTCCTATTCCTTCTCCTCCTGTATCCCTTTTCCTTATAACAAACTCCTCCCAATCGCGCCCGCATGCGTGTTGGTAGGGCGGGCCGGGCGTTTCGCCTGAGATTGCCTCACCATTTCTGATCCTGAAACTAGAAATTTGCAGATGGATGGAGGGCGGGCCGCTTCCAAACTGTTGCTCTCGCCGATTCTCTGCGCACGCTCGCTTGTAGCATTTGCAACAGTTTCGCGGGTTCGTATGGTTCAAATCTCACGAAGGGCGTTTTGGCACGAATACGGACTGTCGGGACCCAAGAGTCACTCTGATTCGCGGTGTCAACGTTTCAAGAACGGTATTTTGGCACGACTTAGGATGGTAGGGGCGCAACAGTAGCGTTGTTTCGCGGTGTTGAAATTTCAGGAACGGTGTTTTGGCACGGTTTACGATTGTAGGGGCGCAGGAGTAACGTTGATTCGCGGCACGGAAAACCCAGAGAATTCTATTATGGCATGGTTGAGGATTCTCATACGCTTGTTTCCAATGTGGCACTTCCCGCATTGACTAGAGATTGCTGTAGGGACCAATAGAAATCGAACTTCGTTGGAGGGCTTATTGCGACATCGTTGGTGCGTCTCGGGTTTACACTTGCCTCCTCCTTTACTTCCGCTTCCTCCTCCTTTTCCTCCTCCTCCTCCTCTTCCTCCTCCTCCTCCTCCTCCTCCTCCTCCTCCTCCATCTCGTCCTTCTCCCCCTTTCCCTCCTCCCCAATCCCTCCCTTTCCCCCTCCCCCCCTCCCCCGTCCCCTCTCCCCTCCCCCCTCTCCTCCTCCTAATTATTGCTTTTCCTTATGGATAACTTCTCCCTGTCGCGCCCCGAGGCCAGTCGGAAGGGCCAGCCGGGCGTTTCGCCAGGGACTTTTTTTACCATGAGCGATCCTGAAAATTACAAAAAGTATAACCAGAATCCAATACCCCAGAAAGCTTTTTTTGAACCAAGGTGGCTCCTACAAGTGTTCGCGCGTTCTCCTGCTTCTGACCCGCCTGCGCCTTCGGCGTCGTCGTCTAGCTTTCCATGATCGTCGTCGTCGCACCCACGAAATTCTCCTTGTCGCCCTCGCCCTCCCCTTCCATTCACCTCCTCCTCATTCCCCTTCTCTCTTCTCCTGCTTACCCTCCTCCTTATCCTGATCCTCCTGGTCTTGCTCCCCCTCTTCTTCCTCTTCCTCCTCCTCCTCATCCCTCTCCTGCTCCACCTCCTCCTCCTCCTCCGCCTCATCCTCTGCCTCCTCTTCCTCCTCCTCCTCCTCGTCCTCCTCCTCGTCCTCCTATTGTATCTCCTCATCCCACCCTTTCTCGCCCCCCTCCTCATACGAAATCCTCCTCATGCTCCTGATGCTTGTCCTCCTCGTCGTTTTCTTCCTCCTCCCCCTTCATCCTCTACCTCGTCATCGACCTCCCAGATCTCTCCCAGAGCACAGTTCGGCAGCAGAAGTGTAATCAAATGGTTCGTCTGCGCCTGCCCCCTCCTCGCTCCTCTCTCCTCCCTCTCGGAGCCCAGAGCTTCGAGGACGGCTCAAGCGAAACGGGCCAGACCTCCTCTGGCGCGGCATCTCGGAGCCCAGAGTTGCGAGGATGTCTCAAGCGAGATGCGCCGGACCAGCTCGCGCACATTTCCTGAGAGCCCAGAATTGCGAGGATGTCTCAGGCGAAACGAGCTGGACCACCCAGCGCACATCTTCCAGGAGCCCAGAGTTGCGAGGATTTCTGAAGCGAATTGGGCTGGTCCACCTCGCGCGCAGCATCTAGGAACCCGAATTGCGAAGATGTCTCAGGCGAAACGGGCTGGACCACCTCGCGTGCAACATCTGGGAGCTCAGAGTTGCGAGGATGCCTCAGGCGGCGCCCAAATCCCTCCCAGAGCACATTCGTTTGGGTCTGGCCCCTCCTCCCTCTTTCCTCCTCCCTCTCGGAGCCCAGGGTTTCCAGGATGTCTCGAGCGAAACTGGCCAGACCACCGCGCCCGAAGCATCTCGGAGCCCCGAATTGCGAGGATGTCACAAGCGAAACGGGCCACACCCTTTCGCATATTTTCTCAAAGCTCAGAGTTGCATGGGTGAATTGGGCTGGACTGCGTCTCGCGCAGCATCTCGGAGCTGAGGGGTGCGAGGTTGTCTCAAGCCAAAATCGCCAGACCACCTCGCGCGCGGCGTCTCGGAGCTCAGAACTGGGAGAAGGTCTCAGGCTCTCAGGCGACACGCGCCGGAGCACCTCGCGCGCGGCAGCTCGGAGCGCAGAATTGTGAACATGTCTCAGGCGACACGCGCCGGACCACCTCGCGCGCGGCGTCTCGGAGCTCCGAGCAGAGAGGATGTCTCAGGCGACGCGCGCTTGGACCACCTCTTTTCGACCCCATCACGCCCCCCGGGAGGCTCCCGGAGGCATCTTCTGTATTGGGATCTGCGCTCGGGGAGCGCCTTGCGGCCCCTCCGTCACCACGGGGCCCCTGGAGACACTCTGCACTTTTGTGCGGCGGGATGTGTGTCGGGAAGCGTTCTTCCTGCCCTCCCGCCCACAGAAGGCCCCTGGAGACGCTTGTTCTGCTTTTCGGCCCCTCCGCCTTCAGGAGGCCCCAGGAGGTATTTATCTGTGCTGAGACACGTGTTCGTGGAACGCTTTTCGAGCCTCCCGCCACCAAAAGACGCCAAAAGGACCCAGGATGCACTTATCTGCAGCGGGATCTGTGTGTTCCGAGAATGCTTATCGGTCCCCCGTCTTCGTCCCCAACGGCTTGACCTCATAGGCTTCGCTGCCCTTCTCCTGGGACTCGAACCCTTAGTGCTTTGCATCTGTTTTGATAGATTGCCCCTCTCCTGGGGCTCGAACCCTTTGTGTTTTACGTATGCTGCTATAGATTCCCCTTCTCCTGGGGCTCGAATCCTTCGTGCTTCGAATCCTCACCGCTCCCCAAAGGCGCGCTCATCTTTTTACGTGTCTTGCGAGCTGAAGATGGGAACGTACCTCGGGAGAGGTGTGACTGCAACCTTCTTGGGCTGGAGATCTGGCTGTGAGAATATCGTCCCCTTCTCATATAGTTCCCCCAAGAGGGGGTGGCATCATGATGGATGCATGTGGCATGTAGAAGCAGGGCGCATCAGGGTAAAATGATATGTGTTATTGGAGCCCCCAGGAAACGCTTCTCTGTATTGGGATAATTCTACGTTCGGGGAGCGCTTCCCCCCCCCCCGCCCCCCGCCCACAGGGGGCCCCAAGAGGCCCAAATATGCACTTGACTGTATTCGGGGATTACTGTTTCGTCCCCAGTAGGCTTCGCCCTCATAGATTTCGTCCCCATAAGCTTCGCGGCCCCTGTCCTGGGGCTCGAACCTTTGTGCTCTAGTGTTCCTATAGATTGCCCTTCGACTGGGGCACGACCCCTTTGGGTTTCACGCATGTTCCTACACATTCACTTTGACTGGGGTTCGACTCCTTCGTGCTTCACGTGTGTTCCTACATATTGCCGCTCTCCTGGGGCTCAAACCCTTTGTGTTTTGAGCCCTCACCAGTCCCCATCGTCGGACTGTTTTTTATGTTTCGTGCGAGCTGAAAACGGATATGCCTCGGGAGGGATGTTGGCTCGACCTCCTTTGGCGGGAGATCGCGGTGTGGAATATCGCACCCTTTTTCATACAATTCCCCTCAGAGGGGTGGCATCATGATGGATGTATGCGGCACGTAGAAGCACGGCGCATGCAGGTAACATGATTATTGCTGTTGAGTGTTGCTGACTAAGTTATTATGGTTTCACCCCTTACAAGCGCTTTGGCGCTCTCGCCTCGGCGCCGGCTGCATCTCCTTTGAGATTGAGGCTCACGCTCAAGCGTTTCGGGATTCCGCCCAAACTGGACTCCAAAAAACAGCAACGCTCCCTGGCGATACTTCCTCACAATTCACTCCGAGAGGCCCTGGCCAGAGAGGGCCTGAACCTCAGAAAGCGCTCTCGCCTGAGACTCCCTCGCAATTTAACACCTCCATGGGGTCCTTCAGAGCAGTCTTGCCGCTACTTGCGGATGTCGGGACGGTCGTTTCACTGGAGACTTCCTCGCAACTTAACATTACAAGGGGGTCCTCCAGAACCAAGTTGCTGCTACTCGCGTATGCTGGAACGGCCTTTTCGCCGAGACTTCTTGGCAATTCAGGAGCGCGGGGGGATTCGTTAGAGCAGTCTTTCCGCTACTTGCGGAGGCTCCAGGAGGCCCCAGGACGATCCAGGGATATGTGTTGGGCTTAGAGGATAGCTTAGGCGAAACACCCTGGACCACTTCGCGCGCGGCGCCCCAAAATCCAGATTTTAGAAGATGTCGTTGGCGAAACGGCCAATTCCGGACAGCCCAGAACACCAGATTTGTTTGAGGATGTCGCTGCTCCTCTTCCCTCGGCCGGAGTTAACTTCGATCACAAAAGCACCCCGTTCAGCAAACTGTTTAGGGAATGAATTGATGGCACTGGCTTCACAAATGGAGGTCGGGCCGCTTCCAACATGTGGCTCTCACCTCAGCGCCGCGAACATTCGTTGTAAAACGTGGCGCGATTTTCACGGTTTGAGGGCGGGTGGTTTTCAAAGTGTGGCTCTCGCATTAGAGCCGCGCGCATTCGTTCCAACAGATGCAAGAGTTTAGCAGATTGAAGGCGGTTCCTTTTGAACATGTCGCTCTCGCAGATGCGTTGCGCACGCTCGTCCGAAACATTTGCAAGAGTTTCGCGGGTTCTCATGGTTGATGTACCAGGAATGGTGCTCTGGAGCGATTCAGGACTGTCAGGGCTCAACAATTACTTTGGTTCGCGGTGCTGAAGTCCCAGAAAGGTGTTCTGGCACGATTCAGGATCGTCAAGATGCTACTGTCAAGTTAATTCGTGGCGTTGAAATCCAGATAATGATCTTTTGGCACGCTTCAGCATCTTCAACAGGGTCCCTCCCAACGGGGCACTTCCCTCAGTGGGAATGAGCCCTTGCAGGGGCCTATGAAGATGGAGCTTGATGGGAGGGTTTCTTCCGACATCGTTGATGAGTCCCTGGTTTGCACTGGTCCCCCTCTTCCTTCATCCTCCGTCCTCCTCCTTCTCCTCCTCCTCCTCCCTTCCCCTGTTCCCCACATGCGGCACCTCCAGCCTTTCGAGGTTGGCCCGGCGGGACGCTGTCCCCGCGGGCATGAGCGGACGATGTTCGAACCGGTGCGCCCTCCCCTAATCCCTCCCTCTCCCCTTTCCCCCTCCCCTCCTCCCCCGCACTTCCCCTCCCATCCTCCCCCTCCCTCCCCCGCACTCCCCCTCCCATCCTCCCCCTCCCCTTCGCAATTACTCAATATGAATACTACTCTCCCTCTTCCCCTGATGACGGTTTGAAAGTGTCCGACCCTCCCCCGCGTACTGTTTTTTACACACAAGTTTCCCCGGAGTTGGGTTTTCGCATGCATTTTTTTCAAAATGCTGCTCTCGCTGAGGCGCCGGCCTCATTTTCGGGCCCCGCTCGTTCCGAATCGTGCTCCCGCTACAGCGCTGGCTTTATTTCCGTGCTTCCGCTCGTTCCGAATCGTGCTCCCGCTGCAGCGCTGGCCTCATTTCCGCGCTTCCGCTCGTTTCGACTCGTGCTCCCGCTGCAGCGCTGGCGTCATTTCCCGTGCCATGCCACGGCATGCAATGCAATGCTAGGTTGATACTACGCTTTGCGGTGCTCTTCTAAGCCATGCCATGCCGTGCTCTACAATGCATCGCGTACCCTTTCGGGATCATTGCCCTGCTCGACATCCGACTGTGCGAGTAGAGAGGGGATCTGCGCCATGGTAAGGGATGGGAGGGAGGGGTAGGATGTCAGATATGACGCGAGCGCACCTAGCTTGCCTTCCCCCCTCCCTTCCTCTCCCTCCCCTTCCCCTTCCCCTTCCCCCTCTCCCCCTCCTCCTCCTGCTCCTCCTCCTCCTCCTCCTGCTCCTCCTCCTGCTCCTCGTCTTCCTCCTCCTCCTCCTCGTCTTCCTCCTCCTCCTCCTCCTCCTCCTCCTCCTCTCCTCCTCCTCCTCCTCCTCCTCCTCCTCCTCCTCCTCCTCCTCCTCCTCCAAGCCACTGCAGCGAAACAAATGCAAGGGGGCATATCGCTCTCGCCTGTCGGGCAGCGTGAGCCTCACGTCCTCCAAGAGGGCCTCGTCGTGCAGGTCCGCCGTGAGGCGCATCCCGCCGAGGGGCGGCGCGGGAAGGCAGCGCAACCCGCCCAGGCGAGGTGCACCGGCTGCTGCAGGCAGATTTTCGGGCACCAGCGTCATGGCCACCTTCGCGCCGCCCGCCTTCTCCTTTCTCCTGCTCTCCTCCCCGTCTTCCTCCTGCTCTCCTTCTCTCTCCTCTCCTCTCTCCTCCTCCTCCTCTTCCTCCTCCTCTTCCTCTTCCTCCTCCTCCTACGCTTCCTCCTCCTCCTCCTCCTCTTCCTCCTCCTCCTCCTGAACCTCCTCCTGCTTCTCCTCCTCCAACCTCCGGCCTCCAATCGCCTCTGCCTTCCCCTCCCCCTCCTCCTCCTCCTCCTCCTGCTTCTCCACCTCTTCCTCCTCCTCATTCTCGTCATTCTCCTCTTCCTCCTCCTCCTCCAACATTCTCAATCCTCCCTGCTCCCTGGTCTCTCCTCCCTCCTCTCTCCACTCTCCACTTCTCCACTTCCCTCTCCTCCCGCCCACCTTCTCCTCTTCCTCCCTCCTCCCTCCTCCTCCCTCCCTGCCTTCCCTTTTCCTCCTCCTCCTCCGTCTCCTCATCGACCACATTTGTGGCCGCGAGAGGCACCGAGTTGACCTCCAACTCGCAGTCCAGCGCGCCCACGTGTCGCGGTTCCTTCTGGCCCGTGGTCGTTGCCAGCCAGAACTCCAATTCCGCCAGCCGGCTGGCGTCCGACGCCTTCCGGGAAACCGCATCACGTGCTCCGCCCCCGCGTTCGGCCCCGCCCCGTTCATCCACCCCCCTCCTCCCTCATCCCTCCCAGTCCCTTCCCTCCTCGTCATCTCCGAGCCCTCCTCGTCGTCGTCGTCGTCGTCGTCCTCCTCCTCCTGCTCCTCCTCTTTCTCCTCCTCTCCCCCTCTTCCTCTTCCACCTCTTCATTCATCCCCTCCTCTCCATAATCCTCGCCGTCGTCGTGGTCCTCTTCCTTTTTATCCCCCCCTCCTTCCATTCCCCCCCTGCTTCTCTTCCTCCTCCTCCTCCTGCTCCTCCTGCTCTCCTCCACCTCCTTCGGCCTGGGGCTTCCTCTCCTCCTGCCTCTCCGCTTCCGCCTCTTTCCATTGTCTTCTCCTCCTGCTTCTCCACTTTCCTTTGTTATCATGCACTATCCTCCCTCCTCCCTCCTCCCTCCTCCGTCCCTCCAACCCTACTATTTTCCGGTCCTTCTTTGCATTTTCCTACCTCCTCCTCCTCCTCCTCTTCCTCCTTCTCCTTCTCCTCCTCCTCCTCCTCCTCCTCCTCCTCCTCCTCCTCCTCCTCCTCCCCCCTCCTCCTTGTAACGCCTGGTCAAAATACCAGGAACCTACGAGGTCCGCGGGGAAATCGGCCATGTGACCCAAATCGCGTGGAAAGAAATGTTCGCTATACATCGCGGGAAGAAGGTAAACAAACACAAGCACGAGATGGTGTCTTTGGGGCATAGTTGATGAACTAACCATGAACGTCAAAAGGGAGGACATGGAACGATCCATGGAGGGAGTTTGCGAGACAGTAAAAAACGCGCGTTGGGAAACAACAGGGAAATGGGGCCAATGGGGACCTGGAGGGTCGATGTTAAATATAATGAGACCATCCCCGAATATGGGTCCCGTCTTGTAGGGCAACAGGCTAAACACCACTCGCAAGAAAATAATGTATTAGCAGTCGCTCCGCCCCTGGAAGCACAGAATTTGCGCCTCTCGACGGCCGTGCCTGGGGGCAGAGGTCTCAACGAAGGGGTGAGAGAAAATGATGAAGTTCGGATTGAACGATGTCGGAAGAGACTGCACTTACGCTGAAGCAGAGAAATGCATATTTGCCAGTCTTCCAAAGACCAATCTATGAACGTGGAAGGTGTGGCCGATTGTTACAGCCCATGAATGGCACCAGAGCAGCGAGCAATAGGGAATACTGCTACATTGATTTCGCTGGGCAACTTGACATTGACAGTGGGCTCGCCGTGCCATGTGCACTCTGGCATAAGAGCCTCAAGCTGTGTTTGACATTCCGCGGCGACGGTTGCACTCTGATGGGCAGCGATACCGACATGGACCAGCTTGAAACACATAACAATACATTTGACACGAACGTGAGAGAAAGGATTCGACCCAGGAGTTCACAAGGAAGAGGAGCAATCAATCAAAATACCCAACATGGCTATTGAATGGGAAGAACCAGCATGGGTTCTTGTATGGGGTCGGCCAGAGGGCAACAAGGAATTAGGATGGGGCAACATTGAGTCCAGTGTGGCCGGAGAGAAGCTGAACCTCACTGAGGAGGATGAGGAATAGTGATCCCCAGCTGGCGCGAAAACATATAAGGCGTTGGTATCGAAAACCAGCTACATTGCCCAGGATCGGTCATGCATGCCGTATGCGGTCGAAGCGTTAGCCAGGTACATGGCATCGCCCACAATTGGAGGTCGGACATACTTTGAAGCATTAGGTACGTGCTTGAATACCCAAAGCAGGTCAGACAGCTATATAAGTACCGACAGATGCTGGGTGAGCTTGTACATTGGACTGGTGCTGGTGATGCTTGGTGCAAAAGTGGTGAGTCAACAAGTGGAGGAGTAATTATGTGGGGTGAACACAATATCAACTCTCGGCGCACAGCGCAGAATGCTACTACAGATGAGTACTTAATGGTGAAAAAGGGCCCGTCGGGTTATGCATCCAGGTAGTGTTGCGTGACTTTGACACCGCAACTCACTTAGTCATTAAAGGCAACGCCATTGCGGCCGTAGCGATAGCGAGTCGGAGGGGACGGGGAAACAGGTTAGGCACATTTAAGTCTGCCAACTGTGACTTCAAGAACAACTGAGGAAGGAGGTAATAAAGTAGCGTAGGTCAGCGCCAATGACAATCATGCTGAAACGCTGGCCAGATATGCTAGTAGTGACCCACTGACCAAGCACGTGCGCGTCACTAAGCAAATTCTACTTGAGGGCAACCTTGACAGGGTCTGTGCGACTTGCATGAGCTGCTGGATCATGGTCTGCTGCTTTTGCCGGTGCTGCTGGAGCATGGTCTGCCATTGCCGCTGGGGCGTGTACGTGGTAGTGCGAGCGAACTCTTGGAACTGGCACTGCGTGGTCTTCTGGAGAGCGGCAGCCAGGAGGGCTGGGGGCTGGGCATGGGGGGCGTGCGCTGAGAACTAACACTGGCTTCCATGGGTGCCGCTGTAGCCGTGCGTTCCTCCTCTGCCTTCAGGCTCTCCAGCTCCTGCAAGTGCTGCTGGGCCCACTGCACTTGGTCGTGGGTGTTCCTGATGTCCGTCGCCAGCTCCTCCCTCTTCCTTAAAGGCAGCGTATTTGGGCAAAGGTCCTCTACCCACTTGCGGATCGCGTTGCGCTGGCCCGCCATGGGGAACAGGCAGAGCACCACGGTCTTCAGGGTAGCAATGTCCGCCAGCTGGTCCCCTGCTGGTAGGTTCGCATTTCTGTGAGACAGCACGATCCTGGCACATTTTTCCATCCTGGTGGTCGCTCTTTCCCTACAAGCTTTGACTGCGGCCATGTCGGACAAGACAAGTCGGTCGTGGGCCGGGTCCAGGCTTGCTGGATGTAGGCTGTGGACAGTGCATCTGGACCGACTTCTGACGAAGATCCTCCTGATGGCAGCACGTCCCCGGCTGCGCGATTGGCTGCGGTCTCTCGTTTGCTTGCCTGGGGCTCGTCTGCCCCAGGCCTCTGCATCTGAGCACCCCGTCGCACAGTGCTTCTGGTGGCTGCGGTTCTCCGCCTCGTGTTTCTGGCAAGCCCACGACCTGGCCATCGCGGGCTGCTGGGCCGAGTGGTGCGCCGACAGGCAGAGCCGTGCCGCGAGTACCCTCGCACAGGTTCTCGCGTGCGCGCTGCGCTGCCGCTCGCGCGTGTGCCAGGCTGCCTCCTCGGCCGTGGGCCGCGGCCCAGCGGCGCCGCGGGGCGCGCCGAGCACGCGTTGGCCCTGCCTCCCCACGCAGGTCAGGGGCGGCCGACGCTGCTCGGAAGTCAATGACTTTCCTCCTCCTCCTCCTCCTCCTCCTCCTCCTCCTCCTCCTCACTCCTCCTTCCTCCTCCTCCTCCTTCCTCCTCCTCGCTCCTTCACTCCTGCTCCTCCTAGTTCCTTCTCCTCCTTCTCCTTCTTCTTGTCCTCTTCTCCCTCCTCCTCCGCCTCCTCCTCCTCTTCCTCCCTCCTCCCTCCTCCTCCTCCTCCTCCTCCTCCTCCCTCCCAACCCGAATCTACGCGACGTCTGAACCTCCCCATCCGCCCAGAGCGCAAGGCCGTGGCTCAGGGGTGAAATCTCTGGGCCCCCTGGCCAACGGTCGGCGTGTGACGTCAGATCGGCTCGCACCTCGCCCCCGAGAATTCCCAGGAGCAGGAGCAGAAACTGGAGGAGGAGGAGGAGGAGGAGGAGGAGGAGGAGGAGGAGGAGGAGACGGAGGAGGAGGAGGAGGAGCAGGTAGAGGACGACGAGGAGGAAGGAGGGGAGACACGAGTGACAGGAGTAGGAGTAGGAGTACGAGGAGGAGGAGGAGGAGGAGGAGGAGGAGGAGGAGGAGGAGGAGGACGAGGAGGAGGCGGAGGTGGAGAACGGGGGAGAAAAGTTGCACACTATCTCCTGGCCGCCCATCACCGCTTGGTGGGAGAACAATGATGAGGTGGAACGGGCGGAAGAGCACAAGGAACGGGATCATGATGATATTCAGGGAGGAAGAAAAGGAAGTCGAGCATAAGTAGGAGCAGGATGAGGGAGGGACGGAGGAAGGAAGATGACGATAATGGAAGACGAAGATGAGGAGGGATGAGGGACTACGCGGGGGAAGGGAAGGGACTCTGAGGCGGGTGATGATGATGATGTTGATGATGAGCGGAGGCGGCGGATGATAATCCTCTCCTCTACTTCCAAATCCGCAATCCGCCTCCTTCTCTTCTTTCTGGTCCTCCTTCTTCCTGCTCCACTCCTTCTCTGCCTCCTCCTCCTTATCTTCCTCCTCCTGCTACTGACCTTCTTCTTTTTAGTATTCTTATTTCCGTCTCCATCATGTCCATCGTCGTCGTCATCACCATCGCCGCCGTCTAATTATTATCATCGTCATCATCACCACCATTCTCATCATCAGCATCATCATCACCATCCTTTATATTGTCCTCCTGTCTCCGCCCCCTCCCACTCATTTTTCTCAGCCTTTTCTTCGGAATATCTGCCCCTTCTTCCTCCTCCTTCTCCTCCACCGCTCCTTCCTCCTATGTCTCCGCTTCTACCTCTTCCCTCCTTGTCCCTCTTTGCCTCACCTCTTTTCTGTCTCTTTTCCTTATTCTCTCTCTCTCTCTCTCTTTCCGTGTCTGTCCATGTCTCTGTACTGGTCTCGGTCTCGGTCTCGGTCTCTCTCTCTCTCTCTCTCTTTCACTCTCTCTTCCTCTTTCTGCATGTACGTATACACAAGTGTCTCCCTTGTCGGTCTCTCTTTCTCTCTCTGTCTCTCCTTCCCTCCTGCTGCTCTTCTCTGCCTTTCTCCTCCAGCGGCGGCAAAAAGGCGTCTTCATCCTTTCCTCCAAGCCTTCGGGCTGCCCAGCGCCTGCTGGGTCAGGTGCTCCCGCAGGCTCCCGGGAAGGAGGTCGCGCCCCTGGATCGGCTGGGGGACCTCGCTGGCGAGGTCAAACCTCAGCAGCGCCCACCCCAGCGGCACCATGCCCTCCGTGTCTGGCTCCTTTGGGCAGCGTGCAAGCTGTACGTTGGCACCAGACCTGGCCAGTGGCCCGTCATGGGCCAGGGATTGATGTGCGTGTCCTCTCTCGCTCCTCCCCGTCCTCCTGGCCCTCGTATCGTCGTCGCACCATCATGTCGCGTGGGCAGCGCGGGCCAGGCGCTTCGGCAGAGATGTCCTCCACCGTATCCGATCTCGAAGCGTCCAGCCGTTGCACAGGTGGATGACGGCCCGCTCGCCAAATGTGGCTCTCGCGCTTGAGCCGCGCACGTTCCTCTTGAACGCTTCCGCCAGCTGCCCTGCTCGAGGGTGGCCCGCGGAAGGTGCGTGTCCCTCGCTCTGGAGCCGCGCGCGTTCTCGTCTGCACCAGTGCCAGCAGCTGCGCGGACGGAGGTCGGGCCGTTTTCAAGACGTGGCCCTCGCCTCGGCGCATCGCTCACTCATCCTCGGCATCCCAGCACGAGGCGAGTGGAGGGCCAATCTTTTTCAACATTGGGGTCCAGCCTGGGGCTTGTTCCGTTAGCACTGTGTGGCATGCACGTGGATGGCGAACGGCTCGTTCTCAAACTGCGGTTCTCGCTGAGGCTTCCTCTGGACCTGCGTATTGCCGGAAACTCAGGTCTTGCGCATCAGCTACGTACATGCGTGGAGGGCACTTCTTTCTCAAAACGGGTACCTGACATGTTTGCGACCCCGAGGAACACATGGCTGGGTTCCCGTTCGGCCGCAAGGGGCCCGGCACAATGGTATGTTGGTTAGTAGGCCAATTTGGGAGTTCCCCGATTAGTTCCTCACCCTTTCTAGAATGTTATAAAGGCCAAGTGGGGCCCACGTCGGAAAGTGGCATTCACACCTCCTCAACACAAATTTCTGATCGCCCTCAAGGGC
The DNA here is from genome assembly GCA_963575745.1 of Prorocentrum cordatum. Lineage (NCBI taxonomy): Eukaryota > Dinophyceae > Prorocentrales > Prorocentraceae > Prorocentrum > Prorocentrum cordatum. The sequence continues at coordinate 226,925 of CAUYUJ010016945.1, forward strand.
GATCAGCAACTTCGCCATGCCACCAGGAAGCGGCCATTTCGCTCGGGACTTCCTCGCCCAAGAGATCCACATGCTTTTCACGCCGCCTGACCATGTCGATTTCGCTCGGTACTTCCTCGCCAGATTTTTCCGATTGCTGTTCGTGCCGCTTGACAGTGGCCACTTTTTCGCGGGACTTCCTCAACACACACTTCCAGTCGCTTTCCATGCCGCCCTCGTAGAGTGCCATTCGCCACTTTCCAATCCAGGGGGTAGTTGCAAAAACGATCGATCCGACCATGCTGATTTACCACAGTCGTAAGACGTGCGCGCTAATTTGGAACATGGACATTATTTGAAAGTGATGTGCTTCCGTGCTCTGGTGGCGGTCACCAGAAAACAACGGCCGCTTCGAAATAGTAGAAGCTTACCACAATCGTAGACGAAGAATGTGCGCGCCAATGTTTGAGCAGGGACCGACCGTCCCTGAATTCCTACAGGCCTACCACCCAATTTTCTAAGAACCCGAAGCTGTTCTAATAACAGAAGCAAGGTTCTTAGAACATGAACCAGATGTGTATAAACAAGAGACTCCCAGCCAATCATGTTCTAAGAACATTTCGTGCAGACCGCAACAGGCTCTTAGGACGTTCTCTGGTGGCTCTACAGGCGAGCCAGGACGCTTCGCCACTCCCTCGCCACAAAAGCTCCCGACCGCCACCTGCAGGCCGATGGGCGCCTCGCGGCCACGGAGGCCTGCGACGTGGGCCCCCGCGTCGGACGTCCGGCACCAGGCAGCTAGCGGCCATGGGCGACAAGCGCCCCTCCCGTGCGGAGTTCTGGAGGAAACCCGGGCAGGCACCCCGGGAGCGGGAGGCAGTCGAAGCAAGGTCCACAGCAGGCGTGGGCATCGAGGGCATGGGCCCGCTCTGCCCCCCCCCCAAGGCGACGGTGCCAGGTCCGTCGGCCGCCCTTGGGCCGCCCCCTTTTGGGGCGGAGTCGGCACGTCGCAGCTTGCCTCACCCCAGCAACCTTTCGGTCGGGCATGTCCTCCTACAGGCGGGTTTTGAGCGACAGGTTAAAACATACGCAGCAAATGCTGACAAGTTCTTAAAACAAAAGATAGAAACATCGTCCCCAGACGGCTTTTTCGAATACTTTTTTGAAGACTCCTCCTGTGGAGGGACATGCCCGCCTTCAAGCTGCCTGCGCCCGCCCTCTGCGCCGCCTCCCACTGCAGGGCCCGCACCGTTCGCGCCCTCCGCGGGCCGCTCTGGCCGAGACCCGCTGCCGCGGCCTCACGGGGTGGCCGAGGGCCCCGGGGGCCCCACCGAGCGCTCCAGGGCGAAGGGGCCCACGGCGAAGAACAGGAGGAGGAGGAGGAGGAGGAGGAGGAGGAGGAGGAGGAGGAGGAGGAGGAGGAGGAGGAGGACGGAGAAGGCGGAGGAGGCGGAGGGGGCGGAGGGGGCGGAGGAGGCGGAGGAGGCGGAGGAGGAGGGGTACCCTGCAAAACTACGACTGTTCTTGGCCCTCGGGTGCCTTTCAGAACGGGGCTCTCGCCCGACTGCACTAGCAGGTCCATGGTGAGCTCGTCTTTCGAGAGGGCGCTTCCAGCAATGAAGGGGGATGCTTGGAATGACATGCGAGGAGGGGGGTTGAGACGGGAGGCTGTGTTGCAGCATCATTGAGGCATCGTGGGCTTACTATGGTCCTCCTCCTCCTGCCTCGTCCTCAAATGTCCGCGTCCACGTCCTCGTCCTCGTCGTCTGGCTCCTGCTCCTCTTCCTCCTCCCTGGTCCTCCTCGTCCTTTCCTGCTGCTTCTGCTTCTGCTTCTCCCTCCTCCTCCTCCTCCTCCTCCTCCTCCTCCTCCTCGTCCTCCGACCTCCTCGTCCTTCTCCTCCACCCCATCCCCTTCTCCTCCTCACCCTCCAGGAGTGCACGCCCATACCAGGCCCACCTGGCCAGGTACGGGGTAGGTATACGGTTTGCCTGTCACGAGTCCTCCGATGCGGTCGACGGCGTGGTGGGCGAAACAACTGTCCGCAGCACCGACAGCGGGAGGAGCCAAGGGCTAGTGTGGCCCTGTATTTGGCATCGCACTGTCTTGTCGCCAGCGTTCTTCTCGAGCACCTGGGCCTCCTTCTGCTTGTCCTCCCCCCCCTCCTGGCCCTCCTCCTCCCCCTCCTCATCCTCCTCCCCCTCTTGCTTCTGCTTGTCCTCCTCCTCCTCCTCCTCCTCCCTCCTCCTCCTCCTCCTCCTCCTCCATTATTCTTTCCCTCCTCCTCCTCCTCCTCCTCCTCGAGCACCTGGACCTGCTTGCCCGCCAGCGTCTTCCACTCTGCCATTGTGCGGGCAATCGCCTGCGACTTTACGTCCTTGCCCTGCTTGGCCAGTGTCTTCTCGTCGCTGATCACCTATACTCTCCTCATCCTTCTTCTGCTGCTGCTCCTCCTCCCCATCCCCCTCGCGCCCGAAATAATCACAATCCTCAGCGTCCTGAAACAATTTTTGGGCCCTGGGACCGCCAGGCGACGAGCTAGGATGAGAGATTTGTCCCCCGCAGGCGGGTCGAGAGCTGGCGGAGTCCGCCCTCCAGTGTTAGGTCGGGCATGCCCCCTGCAGGCGGATTTTGGGCGAAATTAAAAGTATCACAAACATGCACCAAACTAATCAAACAATAATGCAACACAATACCCTGGCGACGTACCCAACCCCTGCGCAATGCGGGGCATGAGTAGCCTGGGAGACGTTATACGGAAGTGATGACGTGACATGGGCGCATGTACTTCTGCAAGCGGCATTCGTGAGGCTCGCAGCCCCCCCAGGGATTGCGATGTCCCGCTCAGATCTGCCTGGTGCCTCGCTCCGCTGGACCCACCAGCAGCCCGAAAGGGGCGACAATTTTGCAGATCGCAGCCCCCCAGGGACGGCGAGGTCCCGCTCAGATCCGCGCGGTGTCTCACTCCGCAGGACCCACCAGCAGCCCTCGAAAATGGCGACAATTTCGCAGATCGCAGCCCCCCAGGGACGGCGAGGTCCCGCTCAGGTCCGCGCGGTGCCTCACTCCGCAGGACCCACCAGCAGCCCTCGAAAGTGGCGACATTTCGCAGATCGCAGCCCCCCAGGGACGGCGAGGTCCCGCTCAGGCCGCGCGGTGCCTCACTCCGCAGGACCCACCAGCAGCCCTCGAAAAAGGCGACGGTTTCGCGGATCGCAGCCCCCCCAGGGACGGCGAGGTCCCGCTCAGGTCCGCGCGGTGCCTCACTCCGCAGGACCCACCAGCAGCCCTCGAAAGTGGCGACATTTCGCAGATCGCAGCCCCCCAGGACGGCGAGGTCCCGCTCAGGTCCGCGCGGTGCCTCACCCCGCAGGACCCACCAGCAGCCCTCGAAAGTGGCGACAATTTCGCAGATCGCAGCCCCCCAGGGACGGCGAGGTCGCCGCTCATGTCCGCGCGGTGCCTCACTCCGCAGGACCCCAGCAGCCCTCGAAAATGGCGACATTTCGCAGATCGCAGCCCCCCAGGGACGGCGAGGTCCCGCTCAGGTCCGCGCGGTGCCTCGCTCCGCAGGACCCACCAGCAGCCCTCGAAAGTGGCGACAATTTCGCAGATCGCAGCCCCCCAGGGACGGCGAGGTCCCGCTCAGGTCCGCGCGGTGCCTCACCCCGCAGGACCCACCAGCAGCCCTCGAAAGTGGCGACCGTTTCGCAGATCGCAGCCCCCCAGGGACGGCGAGGTCCCGCTCAGGTCCGCGCGGTGCCTCAATTCTGCTGGCTCATGAAGTTGCTGCACGAGCTGCGCACCAGAGGCTCAGACATCTCGACAGAGGCCCTCTCCTCCTCCCCCTCCCCCTCCCCCCCCTCCCCCTCCTCCTCCTCCTCCTCCCCTCCTCCTCCTCCTCTCCTCCTCCCTCCTCCTCCTCCTCCTCCTCCTCCTTCCTCCTCCTCCTCCTCCTCTCCTCCTCCTCCTCCTCCTCCTCCCTCCTCCTCCTCCTCCCTCCCTCCTCCTAATCATCATCACAGAAGCCGATCTCCTCTTCCTCCCGGTGGCCGATCACCTGCAGTGCCATCCCTGGCTCTACCTCCTCCATCTTCGGCTGCTTCGGCACCTGCTGCTTCACCGCCTTTGCTGGCGCCCGCGGCTGGGGGCTGGCGACCTGCCAACAAGGGGCGCTCGTGGTGCCGACAGGGAGGTGGGCGTCTCTGAGGATGAAGGGCGACGTTCGTGCCACGACCTCCACCGGCAGGGAGGGAAGAGCGAGGGGTCGGATGGATGGAGGGAGAGGTGGAGGGATGATAATGATGTTGCTGCTGAATGGTGATGATGCTGCTGCTGATGCTGCTGCTGATGATAATGAGGATGCTGATGCTGATGCTAATGAAGCTGATGACGACAATGCTGCTGCTTATGATGATGCTGATGATGAGGATCACGCTAATGATGATGAGGATGATCATGACGACGATGATGATGACGATGCTGATGATGATGACGATGTGGACGATTATGATGATGATGCTGCTGATGATGCTGTAGATGATGCTGCTGCTGCTGCTGATGATGATGATGATGATGGTGATGATGATGATGATGATGATGATGATGATGATGATGATGATGATGATGATGATGATGATGATGATGATGATGATGATGATGATGATGACGGTGACGCTGTTGCGGCTGCTGCTGATGGTGATGAGGACGATGCTGACATGATGCCGATACTGATGCTGCTGCCGCTGCTGATGAGGCGGAGGTGGAGAAAGAGGAGGAGGTGGAGGAGGATGAGTAGGAGGATGAGGAGGACCATGATGATGCTGATGATGCTGATGATGCTGATGCTGATGATGATGATGATGATGATGATGATGATGATGATGATGATGATGATGATGATGATGATGATGATGATGATATTGACGATGATGCTGACGATGCTGCTGCTGATGATGCTGATGCTGATGCTGATGCTGATGCTGATGATGATGATGAGGAGGAGGAGGAGCGAGAGGGACGAGGAGTAAGAGGAGTGAGTGAGTGAGGAGAGGGGCAATGCTGGCGGGCGACGCTCCTGCCTTCTCCCCCCTCTCTTCCTCCTCCTCCTCCTCCTCCTCCTCCTCCTCCTCCTCCTCCTCTCCCTCCTCCTCCTCCTCCTCCTCCTCCTCCTGCCTCCGTCCTCCTACCTCCTCTTCGTTCCCTTCTGCCTACTCCCTCCTCCTCCTGCTGCCTCCCTCCCCTCCCTCCTCCCTCCTGTTGCCTCCTGCCCCCTCCTGCTCCCTTTTGCCCTCCTTCCCTCCTCCATCCTTGCTGATCCTTCCTCCTCCCTGCTGCTGCTGCTGCTCTTCCTGCCACGGCACGGCCTCCACCAGCAACCGGAAGCTGCTGCCCAGCGAGCGGGTGTGGAAGAAGAACAGCTGCGGCGGATTAGCCTTGCAGATCGAGGGGCGCATGCCTGCTACGTCTGCCTCTCCCCTGCCCCTCCTCTTCCCCCCCCCGCCCTCCCCCTCCGTTCCGCCCTCGCCTCTCTCCTCTCTCCCATGCCCCTCCCGTCTCTCTCGGCTCTCCCTGTCCCCCCCCCCCCTGCGCCCGTCTATCCCTTTCCCCCCAGCCCCCTCTGTCTGACAAAAGCGGGGAGCATAAGAATAAGAGGCTTAAGAGGACAGGATGGTGGTAGCAGGAGCGCGGGAAGTCATGAGGGCGCGTGGACTGAAGGAGGGGATGTGGGGGAGGAGAGGAGTGGGGAGGGAGGAGTGACGGGGGCAAGGAGGGTTGTAATGATGGGGGCTGACGGGATGAATGGGTGAGATCAATCGGCGGAGGGAGGAAGGGATGGTCGATTGTGAGGGGTGGGAAAGGGATGAGGGGTGGGCAAGGAGTGGGATGGAGAGAGAAAGGGATGAAATGAGTGAGCAAAGGATCATCGTCTTCCACGCCCCGTCATCCTTCTCCACCGTTTTCCTTATTCTCCTCTCTAGAACTCCCCTCCCACCACTTTTATACCCATGTGAAGCCCAAGACAACACCTAAACATCGTCCTCTCCGCTTCCTCCTTTTCTTCCTCCTCCTCACTGAAACTCACTGGACCCCTTGGGACCGCCATACCTCCCTCACCCCTCCACCTTCCCAGTCCTCCCTCTCCTCTTCTTCCTCCTCCCTCTCCTCTTCCTCCTCCTGCTCCTCCTGCTCCTCCTCCTCCTGCTCCTCTTCCTCTTCCGCCTCCTCCCTGCGTCCCTCCGTCCCTCCTCCCTCCATCCTCGTTCCCTCCTCTCTCGTCCCTCCTGCCTTCTTCCTCCTCCCTCCTCCTTCCCCCCTCGTTCCTCCTCCTCCTCCCGGGGTGGCGGCGTTCCGTGCCCCAACACCCGCCTGGCAGGTGACCTCCAGCTTCCGGTCTTGGCCTTTGGCGGGCGCCAGCACCTGCGAGGTCCGCAGCCGCGGTCCGTGGAAGGTGGACCTCGGGCCCAGTGTCCATCCTCCTCTTCCTCTTCTTCTTCCTCCTCCTCCTCGCCTCCTTTTCCTCCTTTTCCATCCTCTTCCTCCTTTTCCTCTTTTTCTTCCTGCATCTTCCTTTTCCTCCTTTTCCTCTTCCTCCTCCTGGGGGGGGGGGTGTGCGGGGGTGTGCGAGGAGCGTGCAAGGGATGATGGCGACGAAACATGGCGAGCGAGGGGGATGGGGAGGCGGCACCAGCCAGATCGAGCGGCTCGGCGGGCCCCGCCGCCCCCCCCCCCGCCCCCCCGCCCAACGCAACCGTCCAACAATTTGGACAAATCCGCGCGCTCCCACCCCCAGCGCACGGAAGGCGGCTCGGCGGCGGAACGCAGCTGGACACTCGCAATCAAGGGAGAGGAGCTCCCTGGAGCGCCCTGCACAGCACTGCGGCGAGAGCGCGCGACACCCGACATGTCCGATAAAAGGGGCGCCGCGTGCGCCGCGCGCGTTCGGACGACATCTGCGCAGTTCTTGGGCGAGAGCGGCGTTTCGGTCTCCCAGGCACGTCCCCGCTTCCGACGGCTGGGCGAGCGAGTCCATCTGCGCCGCCGCGCCCGAGAGAGAACGCCACTTTCAAGCGAAAACAATTCGCCACTTGGGCGAGAGTGACAGCTCGCCCTCGGGCTCGACTTGGCGAGGGAAGGACGAAGAGTCGCCGTGGCGAATCGGGCCTCGACGTGCGACGCGTCGTGATCTATGCCAGATTAGGTGTTCCGGGACGCATGCGGACGGTGGCACTGGGGGCTTCGGTGGAACTCCCCATGGGGCAACGAAACGCTGTACTGGGTGTGTGAAAATGCCAAATTGGTGTTCCAGGGCGGATGCGGACGGTGGCACTGGGGGCTTCGGTGGAGCTCCCTATGGGGCCACGACGCGCTGTACTGGGTGGGTGAAAATGTTAAATCGGGTGTTCTGGGACGCCTCCGGACGGTGGCACTGGGGGCTTCGGTGGAACTCCTGTAACGGGTGGGTGAGAATGCCAAAGTGGGTGTTCCGGAACGCGTGCGGACGGTGGCACTAGGGGCTTTGGTGGAGCTCCCCATGGGGCGATGGGGCGACGAAGTGCCGTACTGCGTGGGTGAAGCTGCCACATTGGGTGTTCCGGGACGCGTGCGGACGGTGGCACTAGGGGCTTCGGTGGAGCTCCCTATGGAGCCACGAAGCGGTGTGCTGGGTGGGTGAAAATGGGAAATTGGGTGTCCTGGGACGCATGCGGACGGTGGCACTGGGGGCTTCGGTGGAGCTCCCTATGGGGCCACGCGACGCTGTGCTGGGTGGGTGAAACGCAGGGAGAGAAGAGGGGGGAGGTGGAGGAGGGAGGAAGGAAGGAGGGAACGCGGGGACCGTCTCTTCAAAACAAAAACCCAACGCCACAGGATGGTCAGGAAAAAGGCTAGGACGGCCTGCGCCGCATCCTTCATGTTGTGCGTGCGCGTGCCCTGAGCATGCGGAGCGATGCCAGCGCGTGACGGGGGGGCCTTGGCCCGCGGCGTGGGATGAGTGCGCCCAGCCAGGGTAGAGGTGCCAGCGGGTGCAACTTTTGACGGGACGCCTCCGCTTCAAGAGCGCGGGGGGCAAGTGCTCGCGTGCGCGTGTGACCAGGCCTGCGCGAAACAGCGGCGGAGGGCGCCCCGCCGTCGCAGCGAGCTGGGTCGCAGACCGACCACCGCGCTATCGACTGCATTATCCATGTCCCAACGTGCTGCCAAAGACTGGGCCCCTCGCTCGCCTGCATTTTCGCGCGGCACTGCCCGCCATCAGCAACGCGCTCCGCATTGACATCGGAAACCCCGAGCGTCGGTGTGCGGCTGGCTCCACCATGTCGCCCCGCTAACGACGATGCGCCCGATGTATGATGGCGCGCTTGGACGCCGCGCGCTCGTCGTTGGCGTTCTTGGGAAGCGTGGCAATCGCAGCGAGCCTGCGCCGCGCTGGGAAAGTGGGTTCGCGCTCGACGCGTCGGGGGGCCCGCGCGCTCCACCCATGGCCAGGCAATGCTGGCCATTCGCGAGGCGACCACTTATCAGCGCCAGTGCGGCAGTCAGAACATGACAGGCCTGGGCCAGGTTGCGAGCATCAAGATCGGGAGCCCCAGGAACACCCGATTGCGCAAAAGGCTCTCCGAGTGGCCCGTGAAGGGAACTCCTCTTCGGACTCAGACGGGGCCCGCCAAATCGCCGGGCAATGTCACGGTGATTCGCCATATGTAGAAACCTGCTTAACCCCATCCAAAACTGCAAAAGACTAGACCGTGGCCCGACCACCAGACTTCCACCGCGCGTGGGTCTGGGGGACCCCGCCGAATGGGCGCGCGCGGAGCCGCTCGCGAATGCTGGCCTCGCTGTCAATCTGGACCTGAGTCTGGGCGTTCACGCGGAGCCCCGTCGCCTTGTCAATCAAGGCGCGGGCGCCATCTTAGTCGAAATGAAAGTCTGCCGGAGCATTCGACCGCGTGTGCGCCAGTTCGAAGGAACGCAGCGGCTCGAGGCTTTGTTTGGGGGGTCTGGGCAGCTAGGGGAGACGGCGAGCTCCGGGGGCTGTGGGCGCGGCGAGACTGCGACCGGCCGTGCAAAAAACGCTTCCGATAATCATGCGACCGAGTGTGCGCCAACGCCCGATTGCAAGAATCACCGCGTGAAAAACTGTGCGTCAGCTGCCCGCGGCATCGAAGAGACCCGTGCAATTTCTGAAGACCTAAACCGCGCCCCGGAACGCGACCAGGTTCGATGGCGCCGCGGCGCCGAGACAGACGCGAAATCTCGGCGGACCTGGATCGCCAAGCGTAAGCCTGAGAAAATTCACTCGACAGAAACTCTTGGGCATGGCCCCGAATTATCCGGGCGAAGGACGCAGACATATGCAGTTGTGGGTGCCGCATGTGTGAATATCTTCTTCGGTGGAGCTCCCTATGGGGCCGCGAAGCGCTGTGCTGGATGGGTGAAAATGCCATGTTTGGTGTGTGGGACGCATGCGGGCGGTCCCACTGGGGGCTTCGGCGGGGTTCCCTATGGGGCCGCGAAACGTATGAGGGGTGTGTCAAATTGAATGTTCCGGGGCGCATGCGGACGGTGGCACTGGGGGCTTCGGTGGAGCTCCCTATGGGGCCACGAAGCGATGTACTGGGTGGGTGAAAATGCAAAATTGGGCGTTCCAGAGCGCATGCGGACGGTGGCGCTGGGGGCTTCGGTGCAGCTCCCTACGGGGCCACGAAACGTTGTGCTGCGTGGGTGAAAATGCCAAATTGGGTTTCCGGAACGCATGCGGGCGGTCCGACTGGGGGCTTTGGTGGAGCTCTCTATGGGGCCGCGAAGCGCTGTGCTGGGTGGGTGAAAATGCCAAAAAAGGTTTCCGGGGCGCGCGCGGACGGTGGCGCTGGGGGCTTCGGTGGAGCTCCCCATGGGGCCACGAAGCGCTGTGCTGGGTGGTGAAAATGCCAAAATGGGTTTCTGGGTCGCATGCGGGCGGTCCCACTGGGGGCTTCGGTGGGGCTCCCTATGGGGCCACGAAACGGTGTGCTGGGTGGGTGAAAATTCCTAATTGGGTGTTCCGGGGCGCATGCGGACGGTGGCGCTGGGGGCCTCGGTGGAGCTGCTTATGTGGCCGCGAAACGTTGTAATGGGTGGGTGAAAATGCCAAATTGGGTTTCCGGGGCGCATGCGGACGGTCCCACTGGGGGCTTCGGTGGAGCTCCCTATGGGGCCACGAAGCGGTGTACTGGGTGGGTGAAAAAGCCAAATTGGGTTTACGGGGCGCGTGCGGGCGGGCCCACTGGGGGCTTCGGTGGAGCTCCCCGCGGGGCCACGAAACGGCGCAGTGGGTGGGTGAAACGCAAGGAGGAATGAGGAGGGGGGAGGGGGAGGAAAGAGGGAGGAGGGGCGCGGGGACCGTCTCTTCAAAATCAAAACCCAACACCACAGGATGGTTGGGAAAAACTGAGGTGGCGCCATCGGGCGTCGAATGGTCGAGCTCAATCTGCAGGGCGACGTCGGCCAAGTAAATGCCGGGCGTGATCGGGCGTTCGCGCTTCGCTCGACGCCCCTCTACAAGTCTCAATATGCAAGTGCGGGTGAACCATGAAGGGCGCTTCGGGCGCTGCATTGACTTTAGTCGTCAGGGTCAGGTCCTGGGGGCGAGCGAGGTAATCTAAGATCGCCTCGCTGGCGCTGCGGGTGAATTCAGCCTGTGGGGTGGGCGGGGTGGAGTGGGGGGGCGACGGGGCCAGATCGGATCGACTCAGACTATTCAGCGTGAGCAGCCACTTCAGGGGAATGGCGAAACCGCCCAAAGAGTACCAAGGGACCAACCGCGCCGCGGTGAACTGGCAGATTCCACGCAAATCATCCAGGCCCCCCGCAGGCGTGCCAAAGGGCGCGACGTGAGAACAGACTCCCGCGCCGATGGAATAAGCGTCCAGTTTCAACTACAGGAAAAGCCACCCACATGTACCATGACCAACATGGACGACTTTAGGGCACTGGGCCAGGAACCCTTGAAAAGACATGCCCATCTGGGCTAGCCCTGCGACGCCCCCATGTGTGCCGCCTCTGGGGGATTCAACAGCTGGCTGGACATGCGGTGGCCGTCCTATGGCACGAGCTTCCTTCTTCGCCAGGGGAATGGCATAGCGTCGAAGGTGAAACAGACCAACCCGATCAGGCGCGAAACATTTAGCGAGCGAGCGCCGACCAAGAGGTCACGTAGCAGAAGATCTCGTCTGACCCCGCGAGCGGGCGCGACGCCGCCAGGCGGGGACAAGGTTGAATCCGCGGCTGTGCGCCTCCAGCTCCAGCCTCCGAAATTGGATTGGGTCGGGTTGTTGCTGCTTGGCTGAGCGCAGCGAAAGAACGGAGCGATTGCTGCGCCACCGCGCGGCAGGCGCGCTTGGCAGCGCGGGCGTCGGCGGCGCGCTGGGCCAACTCATCATGCTTCTGTGGCTCCTCTGGGTCCCATCCCGTGCCAGCTGCGCGCTTGCGAAGTTCGCGGAGCTCAGCCCACTCAGGATCATCGCCAGTGTCACTGGCCTCATCCATCGCGATGTCTGAGCCCCTGTTCTGCCGCTTGGCCCAAGCGAGCATGGCGTTGCACTGTTCGGGGCAGACGGCGGACTTCTTTTCAAAGCGGGAGATGTCAGCCTCGAGCGCGTGGAAGTCCTGCTCGGCCCATGCGAAATCGAAGACGTGGATGTTAAACCCTGGCAACGGGGCGACCGAGCCCGACGTCGCCACCACTCCTCCGACTGCGGGGGCGGTTGCCAGGCCGCCGGCCGCGCTGGCGGCAGCGGGGGTCAGTGGTGCAGCATCCTGCGCGAGTGGGAACGCCGCCTGGCCAGGGGCCAACGGCGTAGCGCCGTCCGCGGGTGGGAACACCGCCCTGCCAGCGCCGCCAGGGCCAGCAGCACCGCCACGAGGTACAGCGTCACGCACTTGAGTATGACGAGCAGCTGCCGCTTGTGCCTCGCGGGTGATGCGCCTCTCCTCCTTGCGGATCTCCATGCGGTACTGCTTGGCATTGAAAAGGTTCTCTTGCGCGACAGCGTTGCGCCGGTCGTTGGATATCTTCAGGTACTGGGTGGCCTTGGGCCTTCTCTGCCTTGGCTGGCTTCTCCTTATGCTTGACGGCTGCGGACGGTCTCTGCTCGACGGAACCTTGCGCCACGCGCTAATTGTGGTGCCAAAGGCGTGGCGGAACACGTGTCCGCCTTGGCCCTGACAGCCTGCAACTCCATCGTCATGTCGGGTGACTCGGCCGCGAGCTTCGCGAGCTGGGAGGACAACTCGCCCGACTCGCGGCCAATGTCACCCTCGATTGTCTCGTACTTCTTGGCCTTGGACATGTCGAGGTAGTCGCCTCCGCATTGGCTGCAATACCAGTTGCCGTAACAGCCGTGCTCCCACCGGCCGCATGACGCACAGACGCCGTAGGCAGTGCGAACAGCAACACGTTGACGGCGACGATCGACACAATCGTCGTTCTCCCCACAGTGGTGGCGAGCGCTCGCTGGGTACCTGAACGTCAGGCGATTCTTGGCCCACGGCGTCCGCAGTTTCCACACCCCCATGACTCGACTATACGGTTGCTCCACAATGAACTCACCACACAAGAGCGGGGAAACCCGATTCCCTCAGTGAAGGCTGACAGAACAACCAGGCTGAACAGCGTTGCCTGCCTCGGGTCAGAGGGTTCCGCGGTCTCCATCTTGCTCCCAAGAACAAGCAAGTATCTTGGACCAACAGGGGTATGCAGGGCTGAGGGGGGGGAAGAGGCGAAACACGCGGAACATGAGGTGTAGGACGGGCTACTGAAAATCGGGAAATCCTGCCTTTCCCCCCGAAGGAACATGTATGGAAGAGGAGGAACAGGAGGAGGAGGAGGAGGAGGAGGAGGAGGAGGAGGAGGAGGAGGAGAAGGAGGAAGCTGAGGAGGACCAACGCAAACCCAACATGCGCCAACGATGACCCAGTACACCCTCCCGACCCAAGTCCCATCCACACAAGGCCCTGCAAACATTATTCTCCACTCTAGGGCCGCCCTTTGAAGCGAGCGCCCCATGGGCCTGCAATGCAGGGTAAAGGTTTGAAAAGGATCGCCCCCCCCCCCACACGCTTTCAGCCATTCGAGGTGCGAGATGGTACTATAAAAACATCAATAGGTGTCCAATGGAAGCCCGATGATGTTAACGATCTGCCCTCCATCTCTGTGATTGACGCACAGCTGCAAATATACGGCTGCTAAAGTTGGGGACGCCACAGTCGAGCGCGCCATGCTGAATGTGAGGAAACACCATCCATCGGAACAGCTGTCGCACGAACCGTAACTTCGATCTGTAAGATTTGTAAGAAGTTGTCAAACAACAACTCGATGGGGAAATATACACCCCCATATGTGTACCTCTTGGGAAACTTTCGGACGAATGCGTATGGCGCTAATGAAACAACCGCACTTTGAAAACGACCCGCCGCCCATCCGTGTAACCGTTCGGAACTGTCCAAACTCCTGGACCACGAGTGTAAAAAGACATGTCAAGTGGGGATCAACACGCCCGCTTTTCCGGCACGCCTGACTCTGCGGAGAGAGAGAGAGAGAGAGAGAGAGAGAGAGAGCGAGAGAGAGAGAGAGAGCGAGAGAGAGAGAGAGAGAGACAGAGATACACACACCAAGGGACGAGAGAGAGAGAGAGAGCGACAAAGAGAAAGAGAGAGAGAGACATACATATATATATACACAGAGAGCGAGAGAGATAAACAAAACGAGAGAGAAAGAGGGAGATAGAGAGCACGATAGAGGAAGATGACTCCACACACACACATTTATATATACTATATATACTATATATACACGAATAAGTATATATTTATATATATATATATACATATGCATATACAGACGTATACATAAGGGGTACGGGGTCGAAGGAAATAGGTGATTTGGAGGGACGGAGGAGGAGGAGGAGGAGGAGGAGGAGGAGGAGGATGTTTTGGTAGAAGGGAGGAGGAAGGAGGAAAGGAAGGGGAAGGAGGAGGCGGAGGAAGCTTGAGTAGGAAGAGGGGGAGGGAAGAAGGAGGAGGAGGATGAGGAAGAGGAGGAGGAGAAGAGGAGGAGGAAAGGGGAGGGAGGAGGAGGAGGATGAGATGAGGAGGAGGAGGAACAGGAGCAGGAGGAGGAGGATGAGGAGAAATGGAGGAGTGATGAAGGGAATAAGGGGAGGGAGGAAGTTGAGAAGGAGGGAAAGGGGGGACGGATGAGCAAGAGCGAGGGATGATGGGAGGAGGAGCAGGAGGAGGCGGAGGAGGAGAAGGAGGAGGAGGATGAAGAGGAGATGGAGGATGAGGAGGATGAGGTGGAAGAGGAGGAGGAGCAGGAGGAAGGAGGAGGAGGAGAAGGGAGAAGGAGGGGGAGGAGGAGGAGGAGGAGGAGGAGGAGGAGGAGGAGGAGGAGGAGGAGGAGAAGGAGCAGCAGGAGGGAGGAGCGAGGAGGGAGGAGGTAGGGAGGGAAGGAGGAGGGAGGGAGGAGGAGGGAGGATGACAAGGAGGACCACTGCAGGTCGAGAAGTCGAATCCTCCCCCTCTCCCCCCCCTGGCTGGCCGTCAGGCTGGGCCATGAGCTGCCGTGGCGCGGGTTTGGCCCTCCCCCCCAGCACATCTTCTCCCGTGGACTTTCAAAGCCCTCCCGTCGCCCTTCCCCTTCCCTCCCCCTTCCCCTTCCTCCCCCTTCTCCTTCCCCCTCCCCGTTCCCTCTCATCCCCCTTCACCCTTCCCTTGCCCTGCTCCCCCTCCCCCTTCCTCCCCAGTCTCTCCTCTCCAACCTACCCCCCGTCCTCCAGGGTGCGACGGAACGAGACCCGTTGAGGAGTGTACCCCCTGGAGTGTTGCGGCAAGGGGTTTGGCTACGTGGGTTGTAGCGCCTGCAGAATCCCTACAAAGCCCTTCCCCCTCCCCCCTTCCCCTTCCCCCTCCCCCTCCTTCTCCACCTCCTCGTCCTACTACTTCTCCTCCTCCTCCTCCTCCTCCTCCTCCTCCTCCTCCTCCTCCTCCGCCTCCTCCTCCTCCTCCCCCCCCCTCCTGGCGAGAGGGGGAGCTCAAGGAAGCTGCCGCTCGCCAATCCGTGTGTGGGGGGGGGTCCCTCGACGGGGGCGCGGCGCCCGACGGGGGTCGGCTCGGGGCTGTCGGCGGGGGCGGCGCCCCCCCCCGCGCGGATCCAAGGAGACGCAAGGCCGCCCTCGTGGCCACGGCCGGGGGCAGCTCGAGAACGCGGCCGAGGGGGCGGCCCGCTGGCCTCCCCGCCTGCTGGCCTCCCTCCGCCCGGCTGCCCAGCTCTCCAGGCAGCCACCTGCCCGTGCACACCCCGCCCTACCTGTAAGTCGGGCCTGTCCCTCTACAGGACGAATCTTCAAACTAGTTTTTTTTTTTTTTTTGTTTTTTTTTTTTTTTTTTTTTTTTTTTTTTTTTTTTTTTTTTTTTGTTTTTTTAATTTTTGCCAATTTGGGGGTACTTCCCGAATATTTTTTATTTTTCGCCCAAAATCCCCGTGCAGGGGGACACGCCCGACTTTACCCTATCTCCCCCCCCCCCCCGCCCCTCACCGACCCCTGCGGGGGCGGGGAAGGACTGCGCAATCGCATGCGGCAGGCGCTTCGCGGCCCCCTGCGAACCCGTACACCGAGGGCGCCCCCGAAGGCGGCAGGTGCACCAAGGAGCACCGGACGTGCACGTGGAGGGCCTGGTCCGCCTCCTTCTCCGCGATGCTGGCGAGGAGGGGCTCCTTCGTCGCTGGCTTACCTGGAGGGTAGATATGGTAGGAGAACCGCGCCACATAGCCGACGCATCGGCAATGTCGGTATGGAGAGAACTGGCCTCGGTATCGCGCGGCACCGCCGATGCATCGGCGATGCGGCGCGACCCTCTGACCCCATCCGCTCTGGCCCCGCTTGGGCGGCCTTGATTGGCATTGCCGCTGGGCTCGATGGGGACCTCCACGGCGGAGATCTTCCCGACCTTGCTGGTCGACTGTGAAAGGAGATGGAGTAAGCAAGCTCGGGTGCAAAGCCCTAGATGAGGATACGCTTTCCTCCACCTCGGGGAGGAGGAAGAGGGAGGAGGGAGTAGGGGGGAGGGGGGAGGAGGATTAGGAGAGGGGGAGAAGGGGGAGGGAGGGAAGGAGGGAGGGAAGCGCGAGGAAGAGGGGCCTGCCCCCCCGATCTGGTGGCCCTCTTTCCGAGCCCCGGGCGTCCGACGCCGTGAAGCAATCACAGCGTCGTGACACATGACGGCCAGGCCTCCTGCCCTCTACTATCTCTGCCTCACTTCTCCAGCCCGACCGATCCGTGAGGGTCCCGAGGCGGGGCGACGCGGCCCGTGAAGTGACCCGTCCACGGCGTCCAGACGCCAGGGGAGGGCGAACCTGGATGAGGAAGGGCGAACGATCTGGACGGTTGGGTCGGCCTCTGCACTTCAGCCCGCCGACCTTGAGCACTACCATGTGGGGCCGCCCAGGGGACTCGGGCAGCGCCTGCGCAGGAAGCCAGCCCCTCCCTCCTCCCCCTCCTGGCCCTGCTTCTCTTGCTCTTCCTTATCTTCCTCTCGCTCCTCCTCCTCCTCCTCCTCCTCCTCCTCCTCCTCCTCCCCCTCCTCCTCCTCCTCCTCCTCCTCCTCCTCCTCCTCCTCCTCCTCCTCTTTTCCCTCCTCGCTGGTCCTCATCCTGGTCGTCATCCTCGTCCTCCCTTCTCCTTCTTGTCCTCTTTGTCGCTCTTGTTTCTTCTTCCCCCTCCAACTCCAGTTCCTCCATCCCTCCTCCTCCTTCTTTCTTCCCCTGCTCTTCTTCTTATTATTCCTCGTCCCGCCTCCGTTCCCCCTCCTCCTTCCCCTCCTTCTGTCTCCTCTTTCCTCCCCTCCCCTCCCTCTCTCCTCCCTCCCACCTCCTCCTCCTTCTCCTTCTCCTCTTTCCCCTCCTCCTGCCTCCTCCTTCCTCTCCTACCCTCCCTCCTTCCCTCCCGCCTCCTCATCGTCCTCCTCCTCGTCCTCCTCCTCCTCCTCCTCCTCCTCCTTCTCTTTCCTTCTCCCTCCCCCCTGCCCCGGGGCGACGGGGGAGCGCCTGCGCAGGCAAGCAGGCCTGCTGGAACCTGAAACAATGGTCGCACAGCCGCCCTGAAGAAGGCGGGGGGGCCCAGGGGCAGCCAGGCGGAAAGATAGTGAGGAGGAGGAGGAGGAGGAGGAGGAGGAGGAGGAGGAGGAGGAGGAGGAGGAGGAGGAAGGAGGAGGAGGAGGAGGAGGAGGAGGAGGAGGAGGAGGAGGAGGAAGAGGAAGAGGAGGCGGAGGAGGAAGAGGAGGAGGCGGAGGAGGAGGAGGGACACACGTGACGAGGAATGCTTCAGGACGGGGGAGGACGAGGAGAGAGGATAGCAAATGCTGATGGTGATAGTGATGATGATGGTGGTGCTGGTGCTGATGCTGATGATGAGGATGATGATCGCCGCCCGACTAGGGGATATCTATCTATATGTATCCCCGCCGACAGCCTGATGCCCCCAAACGCAGTTGCAAGCTCCATGGCGATAACGCCCAGAGGTGGGTCATGCGTAAAACACAAACTTCACCAGCGCAATCAGGAATTCATGGGGGGAGCCTTTTCCGCGGGTCCGAATCGAAGAAAGCAACTATGTAACTTTCCCAATCCATTGTGCAAGTCTAGCACGAATTACTTGAATCGCTGGAGGGTCGGTTGACGAAGTCGGAAGAATTTGCAAGCACGGATTTGTAGCTGCTTTAGAGCAGCATCACGAGGGGCACCAGGGAGGGAGTAATACCGATCACGAGCACCCACAAGGGCCTAGAGGATCGAATCACGGTGGTAGGGGTCGGTGAGGCAGCCGAGGGTCACTTCACCCGTGCGCCAGAGGTCTTCCAGCCAACGCTGCTGGTCATCAAGGTCGCCTGAGAGTAGTTTCGTGCGCCCCTGAGCAGACCTTGCAGCCGCCGCAAGGGACCTGAACTTGACGTCGAAGTGTAGCGAATCCCTTTTCAGCTCTAGAGGGAGGACAGAGAACCTTGGGGCGCGGGTAAAGTGTTGATGATACTCGCTCTCAACGGCTTCTGCGGTGCAAGGTGGGTCCAAAAGCTGGGCCACGTGGCCAGCCGCTGGCGCCGCGTGCCAGTTCCAGGCAACCACAGAATGGACAACATTCAATCCCAAGGCTCCAACCATGTGGGTCCTTTCCTCGAGTTTCCCGAGGGCGGCACCCAAGATTTGCGAAATCCTCAGTCCTATGTAGATGTCGAGGTACTTGCCGCTATCTGAGAGCTTGAGAGCAAAAACATCCAGTCCCGAGCGTTGAAATGCCGCATGTACAGTAGCTGTATCGAACTGCATGTGGAACATGAGCACGCACTTGCCTAGGTTCAGCTCGAATCCTGTGGAGCACTTGGCCTGCCGCAGTTTTCTGACACAGATCGGGGGCACTTCAAACAAGCTGCGTGCCACTAAGCCAAAGGTCGTCAGCAAACGCGCACAGGACCAGATCGTGGTAGCTTTTCTGAATCAGCAATGTGTTGAATATCGGGTCCAGGACCCGGGCGAACGGCATTCCAGAGAGGGGGGCCCTGCTTCATTCCGCGAAGGGGCCAAACGCCAGAGGGGGGCGAGGCCCTGACGCTGACGTGCGTCCGAACGCCCACGTATGAAGCCATAGTCGCTCCCGCAGTCGCCGAGGGGATGCGCAGCTTCCCTAGATCAGGAAAGCTCCCCAACGTGGTGCGCGTTCGGGGACGCGTTTTTGACATCGAACAAGCAACTCCCGGACCCCTTCAACCCCGACGTGTGCGACCACCCAAAAATTCCAGGGCCCATTCCAATAATGTCATCAATCGTACTTCTGCCTCTCACGAACCCGCGTAGACACTTCTCGACTTTCTCGTTGGCCACAGCGTGAGATCTTGCTATCGGAGATGGCGAGGGAAAGCATGCGGGTCCGTTGCGCATCGCGGACTGCCGCGCCACCAGCTGAGCAATCGCCCTTGGGCGGGAAGACCGTCCCGCAGAAATTGACCCCTCCCCGATGTCCAATGCTCCATCGCGAGACGCATCCATTAATAATGCAAAAAGCCGTGGGCCATGCCGCGGGCCAGACGCCAGACCGAATCAGGGCTGCCGTCGGGGCAAAGGGTCGCATCTTTTTTGCGATCTTAGAGCTGCCGCGTGCCCTGAAAACTGGCAGTCCAATCGGCGCGCTGGCGGCTGGCAGATGCGCGCAGGTCGCCTTGCCCATCGAGCTGGCTGACCTGCGAGAGGAAAGACTTGAAGACTTCTGGGTGGGAGGAGGCGCCCGAGTGCACGTCGAAGACCTTCCCCCGCTACTTCGCTAGACGCTTGGCCATGGGGGTGGGGTCGGAGATAGAGAAACCTTCCTCAGTCCTCAGACCTGCCAGAGACACCCAGGGTCGTTTCGCGTTCCAGGCCGAGGCCAGCCGATGGATGTGAGCGCGGTTGGGCGCTTTCACCTCCTGAGAACTGACTTCCAAGATTTGCCTCTGGAGCGCCGCCAGGCCAATTCAGCCACTGGCGCTTCCGCGCATCGTGGTCGGCCAGCTTCGGATAGGCGCGGACCACTTGCGCTGCTAGGTGGAACTTGGCCTTCCGAAGGCACGGGATAAGCTTCAAGAGCGGGGGGGGGCTCTTCCCCGAGTCATCATCGTATCCCACCTGCGCAATGTGCCATTTGACCTTTTAGGCCGCGCGGTGGAATCTTTCATTGGGTTCGCAAAGCCTCTCGAAAGGGCCCCGGGGGAAGTCCTCTGGGCGAGGCAGCTCAGCGCGCGCATCGCGGAAAACAGGATACTTCGCAATCCGCGGGGGCGATCGACACACACTGCTGCTGAGACATGGGCTGGGCGGAGAGGGAGAGGAATACCGGGCCGTGATCCGAGGGGCGCGGAAATTTCGTGGTGGGCCGAGATGTCGACTGATAGTCCGTACGCATGGCGGTTGGACTGTGGATTCGTGTCCGTCTTGGTACGGTGCGTCATATGTGACGGATGCACTTCAGACTAGAGGAGGAACAGCTGGCCAACCATATTGGCAAACCGAGACGTACTATAGGACTCGTGACCTGTGAGGGAGTAGAAGCGTGACTCACCATTCTCTCAATGCAAGTCGCCGAATATGAACGTAGAAGCAAAGGACGATCGGGGGTGATATGCGCGCGCAGCGATGTGAAAATGGCCCTGGAGAAGGCCTCCGTCCATTGCGGATCGAGATGGACGCAGGCAATCTGAAGCACCTCATCTGTGTTAGACATCGCGGGGACCTATGCTCGCCCAGGTGCAGGCGACTCGAAGAACAGCCGCTGGAACTTCGTAGCGGGGGTGGCCGTCGCAATGACGAGTAACCCTCCCCCAGTTCCAACTTCCCGAGACGACCCGCATACCTTGATCTCAGGCATATCTACATCGATGCGTCAGCTTTGTTCCCAGGGGCTTCCTGGACACGCGCGGGAGAGGAGGTACTGAATGGACCTAAATTTAGCGTGACTGTGCTGGGTACTAGTGTACCGTGAGCAGAAGAGAGATTGCGCATTCCCGCTGCAGATAGAAAGAGGGGAGGAAGCAGACGGGGAGGAACAGGCGAATGAGGGTGGAGTCGTTCTCAGGGGGCCTATCGATCGGCGACCCCTCCGCCGAATCGGATCTGCGCGCGCGAGGGGGAGAGCACGGATGGCATGGCCCAGAAGGCACCGTCGACGGACTGCCCAAACCAGTCAAGGCCGACGCTGCACTCCCACTGCATCCCGAAGGTGTCCTGGAGGTCACGCCCTAGGTGTAGAGCGCCCTGTGGGTGGCATCCTGCGCTTCCTTGATGGCTTCGTGGTCCTCGTCCACCGTGATGCCCCAGTCCTGGCCGTCCCCGAGGTGCGCTTCGAGGGTGAAGTGCTCGACGCCGTTCTTCTTGGTGTGCTTGCTCGTGGTGATTAGGGGCCACGCGTTGTCGGTGGCCACAAAGCAGAGCACGCCTTCGAAGCCGTCAACTCCCAGACGGCGAGTGTCACTCCACCGAGGCAAGCGTATCGACAATGCCTTCATGGGGGCCCGCAGAGCGTGGAAGGCCCTCTTCTCCCGTCTGGCCGAACTCGAAAAGGGTGGCGACACTGTTTCCTGGCGTCAGCCCGCGTCATACCCACCTGGTTGTAACCATCTGCGAAGGCAGCAACGGTGGCGGCCGACTCGAAAACGAAGCTGCAGGTCGGGCTTATGCCATGAAAGGTGGGCGTCGCGCCCTGGGAGATGTACTGCGGGTACCTGGACTTCAGCGCCTCCCAGTGTGCACGACGGACACACTGCAAAACTGCACGAGGGAAGGTGCCGATGAACTTGAGGCAGCTGCTGGCGTCGGGGGTCGAACCCCCCACGCGCCCGCACAGCCCCCGCTGCGCGGGCACCGGTGTGGCGAACGATGGCCCCGTGCTCGCGTTTCCCCCCGCCGAGCTGGCTGGTGGAGTTGGAATACTCTGGACGAGTTCCAGCGGTTGCTCTGTCTGCTCCGTCTTCTGGCTGAGGAGCCCCCGCCTCCGCCTCCTCCTCCACCTTCTCCTCTTTCTCCTCCTCGTCCTCGTCCTCCTCTCCTTCTCCTCCTTCTCCTCCTCGTCCTCCTCCTCCTCCTCCTCCATTTCCTCCTCCCTGAGGAGGCTCGCCCTCTGGATCACCCACTTTGGCGACTCATCGTGGGTCTCGAGAGCTGTCTGCTGTTGTGTAATCGCCGCCGATGCACTCTCGAACCTCTCGTCCAGGGCACTCAGGACGGACGCTTGCGCTGTCTTCATCGCTTCATGGATCGACGCTGTCTTTGCATTCTGGATGAGCTATACAGCTGCTGGATCCATCGCCGTCGCGGCTTGTGTACAGGTGCGCTGGCAGCCGCGAAAAAGGTAGAGAAGTTGTGTGGACTTACCGTCGTGGATTCTTGCAGAACGCCAGCTGTGGCGGCGCACCGCGAGCCAGCCCTAGCTGCGGACACGCACAAAGCCGCAAGGCGACGGTTTCGTACTTGAGCCATACTGGCTTGAGCCGAACTGGCTACGCATGATGCTGATGATCATGATGGTGATGATGCTGATGACGATGGTGACGATGGCGATACTGATGATCATTATGGTGATGATGCTGAGGATGATGATGATGCTGATGATGATGGTGATGTTGATGATAATAACGGTGCTGATGAGAATGAGGGGAAGGCTGAGGAAGAGGAGGAGGAGGAGGAAGAGGCAGACCAGCGGCCACTTTTGAACTTTCAGGAACATATGATGATGCTGATGATGACGATGATGATGAGGGTCGATTGCCAAACAAGGAGAAACACGCATTACTCAGTTCTGCAACGAGGTGTCTGGTGCCAACTCGCTGGCACGAGTGCGGCCATTCAAGCACGAGGCTATCCACAACATGTAATTCAAGCACAGACCTCCCAATTCGAACACAGCTCGAACGAGAGCTCTGTGCAAGACTGCCCCCCCCCCCGCAGCACGCCGAAGAGCCCAGGACACCCGGGCGGGGACCCCCCCCCCCAAAAGCCTCCCAAGAAGCGAGAGCCGAGAGAGGAACGGAAGGAGAAGGCCGAACAAGGAGGGGAGAGAGCCAGGGTCGATGCCAGGCCCCTTGTCCCGCCCCCGCGGGGACGGAAACCCGAGAGGCCCGCGGGCAGCCCCGGGGCGCGCCCCACGAGCCCCACGTCGGCGGGCCAGAAGCCCCCCCCCCCCACCAGCGCCCCGAGTCGAGCCCCAGCGGCCACGGGGTCGCTCACGACTGCGGGCGCTCCGCTGCGTGCGGCGCGGTGGCCGCTGCGCTCGGTCGCGCCGCGTTGCCGCCGATGGCCGCCGGATCGATCGCCGGGCCTGCCAGCGCAGCGTCCTGCGGCGCCCCAGCGGCAGGGCGACGAATGAGACCAACAGCCTGAAGAAGCCGCGCCCGCTCCGCACGGAACTCCCATCGCGCCGCAGGGCTGCCGCAGCTACTCCGTCGGACTTCAAGGGAGGAGGAGGAGGTGGAGGAGGAGGAGGAGGAGGAGGAGGAGGAGGAGGAGGAGGAGGAGGAGGGGGAATGGAGGATGGAGGAGGAGATGTGGGAGGATGGATAGTGAAGGAGGGGGAGGAAACATCGCGACTGCTTCTGGCCCGTGGGGAGGCCTGGCTGGCTGTCCGAGGGCCCCTGGGGGCCTTCAGGGCGGATGTGCGAGCACGGAGCCTGATCCAGCTGTCCACCCGGTCGGCCGCCGGCTGCATCTCGGAGGTCGGCGCCGTCTGTCCCTGCTGGCTGAGCCGGCGCGCACCCTTCCCTCCTGAATGTTGCCAGAGGTTCAGGGGGGAAAGAAACACACAGACACAATTAATCGTCGACTCGGAGGAAATATGGGAAAATATGGGAAGTGGGGGGGAAGACAAAGACCCAGAAAGGCCAAGAAAGGCCAAGAGGCCCCCAAGATGGTACACGAGGGGTCCGACATGCCACAAGATCGCTCCAAGACGCCCAAGATAGCCCCCAGACGCCCCAAGAGGCCTCCAAGAGCACTCCCAATAGGGCCCCCGGAGGCAAAAATCATTGTTTTTCCATAGGTTTTTGAGAGATTTTGGAGCTTCCACCTTTTCGGCTTCCCGACGCCCCAAGACGGCCCAAGAGGCCCCCAAGATCGCCCCAAGAGGGCCCAAGAGGCACCCAAGAGGGCCCCAAGATGGCCCAAGAGGGCTCGAAGACGGCCCAAGAAGCCTCCAAAACGGTCCAAGAGGGCCCCAAGAACGCCCCCAAAGGGGCCCCAGAGAGGGAACACGAAACAACATTTCGAGCCCTCGGCCCTAAGAAGCCCCTACGAGGCCCCTAAGAGGCCCCAAGAGGCCCCCACGGGGCCCTCAGGAGGCCCCCAAGAGTCCCCCAAGCGGCCCCATGCCCCCCCGAGCGCCCCAGGAGTCCCCCAAGCGGCCCCAGGAACCCCCAAAGCGCCGCATTGACACCAGGCCCTCGGGCAAACGGCAGACATGAGACTGTATGGGCCGGCGGAATGAGCGAAGCGATTAAATATGGGAAGTGGGGGGGAAGACAAAGACCCAGAAAATATGGGAAACTATGGGGAATCTTTTTAGGTGTGTGTATTTATTTGTGTGTCCTGGGGCCCCTTCAGGGGTGCCTCCCTGGCCCGGGGTGTCCCCATGATCTCCGGGGAGGCGCAGGGGGCCTCCAGAGCACCCCTCATGAGGCCCCGAGTCTCACAGGGTTCGGTCGGGTCTGTCCTCCTACAGGGGGATTTTGGACGAAAAATAATCAATACCCCAAAAATGTTCCAAAGATGCCCAAAACAGTCCCAAAAGATGCCCAAAAGAAAAATAACATACGAACATATTCAAACAGTCCCCAGACTTTTTTTTTGTTTTACATATTTTTCTCCCCCCTGTAGAGTGACAGGCCCGACTTAACCCGAGTATCATAGGGCACGGATTCTTCCAAAAAGGGCGCGAAAAGCTATGGACACTCTGGGCCAGGATCACTTCGGGCAACTGCCGGGCCCTGCAACCAGGCCTCCCCCCCTGCGTCTCCCCGCGAGGAGGGTGGGCGAGGGCGGAGGAACGGGAAGAGACGGGAAGGGGAGCGAGGTGAGATGGGGGATGACGGGAGGGGGGGGGGAGTGAAGAGGGTGTGGGTGTGGGCACGTCTTTAGCCACCCGGCCTGCGAAATCGGCATCGTGTGAGTCGGAGGCGGGTTGAGCCCGGAACCCTGTGCTGCCTCTCCTGGACGCTCTCCTGCCAGCATGGCGACCCCTCACCTTCAGGAGGCGGGATAACGAGGATGAAGAGGGTGATGAGGGATTGAGCTGAACTGATACTTGAAGGCCGATGTTTAGGAGCAGTCTGAATGAAAGGCACTACTAGAACATTCGAACAGATGCGAGTTCGAGGGGGTCGTAGTGCATCTTTCCCAAAGAGAACGGCGACGGAAGGGGACATACACTCACCTCCACATTTCCAAGATCTCCAGGGAGGCCTCCCCTCCACCTTCCGCATGGCTTCCTCCATAGGGAGGAGTAGGGAATAAGCACGAGGATGGAGGTAGGAGAAGGGAGGAGGGAAGGTGAAGGGAGAGGATGGAGAGGGGAAGGGGGAGCACAGGACGAGGAGGGAGGCTGCGGCGCTGGATGCTGCAAGGCTGTGCGCCGGGCGGCGCCCTCATCCCCATCCTCCTTCTCCGCCTCCTCCCCCTCTTTTGCATGCTTTCTTCCTCTGCCTCGAGGGGATGGAGGATGAAGAGGAGAACTCGGATTCAAATTCGCCAGAGACCCAGTCAGCATGGCGACAAGGACACGCGCTTGCCCGGGAGATTCGAAACGCCACCGGCGCTGGCCATTGCCGATCGAGGCCACGTTGCAGTCCCACGAAAAAAGGCAGGATGCGTCAGAGGTCAGGAGCCCACCCCCCCCTGAACACCCGACGTCATGTCGTTTTTTGTGTCGTGGGGGGAGGAGGATGAGGAGGAGGAGGAGGAGGAGGTGGAGGAGGAGGAGGCGAAGGAGGAGGCGAAGGAGGAGGAGGAGGAAGAGGAGGAGGAGGTGGATGATGATGATGATGATGATGATGATGATGATGATGATGATGATGATGAGGAGGAGGAGGAGGAGGAGGAGGAGGAGGAGGGAGGAGGAGGAGGAGGAGAGGAGGAGGAGGACGAGGAGGAGGAGGAGGAGGAGAGGAGGAGGAGGAGGAGGAGGAGGACGATCCCAGGGCCAATTCTTCATCCCTGGGACCAGCTTCTCTTCCAGGGTCGCTTCTTGATGGCGCCTGGGACCGAGGCGGGCCTCCCAAAGGCAAGAGCCCAGAAAAGCTGAGACAATGGCGGCTTAAAATCGGTCACCGGACCCCTCCTGGGATCCAAATGCGCTGCGCTACCCTGGAAGAATAATGCCAGTCTCGCGCGCGGCCTGCCTCCCCGCGCCCCTCAATCTCAATGCTTACGCGGAGCGCCGCGCGAAACGACTTTTCTTTCGTCGGCCGCGGCTGGCTCATGATTGAGGGACAGGCCCGACTTAGCATCAGCTTTCCAAGGGGGTGCAACTTTTCCGACCTGCGCTCTGCCGGGGCGACGATGGCCCCCCCCCCCGAAGCTCAACTGCCGCTGCCTTCACCCCGTACCCCCGGCGTCGCTACCTGTTCACGACGTCGGCCCCTCGGAGCCAGGATCCCTCCCCCAGGACCAAACTTTTCGTTCCGAGTCGGTTTTTTGTTGACGGTCCCGAGGCCCGGCGAGGGCCCTCCCGCCGTGTTTTTTTCCACAGCGCGAAGGCGTCTGGCCAACTCGCCCTCCTCTGCGCCTCGACTCAGTGGCCCCGTCGGCGCAGAGCCCCTCCGAGTCGCTCCCTGTCCGCCGCGGAACCTCGAGGCGGGACTGGCCGCCACGCCACGGAGCTTGCACTGTTGAAGGGGCCCCAGGACACACAAATAAATACACACACAAATAACGGGATTCCTCGTATTTTCCCATAATTTCTGGGTTTTTGTCTTCCCCCCCACTTCCCATAATTTCCAATATTTTCCCAGGAATCGACGAGTAATTGTGTCTGTGTGTGTTTTTTCCCTCCTGAACTATGAGAGTGCTCGGTGCGCGCGTCACCCCTGGGGATGCGACGCGCACATCATAGCTCGTGCGTTGGCAGAACTGGGTGTCGTGGGACCCGTCTTAAGGATGTGTACTGGGGGTCGCCCCCCCCGCCCCGTTCCACTGACAGGAACTGCCATCACCTCAAAAAACACCAGCTACGGCAGACCTGGTTTAGTGATCCTGTCCAACTTAGGGGCCCCGGGGCCCTACTACTGACCGGGCCCCCTTACCTGGGGTCCTGGCGATACCCGAGCATCGGTATGTCGGGGGGCTGCCGACCTTGCCGCGCCGGCGGAGGAGCCACTCCGCGTCGCCTCCGATCCGCTGCGGCACCTCGAGGCCCGGCCAGCCGCGGAGAGCTCCTCACGGACCGCCGGCCCTCCGCCGAGGGCCCGGGGCGGCGCCCGCCGCCCGGCGTCTGCCGGGCGGCGGCGCCATGCGGCACCGCCCGCGCGGCGCGCGCGCGCGGCAGCGCCGGGCAGGGCGCGCGCCGTCCCGGCCCAAGACGCGGCAGGTCTGGGCGCGCAGGTTCCGGGCCAGACGGCCGCGGGCATCGAAGAAGAGAAGTACGCCCCCCGAGAGGTCCTTCGGCTCAGCGATCTGGCCCCATGAGCGTCTCCATGGCGACGGGGGAGGCGAGGATTAGGGAACTGCTGGATTTCGGTATGCCAGGACACCGAGATCCATCAGTTCAGTATGATCCTCGCCTCCCCAGTCGCCATAGAGACGCTCATGGGGCCAGGTCGCTGAGCTGAAGGATCTCAGGGTGCGTAAGAGAAGAACGTGCGCGTAAACTTTCGGAGCTCCGCGCGGACTTCTCGGATCTGCGCTGGGCCACTGGCGCCACCTGGCGCCGTCCCTGGCGAGCTCCGCACGCCAGGAAGGGGGGTGCAGCGCCGATCCGAGAAATCCGCGCGGACTTCCGACAACTGTTGCTCTCTGAGATCCGACCTTTTGAAACTAGTGCAGCACAATTAGCAACAGACCACCACTGGAGCCCTGGACCCCTTCTTCGGCGTCCTGGGCCAGAAACCGAGCGAAAACACCCGCTGCGAAAACACTGCAACGCCAAGATCTCAGGGTTTATACGGTCGGACCTAAGACAGAAACACCCCTCTCAAGAGCACGAGAAGAACCTGAGACCCTCCGCCGGCCAAACCACACAGCACATCCAAAGATACCCGCCGAGAACACCCAACAGACACGCAGAACGTTTGGGCACCCTCTCCGAACCGACCTCGACCTCATAGCTCGGTCTTCGGGGATCTTCTGACCCGGGTCAACCCAGACCCGGGTCAGTCAGGCCTTGCAGAATCCTGCAAGATCCTGCGCGACCCTGCACCCAAACCTGGGTCAATGCGAAGGATCCTGAAGGATCCTGCACCCAAACCCGGGTCAATGCGACCCTGGCCCTGCAGGATCCTGCAAGATCGGGCGCTCTGGCTGAGCCTCAGGAGGAGGGAGGAGGAGAGAGGAGAGAGGAGAGAGGAG
>CAUYUJ010016946.1:0-89694 GCA_963575745.1 Prorocentrum cordatum
CGCGGAACCTAGAATTCCGCACGGAGCGCCACAAGAGTATGTTTATGTAGTTTTTTCTTTGTGTAGTTTCGGTAGTGTGGGAATGCGTGGCTCGCGGGTTCCCGCACTTCGCTGTGCCGTGTCCGCTCGATCCATTTGCAGATTGGAGATGCAGGAGAGTGTGGTTCGTGCTTTCCTGCACTTTTGGTTCCCCACATCACCGTTAAGCAGCATCGCCGTTAGCCCGGCCTAAGAAGGGGGGTCACCACCGTTGGGGGGGGGGCTTCGGTAGCGAATCATAGGAGCCTCGCGTGTCCCCGAAATTTCTTTGCTAGAACGCACTGGCGTGCGCCAGCGTGTGGTAATCGATGATGATCTAGCGTGGGTTAGCGTCGATCACCAGTATCGATCACCAGCGTCGATTGGCGTCGGTCAGCGTCGATTCGCAAGGGCCAGCAATATAGCCTGGGGGGCTCTCAGGTCTTGCCGCAACAGGGGGCCGCCAGCTCTCCTCCGGGCACCCCCATGGGACGGTGGGAGCCACCCACATTGCCGTTGAACTCCTCCTCCTCCTCCTCCTCCTCCTCCTCCTCCTCCTCCTCCTCCTCCTCCTCCTCCTACTCAGGACTCCTTCTCGGGACTCCCCGTGGCCCATTTCAGGCTGAACATGAGGATGAAGTCGCCAAGCGTACGCCGCCAGCCACATGAGTTTTCTCAATTCCTTCTTCGATCTGGGACATACGTACTACAGTCTAGAGGGGGCACGAAGCCGCATCGACTATTTCCTAGGACCTCGAGCTCTTGTGGACACGGGGATAAACATGCACATTCCAGAAACGCCTTCAGGGCCTCCCAAACATGATAGACCATGCTCACATGTGCCTCTGCATGACCTTACCCGCACCCACCCCTCAGCAGCAGCAGCAGCAGCAGCAGCAGAACATCCAGTGGGGCTAGGGGGCGCTGGGGCGCTGGCGGCGACATTTCAGACAGGGCACCGAAGAGGAGAGTTTCTGGAGCGCCTGGGGCAGGTTTGGGGGAGGAACGGAAAATCTTGTGCCGCGCCCTCACGACAGATGGCGGGCCGACCCGACACGCTGGTGCGATAGCGTATGTTATCAGGGAGGTCGCTAGTGAGTTCTTTTCGGCTGAGAGCGTGATCCCAGACTGGCTCCAGGAGGCTAAGGCTGAACGTCGCAGATTACTAGAGGAACGAGCTACCTTACGCGACCTGGGGTTCCTGACGACAAGCGAGCCCCATCCGACGAATCGACAGGGCGATTAGGTTACACGCTCGATGGTTTGAATGGTGGAGGAGGGAGTCACTGGAACTGGAAATACGGGAGGCATGGGAGGTGCGGGACCAAGCTAGAGTAGGCAAACTCGTTCGACTCCGAGCTGGTACCAGGATGGGGCCCCGTAAAAGGTGTTACCTCGCCCTCCCGATGAGCCGCCCCAGCTCCGCTGAGTTTCGGGAGGCCCTTCAGAAACCAGAGGTGGAGGGCGGCCTGACGGCGGTCGACACGGTCTGAGGTACGCATCTGAAACCCGACAAAATAAAAGGCCCTGATCGAAACCCCTTGGGATGAGCTTCCACCATACGGGCCCCGAGGTCTCCCTCTACCCACGAACGAGGATCTGGAGCAGGCGGCTGGGGACTTAGAACACCTGAAGAGGCGACCCCGTCATTGTCATCACCGCCGCTACGCCCCACCATGGTCATGGCCCGTTGGGGTCACGAAGCTGTTCCTTTTCCGCACTTAATTGTTTTCACCCAGGCCTCTTTCGCGAGGGCTTGGGATCCACGTGGCGTGCACGTGACCCTGACCACTTGGACTTCGGAACTCGGGCAGCCCGGCCGCGACGCCGCCGGCTGGTGGTAGACGAAGTCCAGGCGAGTTCAGGATATGATATGCTATTCCAGTTGCTAGCACATGCTCGCGCACGGCAGCTACTCCCACAGCAATCACGCACGAGTCATGCAACAGCTATCAGCAAGGCTGGCAAGACACCCGCGGGCAATACTGTACAAGATATCACACGGTGTCTGCGATTATTGTACCGTTTCTGTCGATGGTGGAGGCTGCTCCTGCGCGTCAGCCTAGCCGACTATGGCAGCCAGTTCGCACCCCCCCTGGGCGCACGGTGGCATCATTCACAGGAGGAGGGAGGGGCTCATGATCCGCATCAAATTCGCCATGTGGAATTTGCGCCGACGCAGACACTATTACCTGTTCAAATCGTAGGACCGTATGTAATGAGAAGCGCGTTCGGCACAGGACATCACGCACGCTTACATGACGCGCATACGTCTCGAGGAGCAAATGAGTATTACGACGAGTATTACGACGAGCTGTTTACACAACATGGGAGCACGGGCATTCTCTACTTCGAGGTTACTGCGACGCAGCGATGAGGCCGACGACGGGTGGAAGGATGGGCGACTCGAATGAGCCAGAGATTTTCATGGAGTTCTTCTACCCTATCGCCAGCGCCTGGCAGCGTGAACTCGGGCTGGTCTTGGGCGATAGCATGGCGTGCAAGAGTCCACTGTTCGACCGCTTGGGTCACCTGGCGTTCGGAGGTTTCATCGGCGACCTGGTTCGAATCCTGGTTGTGCCGAGGGGTGCCGCGCGAGAGGCCCCGGGCCCCGACCGCTTTCACAATGGCATTTAATATGGGAACTTGTCGGAGGGGGACACGCGCAGCACGCGGGCACAAACACGAAATCTTAGCGCGCCAGCTACTAACAGGGGCACCAAGGAGCAAGCGCAGCATGTTCTTGGCGAATGTAGCAGGCCGAGTCTGGCCAGGCTTGGAGGCCCATGTGCGTCCTGTGAAGGAATATTGCGACCCGCCTGGATGCCGCGTTCATCGCTCAGACCCGATGGAGTTGAGAAGACGCGTGCGAGCCCGCATTCCCCCATGTCCGTCAGGTTCTCGGCTCAAGACGTTGCGGCCGCGCCCGGCCAGCGGCGTTCGAGGCCCCCTCGAGCGCGCCGAGCTGCCGCCGCCCTCGCGGCGGCCAGAGGACACCTCTGAGGAGCGAGAGCAGCTGCGAGCAGGCTTTCAAAGACTAGCAGCATTTGGTGAACGGCGGCCTCGGCGAGATCTCGGCAGCGGCCCCAGGCAGCGCGGCTGCCGCGCGCAGTGCCAGCGCTAGTGCCGGCCCCTGCCCTGGACAGGGCCCAGAGCGCGCCATCGCGGTTCGCAGCCGCGAACGCTCCCTTGCTTGTTCGGCCCGTTTGCGCAACGGCAGCAGCAGGCGATCGCGACGGCGGCGTCGGCGCCGGAGCTCTCCCGCGAGGCGAGGCCCGCCCCCCGGCGGCTCCTCAAGGGCCCCCCCCCCCGCCTCCAGCGCCTCTGGGGGCGACGGTTCGGGGGGCAAGCCGCCGCCGCAGAAGATGACCGAGAAGGGCGAGAAGGACGGCGACGCGCAGATGACGGGCGGGGGCCAGGGCAGCAAGAGCGACAATGATGGCGAGGCGAAAGGCAAGGGCGGCAGGGGCGGTCGCCGAGGTGGCAGGCGCCGCGGGCGCGGGCGCCACAGCGACAAGACGCTTCAGAGCTCGTTCAGGCTGCGGCTGGCGTCGGGGGCCACTATCGACACCCTCGCGCTCTCCGCGCAGCGCCGCGCCGAGGCGTTGCGAGAGGTGGGCGGCCCAGTGGCGAGCATGGCAATCGGCCTCCTACAGAGTCTGAAGGAATGCGACGTCGGCGGGAAAGCGAGACTCGATATCGACGAGTACCTGGGCCAGGTGATGCCGCCAGGCGAAGCCGAGCCCACGATGGCAAGAACGAGTATCGAGCTGGACGCGGCGGCGATCCGCGTCGAGACGTGCCACGACGAAGAGATAGTGAAACTCCAGGTAGCAGCGCCAGCGTGGCCGATGAGGGGAACGGTCGCGACCGCCTCCCCCGCGGAGGGAGCGGCCCTGCGCCGCGCCGGTGCAGCCCCGCCTGGTTGGCTGGAAGACGAGATGGCAAATTGGCTCGACGTCTTGACCCAGTAGTGTTTGTCCGTGGAGCAACGATCGGGGGCGCGGCGCTGAGGCGCTTCGGATTCCAGCAGGGCTTCCTCAATGCGGTCCACGCTCTGTACGCAGACGCGGAGGGCTATGTACTGCTTGGTGGAGTTCATCGCTTTCTGTGCGTCTTGGCCAGCGGTTTTGCTCAAGGTTGCCCGCTTCCGGGCAGCGTTTGGGCGGCGGCCGTGGATCCGGTCCTTCGTGCTCTCGCCGCGGTGCTGCCTACCCCTGCGGCTATGCCGACCTTGCCAGCCATCCCCGCAGCTGCTCTCTCGTCCGTGGCACCAGGCGGGCCACCGAGCGACTTGTTGATAAGGGATAGGCTGGTATGCCCGTTTTCGAGACCAAATCCTATTGCTATGCCGACCTTGCCAACCAGTTCACCGCTGCTACCTCGTCCGTGGCGCCAGGGGGGCCACCGCGCGGCCAGGCGATAGCGGATGGGCCGGCACGGCCGTTTTCGATATCATCGGCCTCGGGCTCGGACCCTCACCTCCGCGATCTTCACCATGGCGGCCTGGCTGCTGCTTGCGCCGACGACGTCGCGGTGGTCAACCGAAATGTCAGACAATTTCCACGTCTTGCGAGCACATTTGATTATGCTGGCGAGCTTGGCAACTTGCATATTCAACCGAAGAAGTGCGTCATCCTTCCTCTCTGGGCGCCGCTCTCGGAGGGGCTGGTCCGCCGAGTCCGCCATTTCGTGGAGCTCCTCGTTCCTCTGTGGAAGGGCTTCCGAATCGAGGGCAAAAGCAAATGCCTGCGCACCTCGTTATCAGCCCCGGCGCCACAGAGGAGAACCAATGGCGGGATGCGGCTGGCCAGTGGTGGCGCCGCATTGTACATGCTGGACATTCGGGCGCGCCCGTGGATTCCAACGTGCGGCTCTACGGTACAGCGTGCTTGCCTGTCCTCTCATACCTTGCGCAGTTTTTCTCACCGCCGAAGGCCCGTGTCCGCAAGGAGTTTCATGCGCTCCACGGGGTACTGCGGCTGCCGCCGTCCACAGTCAGGCTCTCGGATATCCTCGCCTTCGACGCGTGGCTCCCAACGTCAGGAGAACGGTCGATGCGCGCCCTAGCGGCGGGGGCATTGTGGCGCACAGCGGAGCGCACCGTCCCCTTATGGAGATCGGCGCTTCGGCGGCTGGAGGCGGTGACTGTTCGTCAGGTTGGTCTTCCTCGACTCGTCGTGGGACAGTGGTCTCCCGCCTTCTGGAACATGGGCGCGGCAATCGCACGGCGCCCCAAGCTGCCTCACAGGACAGGCCGCTTGGCAGCAAGGGCAACCATGTGCAAGGCGGCCGCCGCGAAGGCACGGCGCGTTGCGAAGTTGCCCGAGAAAGCCGGCGCGCGCCCCCACCCTCAACGGGATGTTGTTCGTCATGTCCAAGCAGAGTGCTACCCCGACAACTTCGAGTACACCTCGCGGAAGCCTTGCGGCGTGGACCGGGACGGAATGCGTCCAGAACGATCGCCGAGATCGATGGCACGGTCTCTGGGAGTTCTTTGCCTCACAGCCGCCAGCCTGGCGGTGGGTTGTGTTGCAGACTCCAGCGGGCGGCTGGCGCACGAGCTGCCGCATGCATGTCTTGCCCACGCGCCACGCATGCCTCTTCGGCTGCGAAGACGGCCTCGACGAGATCAGCCACTACGTTCAATGTCGTCGCGCCTTTCATTGGGTCACAGAGCCGCCCAAATTTGCGCACAGGGAGGTTCCACATCGCCTCGTGCTCGGCACCCGCGCAGACTATCCGGAGGAGGCCGCCCACGAGTTCCCGCGCCAGACCACGGCGCGCAACCTCGTCGTCCTGAACTACTTTTTCTTGGAAGTCAAGCTTTCCACTACCTCTGCGACAACCCCTTCCTATTCCGTGCGCAAGACCTGCCACAGGACCGCCCTGGACAGGCTTAGCCAGCACTTCTGAGCCTGGCCCCGCCCGCCGGCCGAGCCTGACGAACCGCATGAAGACACTGGCGTTCCTCCCCCTCCTCCTTCTCCTCCTCCTCCTCCTCCTCCTCCTCCTCCTCCTCCTCCTCCTCCTCCTCCTCCTCCTCCTCCTCCTCCTCCTCCTCCTCCTCCTCCCCCTCTCCCTGGCAATGCAATTTGATTGTTGATTTTGCTGTTTTACACGTCGTCTTCGGCGCTTCGTCGCTTTTGGCCTCTGGGGGGCCGTGTTCTAGCCCCGGGATCGCGAGAGACGGATCCAGGATGAAGATCTACCCCTGGGGAAGTCCCCCGCACGATTTTTCATCCGATACGCAGCATGATGATATTCCGGCCCTGTTCTAGCCTTGACCACCAGACTTTCGAACACCAGGAAAGTACCCAAATTGGAGCATGCTCACGTGTCGGACCTTGGGAGGTTATACTTGTTCGGCATTTCGCTAGCGTGTCGGGCAGACATTCGGTAGTTTTCCCTGTGCTCGAAAGTATTTCGTTTTTTTTGGTCTCGGAGTACGATGGGAACAACAGTAGCGGAGCAGCCGTACTGGAGTAAGGTGGGGCCCGATTGTTGCTACGGTAGGCTCGTGTCGTGTCGACCGGTGGCGGCTCCAGGTTGAACGACGCCTGTGGCCCAGAACGATCTGACGTCTCTGAAACGGCCGATCGTTCAAGTTTGAACGATCGCCGCGGTGTCAAGAACCAGGTTCCGGATCGACACGACACGATGCCGCCGTAGATTGTTCCCAGGCTAGCCGAGATCATTCCTTTAGCTGCCAACAGCCTGCATGGTCCGTCTTTTCCGAGGACGCAAGATCTAGCACCAGGGGGTAGCAAATTCCCTCCTGCCTGGACATCGAGTTTCCTTCAAGCAGAGACACTGCCTAAACCTTGAGTGCCGGAGCTGTCCGCGGATCTCCTGGATCGGCGCCAGGCCCTCCTGGCGGCGCCTTGGGCGCCACCCGTGCTGAGCTCCGCGCGCTACGAAGCCATGAGGAGAGTCCACGACCGATCCAGGAGATGCAGCCCGAGCTTTGGAAGTTCCAGCATCGGAGCTCGAAGAGCTTTTGGGATGTTGGGGGTCGTCTTGGAAGGTTCTGGAGTGATCTCGGGGGCCACCTACCCGAGGAAGCGGCGCCTTATTGAGAAAAGTGGCTCCCACCACAGTGGTGACCCCTCGTTTGCGGCAGCTGTTCTGTGGCTTCTGTCAAGTTTACTTGCGAGGAGGGGGAGGGGTTAGGGCGTGGCGAGGCCTGAATGGAAATCTCGACTTCACGCAAGCCGAGACTCACTTGTCCGCCTTTTCGGCCCAGCATTGCTAGAAATGGCGGCGGAAGGGTGGGGAGGGGGAAAGGGGGGGCGGGAATGCCATGCAAGTGGATTCGCTTGAGTCTCAAGAAGAACGCCCTTTGTGGCACTGCCCCAGGTGCTGGAGGGGGAGCCCGAGGGCCGCCTGGACAGCCTTCGCCCGCTCCGCGTGTCGGAGGTGGAGAAGCAGGAGCTGCTCCCCACGGTCGGGAACTTCCGGAGAATTGGCGTGTCGCTCTGCCGGCTCTGGCACACCACGCTTCGTTGCGACACGTTACCCAGGTCCCAGTCCCCAGGCCACAACGTCCCGAGCTTTTCGAAGCCTCCCGCCCCGCGGGGCGGAGCGACACGCAATCCACTCGCAGGGCATAGCCTATCGCAGGGGCCGCCGCGGCGACACGCTATCCAAAAGTTCCTGACTGCACTCCCGCTGCATCGATCATCCGTCCGCCCCCCCTCCTCCCCCCCTTCCCACCCTCCCCTGAGATCCAGGCGTTGCATATTTTTTTCCACACGGGCCGTGTCCGTCCAGGGTCGGACCCCGGCACGCTCACAGATCGATCCGGTCTAAGAGATGCCGCAGAAAGCTCTGGTCGCGATTCCTCTCGCTTCGTGGGGTGCACGTCCGCACGCAGAGACTGGGCGTTGGGTGGTTTGCTCTGCTCGTCTGCCGCGAAGTTCTGCCGTGTCGTTCTGCCCGCACTGGGGCGCTGCCAGCACCACGGAAGGCGGATGCGCCCCCCCCCGTTTCGGCGCCAGGAGGAGCGTGCGGATGTTCACGAGGGCAAGAGCACACACTGCATGTCAGCACAAGGCAGCGCCAAGTTCGAGCTCCGACGAGCACGGCAGCAACGCGCCTTTGTATATGATTCCGCGGGCTTCTGGGTGGCTTCTTGGGGCCGTTTGGGGGCTTCTCCGGGGCCTTTTGAAAGCATTTGGGGGCCCCCTGGGGCCCTCTTGGGGTCCTCTTTTGGGCCGCTTGGGACCCTTTGGGGGCCTCGTGGGCCGTCTTGGGGCCTTGCGCCGTCTGGCCCCTTCGGAGGCCGTCTCGGGGGCCTCTCGGGACCGTCTGTTCTCTCTCTTTGGGCCTCTTGGGCTGTTGGGGGCCTCGTGGGGCCCTCTTAGGGGCCTCCTTGTAACATCTTGGGGCCCGCCAGAGCCGTCTTGGTTCACCGAAGCCCCCAGGGCGGGGAGGCACATAGCGACCCACAGCTCCATCCGGTATACCTCTCACACGCTTCGAAGGAGATCTACCGGAGCCCCCTCGGGGCATAAGGGGGGGGAGGGCACATAGCGCCCTCCAGCCCACATCGGCACACCCCACTCACGCCCCACCCCACCCGCAGTTTCGGCACGCGTTTCAAGCCTTCCCACACGATTCGTGGCCCCATAGGGAGCTCCACCGAGGCGCCAGTGGGTGCGTCCACAGCGGTTCCCCGCCATTTCGGCGAACCCCTCATTCGTTTCGTGGCCCCATGGGAAGCTCCTCCTAAGATCCCAGTGGGTGCGTCCACATGAGGCTCCCGGCCCATGTCGGCACACTCCTCCCACGCCCCATCGATAAATACCTTCCTTCGTGCCACTTGCAGATGGTTGGGTCCTTCGCCAGGGTAATGTGTTTCTTCAGAGGGGCCGTACTGAATTGCTATAGTTGCAAGCCTTGCCAGCCTGAAGCTCTCCAAACACAGGAGGTGGCAACCAGCAATGGCGCCGCCAAGAAGCAGATGCCCTTCACCTGCCCCGTCTGCTCGGAGGGCTTCAAGACTTGGAAGCTCTGCAGGGACCACCTCAAGAGGTCTTGCGAGACCCGTTGTTGCGACCGCCAATCCGTATTCTCCCCTCCACCTCCACCCCTTCCCTCTTCGTAGGGAGTGCGTGTGGAGTCAGAAGGCAAACTTGCACCCTCGGTCTCTCAACCAAGGCGATATGTGGTCTCGCTCTAGCGCCCGATCTGGACTGGGTTGCCATGACGGTGATCTCACCCACGCGGGGGTCGATCAGAGGGGCTTGATGCATGTGCCACGTTACTTGGTATGTTTGGGAGGTCTGTGTAGGGACGCTCCAGCTCCGAATATCTTTGGAACCGAGGCCGTCTACACGCCAAACTCCGTGGCCGACCCAACGACGTGGCGCATACATCAGGCCCACCCAAGTAGACGGTTCCCTCCTTAGGGGTTCCCTTTGAGGGCGTGGGAGGGAATTGTGAAGTAGGGCCTGACTGGACTGGCGGTCGCAGTATATTGAGTATACTGGTCTCTGAGGTCTGGACATCTCACCCTGTCAGGGCCCAGCCGCAGCGGCTGGCGGGAGCTTGTCGAGAGCCGCTGCAGGACCGACGGCAGGTATGCGTACGCCGTGTGAGCGTGAAAAGATGTTGCAGTCTCTGCGAAGAGCCCAGCCTTCCGACCTGGGCGCTCCTCGGCGGCGAGCCCAGGGGGTCAAGTGAGAAGGGGGCAGGCCTTCTCAGAGGGCTGCTGGGCTTCTCAGAAGCCCTCGCGCGGTCTTGGAAGCCGTCTGCAGCTTCGCAGAAGGCTGTCAGGGCTTCTCAGAATGCGCGAGAGCTTCTGAGAAGCCCCGCCGCCCTCTGAAAAGGCCTGCCCCCTCTCACTTCCCCCCTGGGCTCGCCGCCGAGTTTCACAGGGGGGGCCTCCTCTTCGCGGAATCGACGGGCTCGCCGATCGATTTTGGGCGAACTCGGGCGGGAAGGGGGAAGACGCAAAGCAGTGTCGGCTTCGCTCGCAAGGGCAGGCTGGCGGATGAAGGGCAGACCTCCTCCAGGAAGAGTCTAGTCGCCACGATTGGACACAGCTCGGAAAACGGGTCCGTTTGGACCCCGAGAGGGTAATGGGGACCGATGTTGATCATGATCTACCGTTGTATCAACTCGCCCTGCTCCGACGTGCTCGGAGGTGGGTACACGCCCCACTCTGCCAAGCCGATTATGAAATTGCCCTTCTTTGTTTCTCGGGGGAGGGTTGCGGTCGCAGTGTTTGCAGACCTACGCCCGCCGGGTCTGGTCTCGGGCCGTTCTCATGAGAGCGTCTGCTGCAAAGAGGTTTCTGTCCACCCCCGAGTCCCTGCTGCTGCACGCCAAGTGTCTGTTGACGTCGCAGCACATGTCCTGTTGCGGGGGGGTGTCTCGACGCGGAGTCGAGTTCGTCGGCCTGCCTCGTTGCAGTACCTTGATCCGGCGATCCGTTCAACTATTTGGTTATCAGGGAACGCGTCGAATCGTGAATGTCACTCTTGCTTGTCAGTTGTATAGCAGCCTTGCTTCGCTGACGTCCGGAACGTATACAATAAAGCCAAGTATTGTATACATGTTGGCGTTCCAACAGTTAAGTTCAGAGCTATTTTGGGCGCGTGCGCACTTGTTTTCCAAGCCTCGCCTTCGTACAGGCCTTGTGTTCGTATGTGGCGCGCCATCCACCCCAGGTGGTGCGACCTCCCCTTCTCCCCTCGAGGCGCGCCATCCACCCCAGGTGGTGCACCTCCCTCTTTCCTCATGGGGCGCGCCATCCATCCCAGGTGGTGCGCCCCCCTCCTCCGCGGCGCCTCCCCTCAGGCGCTGCCGCAGCCGTCACATCTGCTTCTGCACCGATCAGGTGCGTCTTCTTAGTACCTGGACTCGCGCTGCCTCCCACCGCCTCGGTGGGAAGCCGCAACCGCCTGCAGCTGCGTGATCCTCGCTTGTT
This sequence comes from Prorocentrum cordatum, assembly GCA_963575745.1. Classification (NCBI taxonomy): domain Eukaryota; class Dinophyceae; order Prorocentrales; family Prorocentraceae; genus Prorocentrum; species Prorocentrum cordatum. The sequence goes on from CAUYUJ010016946.1 coordinate 10,955, forward strand.
GCACGCGCTGTCCGCGGAGGCCCTCCCGTCAGCCATGACTCTGCGCCAGCCGGCCCGTGGTGCGTGCAGGGAGTCGCCAGCTGCCAGCCCGACTTGGGTGCCCGCGCTTTTGCGCCCGCCGCCCCCTTTTCGCTCCGCCGTCACGTCGCGAGGAGCCTTCGCCCTGCCACCCCTTGAGCGAGGTGCCGCCCGCCCTCAGCTGTGATGTGTGCACCGGCTGGGGTTCGGGTTCGCTGCCCTCCCCGTCGCCTCGCCGGCTTCAGACCGCGTGCGGATTCCTCTGCCTTGTCCCCCGCTCACCTGATGGCTGCCGGGGTCACCGTGGTCGCCTTGCCGCCGCCCTCTTTGGCGGGTCTCAGGCAACCACCGTTTTCTCGGTCTCGCCGCCGTGGTTTTGCTGTGTGGACGCGCTTCTGCGCCCCCGCCGCTTGCAGCACCGCTTCTGTACTGGCCGGTCTGGTGGGGACCCTTCCCCCCCAGCCGCCTAGAGAAACTACAGCTGGCAGCATTGCCCACGCCCCGCAGCCCGCAAAGCACTTGTTCCACCGCATTTTGCCGCCTGAGGTGCCGCTGTCCGCTCTGCTGCACCAGGGCATCGATGCTTCTCGGGGCGGCGTACCACCTTACGAGTATCAACCCTTCCACTACGGCGGCGCATCCCTGGCGCAGACAACGGCTTCCATGCTCAGCCATAGTGCGGAGTGATCCGTGGTACTTCCTCATCGCGCACTGCAGGCTCTGCCCCCTGGGTGTGGCCGCGACGCCGCCCCGTGCCCGCTGCCAAGGGTGAGGCTCTGGCTGGCCGCTCCGGCCGCTCCGCAGCGGGCCCCACCGCATGAGCGCCTTCGTTCCTCTCCTCCGCCCGCGGCCGATTTCCCTCCCCCTACTTTCCGATTCCTGCTGCCGGACAATTCGCGATGCCGTCACCGGGATTGCTTGATCGCGAGGGCGGACTGTTCCTGCCGCGCCGCGATGTGAAAAGTGTGCGTTTGTGTCCGTTGCTCTTGTACAGAACCTTTTTTGGACATGCAAATGTTCGAACCAGCTTGCAATCCGTATGGTCGTTCGACACCAATTACCGCACCAACCCCAACATGGGGGATAACTCTACCACGAAGATGGTCCCGAAACCGCAGGACGGCGTAGGTTGGGCCTGTGTTTGACCGCAGCGCGGGCGAGGCTTGTGCCAACATGGGCAGTGCCGAGATGGGCGGGTGTCCCGATAGTTTCGAGATCACTGGCGCTGTGGGGTCCCTGGTGACTGAGGCACGGCGCGCGCGGGCGGTGCGCCAGCATTCGCCCCGGTCGTTGTCTTCCCGGGCCCACTGCTGCAGTGATTAGCCGAAGCCTCCCTGCAGGAAGCGAGCCGCATGAATAGTGTATTTGCCGCATCGGACTCGTGGTCACCTTCGGGCCGAATGGTGTAATTGCCGAATCGGGCTCCAGGTGATTGTTTGTTTCATCCCAGCGGCTCTGGAGCTGAATCGGGCTGTCCAAAGACAGAAACGGAAAGAACGCAAAGAGAGGGCACCCGCATCTGTGTGGAAGGATGTAAATCTCAGGGATCGCTGGTGCGGCACCGGACATCTGAAGTCTGATTATAAACCCCTCCCATATACACAAAAAGACCCGAGTGGGAAAACAGTCCGAGTGTCTGGCAAGCTGAAGGCGCGGCAAAGCACATGGAGCAACACATCTGGCCGGCGAGGGAGGATGAACGCACAGCTTTTTGACGGCCCCCGGATCATAGAACAACGTTTGTTTTCTACCACGGACGCCATGACATTGCCCGAATTCCGGGGGGCAGACCGAACATTTAAAGGTGCCGGGCGCCGGGGCCAGACGACGTGCCCATGGAAACCTACAAAGAATTGGACGACGAAATGCTTACTCTCATTTTAACGGGGCTGAGAATTTGGTCGAAAGAGGAGGGTATACCAGAAGAGCAACTATGAACACGGGTCGTTCTGATTTACAAAAAGGAGACGGGCAATTTCAGCAACAACAGGCCGAGTTCCCCTTTGAATTTAATGTGAAAGATTTTCGCGGCCGCGCTACAACGTCGCATCGCCGCCGCGATTGATCCGTACCTCGAAAAGGTACAATACAGTTTCCGGAAGAAGCGACGAACGACACACGCAGTACACATCACACGTCGGATTGTGGATTTGGGAGAGAGGACGAGCCGAAACATCAACTTGATTTTGTTTGACTGTGAGAAAGCATTCGGCAAGATGTCGCACGCGGGCTGTTTAAAGTCATTGAAAGGATGGGTACCCACGAGAAGCTCATTTCGCTCACGCAAGAAGCGTGCAATAATCCACAGTTCCATGTGACATGGAGGGCATCGAAATTGCACCGCAAACACACGGGCATCCGACAAGGCTGCCTTTTGTCCACACATATGTTTCTCATCGTTGCGACAGTCCTGTTTCGGGACGTCCACAGCACGCCGGGGCTTCGTGAAACACTTGGTCACCACAGGGTACTAAACGCCCTACTGGATGAGGTCCAGTATGCGGACGACACCATCATCTTTTCGGAGGGCAAGGAGGCCTTGCAACAACTGCTCCTCACACGCAATCGAGAGGGAGGGCGAACCTACAGAAGTGGCCAACAAGTGCCACCGCACAGTGAGTCCAAATATTGGGGCAGCATGTTGCACGACAAGGGCGACCCTGTCAGGGAGGTGAACAAGCGGATCTCCGATGGTTTTGTCACCTGGAAGAAACTAGGGGAGATCTGGAATCATTCGGATTGCAGCGTAAGGCTCATGCTCGGCGTGTATGACTCCGTCGTGCGCTCTAAACTCACGTACGGGCTAAAGTCTGTGCAAGTAAATGACGCGCTTGAAAAGAAACGTGTCCCGTTTCAGTTGGAAGGCCTGAAGCATCTCAAACTCCAAACAAAACATACGTCAACAGGGCGAACACTGACGAGTTTTTTTTTTCTTTTTCATCACCGTGCCAATGAAGCAGCCAACAGGTGGGGGACAGAGCAAGGGCCAACGACCGTGGATTCCGGCTTGTTAAGAACATCGTACCAATCAGCGAATACTTTGAAGAAGTACGGCGGATGTTGATCGCCGGGGTTATTCGTGCGCAATTTTCTGGTCTCATTGCAGGCACCTGCATTCACAACGATACATTACGATTCATGTCTTACGGAAGTAGGCGGGTGGAGGGACCCAGGTTTGATGGGTGGAATTTGGGCATATCAACGTATTGGCGTCATCTCACATTACATCACTTTCCTGCACACGGGCAAACCGTTCTCTTTCGACCGTGTTGACCATGTCAGGCTGCTCAAAGAAACCGCGAGAGAGGGGAGGGGGATTGTCCTGATTCCGGAAGGAGGTGAATGCGGAGGAGGAGGAGGACGACGACGAGGCATCAAGCTTCTAGCTGCTTGTATTGTCTTTCTGGGCGGTACGCGCGGTGCTTTTCCACTCGGACAACGGCGTGCGGGTGGGAGTTCGCTCTGCGTTTCTGCCACGGGAAAATCCCAGCGGCTGTTCTTCATTTCTGCGCCGGGATTCGATTTCTGGCCCCAGGGCCATCAACAAACACACCGATTTGGCCCAGAAGCATGCACCCCAAGCAAGGGAGCCATATCAATCCATCGGAAGCCTGGGGTATATCACCGCCGGCCAGTGGTTTTATAGCTCGTTGACCACGGATGTCGTAGCTGAACCCACTGCGTGGTGCGAAGCGTGTGAAGGGCATGGTGATGCTGGCTTGGTATCGGATTGGCCCGAACACCATTGGAATCGCGGGTGGAGCGCCCTGTGGGACGTGAGGCACGTAGGGGGGTTGCAGAAGTGGGCCGCACTGACGTCTTGTTTGGGACCCTTTTATGGGGCATTTTGCGTACCTCGCGTCGGTTCCGCATGTCGGCAACGGTATAGAGCAAGAAAGCGATGAGGCGTCGAGGAGGGCTGGGGCTGGAGGGTGAGGGATGTGACGCGCGCGGTGTGCAACTTAAGCAATAACCCCCCTCTGCCGGTTGGACATAGTTCCTTGTTCCAGCGTCATGGCATTTACTTTTTTTTACCGCCGCGCCCTTCAACAACATATTGAAGGTGTACATGTTGTTGCGGTATGCGATCGATATGGGGCCATCTTCGGACCTCTCGGAGGCCATCTCGAGACCATCTGAGACCTTTTTGGGGCCTGGCAGCTTCAGGAAGGGCAATACGACAAGACGCAGTGAAACGCCTCAGGAATTCATACTGGCTCTTGCTTCTAAGAGCCCGTTTTTTTGCTTCTCAGAGCCCCCTCGGGCTCCGCGAGTCTTGAAGGCCATCTGGCGCCGTCTTGGAGGCGTCGACGATCGGGGGCTGTCCTGAAAGCCTCTTCCTACTCCTCATGGCGACGACGGCGGCAACGACCGACGAACGGCGACGGACGACAGCTACGACGACGACGACGACGACCTCACGGACGAAGTCTACTCTGGGAGCACGCGGTGGCATAAACAGGAACTTTCGGAGATCCGCGCGGATCTCTTGCATTGGCACGCGGAGCGCGCCAGGAGCGGCGCCAAAAGCGCCGCCGCCAGGGGATCCATCGCTGATCCGAGGAATCCGCGCGGACCTCCGAAAGTTGATAGTTATGTTATTGTGTGTTCCCCATTCTACCGACGAGGAGGCGTCGACGACGGACTACGGACGGCGGCCTCCGTCGTCGACGACGGCCGCGGCCTCGGCCTCGGCCTCGGCGGCGCGAGGCGAGCGTGTGGCCCGCGCTGCTGCCGACGCTGCAGGACGCCGCGGCCGTCGTCCGTCGCTCGTCGGTCGTCGGTCGTCGTAGCGGTTCTCGTCGCTCGTTGGTCGTCGGCGGTCGTCGGTGGTCGTCGGCTGCCTGACGTCGGTCGCCTGACGTTGTGACGTCGTCGCCGATGTGGTTTTCGGTCGTTGCTCGTCGTCGTGGTCGTCAGTGTTCAGTCGTGGTCGTCGTTCATCGTGGTCGTCAGTCGTCGTTGTCGCTATCGGTTGTCGTGGTCGTCGTCGTCGTCGTTGTCGCCGTCGGGCGCTGTGGTCGGGGTCGGATGAAGGAGTGAGGAGACAGGGCGGTTGCGAAGGGTGTGGAGCAATAGCTTGGCATCGTTCGGACGTGTGCATTTTTCTCGGCGGGGGCCATCGAGGAGCATCCTGGATCATCTTGCGAAAAAAATGAACACGCACGACATCGAACAATGCATGGGGAATGGACTTCCGAGCGATGGCGAGAAAGGGAGGGGGTGTGCAGATGGGAGGAGGAGACAGGGTCGAGACAGGTGGTGCGTAGAGCAGGGGTTCTGGGGTCTTATCCCTTCTCGTTCCCTTCCTCTCTCTCCTCGTCGCCCCTTGTCTCCTTGTTCTGCTCCTTCTCCCCCTTCCCCCCACCCCCGAGTAGAGGAGAGGGGAGGAGGCAGGCATGCAGGCAGCAGAGGGGAATGATTATGGCTCTGGTAGGTTATGCGTAAGTGTTTGAGGGCGTTGGCCTGCCTCTTTTTCCCGGCCTTCTCCTCCTCCTCCTCTTCTCCCCCTGCTCTTTCTCCCCCTCGTCTTCCCCCCTCCCCCCCTTCGGGGGACGGGGGGAGGTCTTCTCATATGTTTCGATGCGGTTCCACGGGCTTCGATTTGCCTACCCTCTCCTCCTCTTCGTCTGTCTCTCTCTCTCTCTCTCTGTACCTATCCTTATCCCTCCGTCTCTCCTGATCCGTCTGCCTCTTCCTCACCTTCTTCCCCAGCGGAGGGCATCCCGCCGCTCTGCCCTCCTCAGACGAAAGGAGGGGGGAGACGGGGGGGAGACGGGGCAAGCTGGGCGCGCTTGCGGCGCATCGGACACTGCAACCGGGCCGGGGAGCGCACGGCAGTCGGCAGACGTTCGGGTGGTGAGGAGAGGGCGCAGCACGCACACGCGCACACAAATAAGCAAACACACAAACACACACACACACTCACACACACACACACACACACTTTTGGCGTCGCAGCCCCACGCGCAGCGACAGGTCGTCGAATGTCAGAAAAGAGGGCGCGCGCGCCTAACATAGACACACACACAGACACACACACACACAAACACACACACACACACACACGCACGCACGCACGCACGCACGCACGCACGCTCGCAGGCACGCACGCACGCACGCACGCACGCACGCACGCACGCACGCACGCACACACAAACACACACACAAACACACACACACACACACACACTCACAACACACACACACACACACACACACGTACACACACATTTTCGCTAAACCCATGTGGGTAGGTCGTGGGTGCGTCGTGGGTGGGTCGCAGGTGGGTCGCGGGTGGGTCGCGGGTGGGTCGCGGGTGGGTCGCGGGTGGGTCGCGGGTGGGTCGCAAGTGGGTCGAGGGTGGGTCGCAGGTGAGTCGCGGGTGAGTCGCGGGGTGGGTCGCAGGTGAGCCGCAAGTGGGTCGCAGGTGGATCGCGGGTGAGTCGCGGGGTGGGTCGCGGGGTGGGTCGCAGGTGTGACCGGGGTGGTTCGCGGGTGGGTCGCGGGTTGGGTCGCGGGTGGGTCGCGGGTTGTGTCGCGGGGTGGGTCGCGGGGTGGGTCGCGGGTGGGTCGCGGGTCGTGTCGCCGGGTGGTTCGCGGGGTGGGTCGCGGCGTTGGTTGCAGGGTGTGTCGCGGGCGGAACGCGGGTGGGACGACGACAACAACCAACATTAACATCGCAACAAGCAGAATCTTCACCACGGATCGACACTTCAGCCACGCACCCAGGGACAATGAATGACCGTTCGGCCCCCTCACTCTGACTTACACGTTTCGGCGGTCGCCGCGGCCGCGCGCGCATTGACGAGGCGGAGAGGTCGAAAACGGCAGGCAAAAACGCACGGCCGGGCCCTCAAGCGGGATCACGCTGCGTCGTCGCGCTATAACCACCATGGCAGCTGGAAGCACATGGCCAGTCGTGCGGGGCAGGCTTAGGAGGACAGGGTCGACCGCTGAGGCGGACTTCCCGCGGGACAGCGTCCACGCATGGAGGGACGAAGACCGCCCGTGCGGTGGGGAGGGAGCATGGACAGAGGAACAGAGAAGCCGAGGGCGGAGGGGCAGAATGCTCCGGCAGCGCGACATGGCCGACGCACTCACACACAAACACACACACACAAACATTTGTTTTTGCTGGCCTTGGGACCGCGCGCGCGACGGCGCGGGGTACGCAGTCAAGCGGGAGAACGCGCGCGGCCCGGCCAGATCATGCGACGATGGGGCCCAGGGATACGAAGAAGGGGCAGATGGGGGGAGGAAGTGGGGGTGACGTGAGGCAGGGCTCTGGAGGAAGGGGAAGGAGGAGGAGGAGGAGGAGGAGGAGGAGGAGGAGGAGGAGGAGGAGAAGGAAGGGGGGGGGCGGGGGGCCAGGACGAGGACAGGGAAGGGAGGTCGGGGCTCAAGAGACGGCGGGTCAATGCAAGCGGGGGTCAGTTGGAGCGCCGTATCTTGCAGGATCCTGCAGCGCCAGAGGTGCACTGACCTTCGGCAATCCTGCAGGATTCTGCGGCATCCTGAGGGACACTGCAGGATCCTGACTGACCCGGTATTGGATTGACCCGGGGAAGGTCCAGGATTGGTGGACAGGAAATGACCACTGCGAAGTGCTCGCGGGAAAGGCGGGCGTAGCCTCCCGCTCCTCACCCCTCTATTCGCCCTTCTTCGCCGTCGTCGTCGTCGTCGTCGTCGTCGTCGTCGTGTTTGTCGCCGTCGTCGCCGTCGTCCGTCGTTAGCGTCGGCGTCGTCGCTGTTGTCGTTCATCGTCGTTGTCGTCGTTGTCGTCGGCATTGGCGCCGGCGTCGGCGTCGTCGGCGTCGGCGTCGTCTGGCCCCGGGTGCCGCGGTGACTGCGGCCGCGCGGCCTTCGCGCCGTCCCATCGGCGGCGCGAGGCGCGGGGACCCCTGGCGGCCTTCGGAGAGCGCTCCCTCCCCGTCGCGGCACCTGCCGCTGACCGCCTCCCCGCCGCCGGCCGCCTCCGGGGGTCGATCGGGGCTTCCTCCGCTCGGACGGGGACGAGGAGAAGTCCGTTCCAGAGCGTGCCCGAGCGCTCGCAGAGCGTTCTGGAACGCTCTGAGAAGGCAGCGGCGCCCCATACACCTGCCAGGCGCCGCAGGATCTCAGAGATGCCCGATGTCTTCTCACCCGAATTGATCCTCGTCATGGCTTCGTCTTGGCCTCCCCTCGAGCCCGGGATCCGTACAGGGTCACCGCCCGGGGAGCCAACAACCCAGGGTCCCAGGATCGACCCATCCATCAAGCAAGAAGAACCACCGGGCCGGAACCCCGACCGCAAGTGGGGGCTCCGGGATCTCCGCGCACACTTGTGCAACCCCATCCTCGTGGGCGAAATACATGTCGGTATCCGCGGCCTCGCGGGCCGGGCACTTGGGCCGCGACCCCGCAGACACTGCGTGCTTTCTCGCGGATGCCCCGCGCGGAACGCACCCGTGTGACTGCGTATCCGCGGGATCGCGGAGTCCAGACCGCGCAGGCGCGGATGCGGCCATGCTCGCCGCTCGTGATACCCCGTCGCCTCGCCCGTCCTCGGAGAGAGCCCGAGCGGGCCTAGCGCCCCTCCTCGGGAGACGCCGAGGGCTGGAGGCGGCCAGGGTGCCTCGTAGCGCGCCCCAGTTCCCTCGGTCTCTGCTGCCCCCCCCGCCTCTTCATCTTTCCTGCTCCCGGTGCTCCCTATCCTTCCCCCCCCGCTGGCCCCCCTCTCTCCTCTGCCTCTCCCCGTCTCCGTCTCCCCGTTGTTCCTCTCCCGCTCACCGCCCCCCCCCTGGTGGAGTGAGCTGATTAGCATAGCAAGTACTTCTACAGTTCACCGCGCAAGCAATCAGCACGATGTTATGATGAAAGCTCGCTTTTCTGGTGGACTGGGCTGGCGTGACCTTCTTTGAACACCCGTTGTTGCTAGCGACGCCGCCCCTACTTGGGGATCCCCAGTTCTCCTTGCCACCGCCCTACAGTTTCACACTATGAGTTCTACTCCCCCTCTTGCCCGAAGATGTCCTGAGAATGCCCCCCCCATCCCCGCACTGTTCCTGAACGCACGGTAGTTCCGAGGTGTACTTTTTCTGTGCTGTTCTAATCCGAACCTTCAACAAGAGTGCCCCCGCTGCAGCGTTGGCCTCATTTTGTGAGCGTTGCTCTGCTCCCTTCGTTCAGAATGGCGCTCCTTCCCCAGCGCGGGCCACACTTTGGATCCGAGTGGCTGTTATCCCCTTCCTTTTTCCCTCCCCCGCCGGTCCCCTTGGCTTCCAGCCCCTCCCGCTCCTCCCGCTCTTGCTGCTGCAGTTCCTCTCTGCCCGCCTCCTCCATCCTCATTATCATGTGTTTCCTACTGTCCTTCCTGCTCATCCTGCTGCGCATCCGCCACCTCCTCATATGTGGGCATCTCCCCATTTACAGATTGCGCGTGACACGATAGGGGTCCTTTCGGGTGCTCCTGGTCTGCTACGACACCCGTTGGGGCATATACAGAAAATAGCGGCACAATCGGAAGGGATAGGAGGGAGGGGTAGGACGTTCGAAATGGCGCGAGTATACCTGACTTGTCGTCTTTCCCTCTGCTCGCTCCCCATCCTCCTCCCGATCCCCCTCCTCTTCCCGGCTGCCTCTCCCACTTCTTCTTCTTCTTATTATTATTATTATTATTATTATTATTATTGTTACTATTATTATTATTATTATTATTATTATTATTATTATTATTATTATTATTATTATTATTAGTATTATTATTATTATTATTATTCCTCTTCTTCCTCCTCCCGCTCCTGCTCCCGCTTCCCCTGTGCTCGCTCTCTCCGTCTTCCTCCCGCTCCCCTTCTCTTCCCCTCTTCCTCCTCCCTACCCCCTCGCCTCCTCCCCCCTGCCCCCGTCCCCCTCCCCACTCCTTCCTGCCCGCTTCCACTGCCGCTCAGGCTGTGCCAAGGGGTGGGGGGTTCGCCGCTCCTGCCCAGGCGTGTCGCCCCCTCCCCCCGAGCACCGCGCATCGAGGGTGGGGCGGTGGGGGAATCGAGGACCGGGGGGTGAGGTCGTGGGGGGCCCCCTCCTCCCCGTCCTGCTCCCCCCGTCCTGCTCCCCCCTGGGGCTCGAGCAGCGTGGAAGGCCTTCGGAACGCGCCGCGCGGGAGCGGGGGCGGTTTTGGGGCTGGTGAGGGGGCGCCTGCCCTGGCCAGCGCGCCCTGCGGACCATGGCCGAGGCGAAGGCCCCCCAGTTCCTGAGCTTCAACAGCAAGATCTCTCCCGACATCGGCTCCTTCCAGCAGCCCAGCGCCTCGGACCTCGAGGAGATGAAGAGCAAGGACCCGCCCCTGCGGTACACGTGGACCATCTGGGAGCAGATCGCGCAGAACCCAGCCGACAAGGCCAAGGACTATTCCGACGCCACGCACCGCGTCGCGACCTTCTCCACGGTGAAGGGCTTCTGGAAGTACTGGAACTCGACGAAGAAAAACCGGCATAAGCATCCATTTGCCGAGGTTCGTGCGGTTTTCTTGGGTCGGCGCTGGGCCCCCCCTGGCGGCGCCTCTGGCGCCGCCCCTGCGAGCTTCGCGCGTCAGGGAGTGGGGTCCAGTGCGTATCCAAGAAATCCGCGCGGAGCTCCGAAAGTTTTATGCTTATGCAGTGTACCCCTTTAGGAACCACCTGCCACAGCCCAGCGAGCTCCTCGACGGGAAAAAGTTCGTGCGAGAAGCTGATGGCTCGCGCAGCATCGTCGACGCCCTCATGGTCTTCCGCGAGGGCATCAAGCCCGAGTGGGAGGACCCGACCAACGCCACTGGCGGGCACTTCCAGTTCCAGCTGCCCGCGTCGCTCGGAGGGGGCCCCATAGACGAGAAGTGGAACAACATCATCCTCGGGATGGTCGGCGGGTCCATCGAGCCTGCTGAGATGATAACCGGCGTCCGCTTGGTGGACAAGCTCGTGCTGAAGAGCCGCAACCCGGCTGTGCGCCTCGAGGTATGGTTTTCGAACATGGAGGACCACATCTCAACAACATGCGCACAGATAGAAGCGTTCAGGGCTTAGTGGGCCCTGGAAACGACAGGGCCGTTTTTTTACCAGTTCCGTTTTGCCGTTTTTTTGCCGGTTCCGACGCCGTTTTTTCACCGGTTCCGTCGCCGTTGTTTGACCCGTTCCGGGTCCAGTTCCGATCCTGGAGCCGTTTCTGTTGCCGTTTCCGGTCGCCGTTTTTTTGCCGTTTCCATTTTCAATGGACACTGGTTTTGGAAACGGTGAAAAAACGGCCCTGCCGTTTCCGGGGCCCACAAAGGTTCAGGGGTCAGCGCAGATGCCTTGGGTCGGCGTTGGACCCCCCCTGGTGGCGCCTCCGAAGCGCGCCCTTGGCGCGCTTCGCGCGCCACGTGGGGGGGGGATTCCAGCGTCGACCCCAGATTACCAGCCTGGAACACATCCCTATCCCTATGCTGGGCACCTCCTCATCACGATGCCAATCTTAGGGATTCCCTTATTTTTTCAGGGTGGATCCCTAAGATTGTCATCGCCTTTTGGCGTGTCAATCTTAGGGATAGGGATACGTTCGAGGCTGGTAACCAGACGTCTGCACGGGCCTGCGGAAGTTTGTGTTCATGATCTTTTTGCTGCGCCTCCAGAGGACACGGAGAAGGTGGACCTCCTGGAGAAGAGCCTGACGAAGTGCATGACGACCCGCCTCGACGGCACGCACTGCCAGCCCGACTGGGGGAAGATCGAGAGGAAGCCGCACGGCGCCCAGAAGAAGTGAGGGGCTCGTGCCGGCACTGGGGTAAGCGATTGCTGAAACGCATCGGGTGGATCCGGCGATGCCTCGCCGGTGAATCCGGAGACCCCTCGCCGCAGGCCTGGCTCCTCCTCAGAGCGACCCATCGTCGGAATGACCTGCGGTGCGGGCCCACAGTGGGCCCCCCAGCACTGGCTCGCGCGCCTGGAATTGCAGCCCCGCGGCCTCCTAAAGCCACGCACCAAATGTCACTCCTGCCTGGCGCTTACTTCTGCGTGTAGCGCGCGCCGAAGACCGCAGCAGCCGCCGTGTGTCTTGCCGCCGCAGGGCCGGGCAGCCCGATCAGCACCGCTCGGGCCCTGTCTCTCTCTCTCTCTCTATTTCTGTTCCTTTCTCTCTTTCTCTCTCTCTCTCTCTCTCCCTCTCTTACTCATTGGCTTACGCCGCACCGCCGACCCCTTGGGGCGGCAGCAAGAGTGAAAGACAGAATTCGCGGAACGCGCGCGATCGCTGGGCAATCTTCGGGTTTCGGCCTGTCCTACGTAGCGTGTGGGTTCAAGGGGGGGCCTTGTAGGGGATTGTTTTGAAGCTTTTCGCGGTTTTATGTGAGTTTGTTGGGGCCTTCACGGGGCCTGTCCCAGGCCTCCGTTTCCACCTCCTGGATAGGCTCGGGGATCGTTGGGACCCAGCTGGGGTTGCGTCCGGTCAGAAGTTCGAGAGGGTACCCAGCTGTCGACGAGGAGCTTCCTGAAGGTCCAAAGGGGTCGGCGAGCGCCGAAGAACTAGGAGTCTCATGCATTGAGCCTCGATCCACCCCGTGTTCCTTCCTTTGCGAAGGGGTGGCGCCGGCCAGGGAGGTCGATCCTCATCCCGCACTTTCGGCGGAAGTCCCCGGCACCGAAAACGTTTCCTAGAGGCTGAATCCGAGAAGATGCCTCGGGTGGTCGAAAGACCACGAAAATCTGTGAGACATCGGCGGCGACGACGAAATATGTGTTGTTTTTTGTTCCTCTTCCTCCTCTTCCTCCTCCTCGTCCTTCTCCTCTTCTTCTCGATCGAGGTAGATGCCCGCGGCAGTTCATATCTATATATACCCATACGATCACCCTTCGGGTGATAAGGAGGTTGTGGCGGGGAGAGGGGGGGAATCAACATCTGACTCAATCGATATCACTATCGATCTCACTCAACTGGACACCACGGGACACCACGGGACAGTTGTCGATCTCACCATCGATCTCACTATCGATTTCAGGCAACGGGACACCACGGGACACCGCGGGACACCTCTCGATCTCACGATCGATCTCAGTATCGATCTCACTATCGATCTCACTCAACGGGACACCGCAGGACACCACGGGACACCTCGGGACACCACATCGATCTCACTATCGATCCCACGATCAATCTCACTATCGATTTCATTCAACGGGAAACCACGGGACACGTCGGGACACCTGTCGATGTCAGTATCGATCTCACTATCGATCTCACTCAGCGGGACACCACGGGACACCACGGGACACCTCGGCGCACCACATCGATCTCAGTAATGATCTCACGATCGGTCTCATTCAACGGGACACCATGGGACACCCTGTGGCACGTGTCGATCTCACCATCGATCTCACGATCGATCTCACTCAACGGGACACCACGGGACCCCCCTAGGCACCACATCGATCTCAGTATCGATCTCACTATCGATTTCACGATCGATCTCGGTCGACGGAACACCACGGGACACCACGGGACACCAGCGGGACACCGGCAGGACACCGCGGGCCACCGGCCGCCAGAGGAGAAACATTTGGTCTGGCCGCGGCCCAGCCACATGAGAATTCGGGACACCAGCGGGACACCGGCGGGACACCGCGGGCCACTGGTTGCCGGGGAGAATCATGTGGTCCGGCCGCGGCCCAGCCACAGGAGAATTTCCTCTCGCCCGCCCACGCAGCTTCGCCTCGCCCGCACGCACGCACGGCACGCACGACACGAACCCGAAACCGAAATCGATTTCCCGGTAAGAGGGGTCTCCATTTCATCTCGGACTCACCCCCCGAACTCCGATATAGTTATACCTATACGACCACCCTTCGGGCGATAAGGAGTTGGTGGGGGGGAAGAGGGGGGGAAACCGACACTTGACTCAATCGACCTCACTATCGATCTCACAATCGATTTCACTCAACGGGACACCACGGGACACCGCGGGTCATTTCTCGATCTCACTATCGATCTCATTCTTGATTTCTTTATCGATTTCATTCAGCTGGACACCACGGGACACCTCGGGACACCACATCGATCTCACGATCGATCTCACTATCGATTTCAGTCAGCTGGACACCACGGGACACTTCAGGACACCTGTCGATTCCAGTATCGATATCACCATCGATCTCATTCAGCGGGACACCACGGGACAACTCGGGGCACCACATCGATTTCAGTATCGATCTCACTATCGATTTCACTCAACGGGACACTCCGGGACACCACGGGACACCTGTCGATCTCACCATCAATCTCACTATCTATTCTCATTCAACGGGACACCACGGGGCACCTTGGGGCACCACATCGATTTCACTATCGATCTCACGGTCGATCTCACTCAACGGGTCCCCACGGGACACCACGTCACATCACGGGACACCAGCGGGACACCGGCGGGACACCGCGGGCCACTGGTTGCCAGAGGAGAAACATTTGGTCCGGCCGCGGCCCAGCCACAGGAGAATTTCCTCTCGCCCGCCCACGCAGCTTCGCCTCGCCCGCACGCGCGCTCGCACGGCACGCACGACACGAACCCGAAACCGAAATCGATTTCCCGGTAGGAGGGGTCTCCATTTCATTTCGAACTCACCCCCCAACCTCCGATATTATCGAAGACGCCTACGGCGAATCACCGCCGCCCCCTGCCTTTTTGGAAGCGCCTATGTGGCCGAACGTTGAGGCCAGATCTGCCAAGCTATCGGACCATGTGTTCCCCGAATCGGTTAGAAAAGCCTTTTGGGAACACGTGGGCATCTTGAAGGTCCTCTTGGCCGTCTGCAGGCCATTTTGACCCTTTCGGGCCTTCGGGCTGTCTTGGGGGCCTCTTGGGGCCGTCTTGGGGGCCTCTTGGGCCGTCATGGGGCCATCTTGGAGGCCTCTTGGGTGCTGTTGGGGCGATGTTGGGGACCTCATGGGCCGTCTGGGGCCGTCGGAGAGCTGAAAAGAAGAACATGCCAAAATCCTTCAAAAACCTAAGGAAAATCAATGATTTTAACCTATTCGGGCCTTCCTGGAGGGCGTCTTGGAGGGCTCTTGGGCCGTCTTGGAGGCCTTTTGCGGGCCTTTTGGGCCGTCGTAGACCATCTTGAGGCCATCTTGGACCGTCTTGGGTGCATCTTGGAGCCATCTTACCCGTCTTGGAGGCCATCTTGGCCTTGGAGGCATCTTGGAGGCCATCTTGGGCCATCTTGGCCGTCTTGGAGGCCATCTTGGGCGTCTTGGAGGCCTCTTGGGCCGTCTTGAGGCCCTCTTGGGGCCTTCTTGGGGGCCTCTTGGGCCGTCATGGGACCATCTTGGAGGCCTCTTGGGTGCTGTTGGGGCGATGTTGGGGACCTCTTGGGCCGTCTTGGGCCGTCGGAGAGCTGAAAAGAAGAACATGCCAAAATCCTTGAAAAACCGAAGGAAAATCAATGATTACTAACAGCGAAGACTGATAGGTTTCTAGTGGTCTCAAAAGAGCTCACAGATCACTCCACAGGGGGGTCCGGGCAGGTGTTGGGGAGTTGCCGGGCGGCAGGGTGCCGGGCTCGTTTTTCACCAACAGTCACACACTTCGTGCTCTTCGACTTCCCAGAACTCCATTCCCAGGCCACATTCTGAATACCCGGATGCAACAGTCACACACTTCGTGCTCTTCGAGATCCCAGAACGCCATTCCCGGGCCACATTTAGAATAACCAGATGCAACAGTCACACACTTCGTGCTCTTCGACATCCCAGAACGCCATTCCCGGGCCACATTCTGGAGGGCCGGATGCAACAGTCACACACTTCGTGCTCTTCGAGTTCCCAGAACTCCATTCCCGGGCCACATTTTGGATGCCCGGAGCCAACTGTAGGCCACTTCCTGGTCTTCGAGTTCCCAGAACTACATTCCCGGGCCACATTTTGAATAGCCAGACGCTTCGTAGTCCTTCCGCCACAGCCGTGTTTGGTTCAGGAATTGCTAGTGACACTGCAGTCCACTGCATTCAATCGTGCCACTGCATTCACTCACTGCAGTCCACTCAGTTTCGATTGCAATGGCGTTCCCCTGGCCGTACCCCCATACCCAACGTTCATCCGCAGCCTCTGCTCCGCGAGGCTCGTCCGAAGTGTCGCCGCCTCGCGGTGCTTCTCAGCCTGCGCCGCCTCGCGGTGCTTCTCAGCCTGCGGAGGAAGGTGGACAGACGCCTGGTTCTGGCGCTGTGCAGCCTGCGTCTTTCACGGTCGCCTCGTTCAATTTCGGGTTCGAGCAGGGCATGATGACTGGTAAGCAGGCGGCCACTCACTGCGCTAACTTCGGAAGGGTGTGCGCCACGATAGTGGAGACCGCTGATGCTGATATTGTCTGTGGCTGCGAGGTCGGTGCGTTCCGTGAAGGCTTTCGCCGAGCAGGGATCAACGTGACAGAGATCCTCAGTAAGCCTTTCGGTGATGGCATTCGCTTCTCGGAGGTCGACAACTACTTGACTCTCTGGGGGTTCCGCGGTGCTTCTCAGCCTGCGGAACTGACTCTGTGCGAAGACAGCAAAGTTTACAGGCCTCCTAGCGGCCGAGAGATTGATGCTGTCATTTCACATTTTGAGGTGAACAAACCAGGCCATGACAAGTTCCACGTGGTGATCGCCAACATGCACATCGTGTGCGGCAAGAAACCGCCGACCATCCAGACTCGAAAGCGGACAGTTCGCAATCTCCGCTTGCACCTGGACTGCCTGGGAAAGATTCTTGAGAATCTGAGCCAGGCAGTCGTTCTGCTTGTAGTCGGCGACGACAACCTCACTTTCCAGGAGGCGCGGGAGGCTTACCAGCGCCAGCAGAACGACGAGAAGCTCTGGGAGGTCCATGCCACTCCGGCCGACCTCAAAGGCGACCACGTCGCGGTCTGCGGAGCAGTCGCCCGTTTCTGCTCCATTGCCGTTGGCGCGTCTTTTACGGATCGTGGCATGCGCAACGACGCACACGATGCGGTGGCGGTTGTGCTCACTCTCCCTGGTGCTATTCAGCCTGGGGAGAGCAAGAGGCGGAAGATTGTCGTCGAAAACGTCTCCGACGCCGACGTCAGCGTACAGGCGGACGCCGAGTCTTCTGCGCATTGGGATCGGTCGCCGAGTTCTACTCCTCCGCTTTCACCGACTTCACCGGGTGATCCCGACTACGTCGAGGATGTCGTTCAGAATCGCGCGAACGACTTGCACAGGGAGCTGAGGCAGCTTTGGGACGACAGGTACGACGAGGAGTACGATCCGAAAGTCCTCCATCATTTCAGTCTCTTGCTTTTCAAAAAGAGGAAGTCCACGGAGCCAGCGGACACTAATCCAGCTGGCGCTCCTCAGCCTGGCTCGGAATATGACGCGGCCTTTGCGTCTCAGGAGGAGACTGGCCGAGCCATTCTCTCTGTCCTTAAGCTTCGACATGACTTTCTGCGGAGCAAGAACATCGACGACATGCGCTACGTTCTCACGGAGCCTGAGCGCCAGGAATTGGTCAGAGTAGCTCGCGACCAGTACGAGCAGTCGCGGCAGCAGCGTGCGCTTCAGGAACGGGATGTCGAAAAGGGAAAAGCGAGAGGCAAGTCTGCGCCACAAGGGGGCCATGCGGTTCCGCAGGGTCCTAACAAAGGGCCAGGCGGTAAGAAAGGTTCTCACGGTGCTTCTCAGCCTGCGGGAAAAGGTGGCCAGGCCAAGGGTGCAGGTCTGGGTAGCGTCGCCAAGTTTGTGAAAGACCAGAAGCGTAAGCGGTGGCATCGCCATTTGCAACGTGTGGCCGGTACCAAACAGATCTGGGAGGTGCTGGCCTTCTCAGGGCGCTTCGACGTTGATTGGCTAACGCAAGCGTTGCAAGCTGATCACAGTGAGGGCCGTGATGCAGCAGTTCCCGAGGAAGCTCTGCGGCAACAGCGGCGCCGGCTGCACCACCAGAAGGCCGAGGCCATCGCGCGCTACAACGAGGGGGAGCGGCTTTCCCGCCATCTGTCTGCCCAGGCTGGCCAGCCAAAGCCGAACTTCACGCGCAGGCAGCTGGACGTGTTGCAGATGTTTGAGAGCGGAGCGCTGCTTCAAATCCGCAACCAAGCGATTCTGGCGTTGGGGCACGGCCGTCTGTTCAGGGCCGATGGCGACTACCTGGACATCGGCGGCAGCACGGGCGGTGGCTCCAGGAGCATCATCGATTCTTGGCAGCCGCCGGACTGGCGTGACTTCCTCCAAGACGATCAGGACATCTGAGTTTTGCAAGTCTCCCTGCCCGCGGTGCTTCTCAGCCTGCGGTCTGCCGCTCTCCAGCTGCGGTCTCGAGCAGTAGTGTTCGAAAGCATGCGAGTTCCTGCGGTGCTTCTCAGCCTGCAGGTTTCGCAGCTTGCGCTCTGCAGTACAAGTGCTTTTCAGCATGCGACATCCTGCGGTGCTTCTCAGCCTGCAGGGTTCCCAACGTGCGGTTTGCAATGCATTCCTTTTCAGTATGCGAGTTCCTGCGGTGTTTCTCAGGCTGCAGGGCTCCGAGGCTCTTCGCTTCGATGCCAATGTTTTCAGACACCGTAGCTCCGTTCCGTAAACATCTTCCAAGAACCGCTCGCAACCTTTTGCAGCTGGCGGTCTGCAGACGTAGTCTGTCTCAGCATGCGAGCTCCCGCACGCTTCGCCGGCTTTTGCTGCGCGGACAATTTTCTCACACACGTCAGCGCCGTTTGTAGGCGTCAGAAAAACATGTAGACATTCACGAAGGGCTAGTCTGTATATCGTCACATCATTACATACGCAGTCGTCGAACACATCGGTGTACATTCAGCGCTTTGTCCTTCTACAGCATTCTTTCCGTTGATAACAGTGTTCTGATGGGTTCGCTTCGTTCTAAAAGCGTTGATAGCAGTGTCTCGTTTGCGGACAACTCATTCTATATCAACTCACTGATACCGAGTTTCCTTTCACCATAAGTGAATGCATACCAGTGTATGTTGGTTACTACAAAAGTGGGTTCCTACAACCGACTTCATGATCGCTATCATCATCGCAGATTTCACTCATCCTCATCACCACGACTGGTTCACGTTGGCCTGCGGTGCTTCTCAGCCTGCAGTTCCTTTCGTTACACTGTAGTTGAAGCCGTTCATGGCAGTGACTCGTTTAAAGACAACTTTAGTATTGGGGGAAGTGTCGATAGCAGCGTTTCTTTTTACTTATACAAGCGTTGATAGCAGTGTCTCGTTTGTGGACAACTCATTATATATCAACTCATTCATGCAGAGTTTCTTTTCGCAGCAAGTGAATGCACAGCAGTGTATCTGCATTACTGGCCCCCACTCCATTACCACTATCATCATCAACGATTTCCTACACGCGTGTGCGCGGCGGTCGCCATGAGTGAATAGTTTGCAGAGACTTCTCGCATTGATAGCCATGGGTCACTTCAGAGTGAACTCATTTGTGATCTTCTTTTATTGGAAGTTGAATCGGTTGATGGCAGTGCCTCGTTTAAACTCCACTTTGGTATTGCTAGTAGTGTCAATGCCAGCGTTTCTTTTTAATTGTGCAAGCGTTGATAGCAGTGTCTCGTTTGTGGTTAGTTATAACAGCGTTGACAGCAGTGTCTCGTTTGCGGACACCTCATTGTACATCAACTCGCTGATACCGGGTTTCCTATCAACACCATCATCATCATCCTTAACCTCCTCGTAGCCATTTTGCTTAGAGCTGTAGCCACATGTTTGCTCGAGTTTCACCTGGCCGTCCAGCCGCGGCGGTGCTCCTCAGCCTGCCTTGTCACAATGCCAGCACGCGGCAAGGCATCGCCCCCGCCACCCCCGGCCCCGTGCGATGGCCCGTGGGAGATTCTGCCGGATCCGCCCGCACCGACTCCTCAGCCAGGTGTCGACGTGGTCTTTGAGCAGGCTCACCTCGAAGACATCCGCCGTACACCAGGGATGGGCGGCAAGACCGCCTGCCAGTGGCAGCGCGCGCTGCGCGCCGAGTGCATTGTCAACAACTTGTCGTTCAAAGACGTAACAAACGACCCGTCCTACGACTGGAAGCAACTGCTTCGGTCTGCCGCTCCGGGTTTCGCTGAGCGCATAATCGGGCAGGGCATCGCCCAGGTTCTCTTTCGCATCATCGAGACAGAGCGCGACCCTAACTACTCCAACACGGATGGCCACGGCAGGCACTTCTTCGAGTTCCGTCGTGCAGACGGTTCAGCCATGCGCCTGCATTACCATAAGAACGGCCGACCCGATGAGCCCACCTATGTCGGTCCACCACGCGCCGTTGCTCAGCCTGCCGTGCCTGAGCCTGGCGCTGCTCAGCCTCATGTTCCTCGTGGCGGCGCTGCTCAGACTGCCGTGCCTGACGGTGGCGCTGCTCAGCCTGCCGAGACTGGCGGTGATGCCCCACTGCTCTTCACACAGGAGCACCTGCAAGAGGCAGCCTGCTCGCGCCAGATTGTGGGCCGCGACGAAGCCAGCGCCGCTCTCCAATCGCTGTTGCACTACCACCATGGCGAGACTGCCCCAGGTGCTGTTGACATCACCGATGGCTCAGCATTTGACTGGCTTCGATGGGTGGCACATATCGAAGGTGCGCGCGACGTCATCCGCAATGGCGTCCACAGGGTCTACGCTGTCCGCTGGAATCCGCACTGGGCTCCAGAGGCCGTCTTCTGCTACGGCAACAACACCTACAGCACACTGGTGCCCCGCAAATCGCGCTACACAGGCTCGTGGAGCCACGCGCGAATTGTGACTCACCGGAACGCCAATTGGGTGACCGAACCGTTGCTATCTGCGGCCCCTGTGGCAGCTACGCCGTGGCTGGTGTTGCGGGATCAAATAACCTGGGAGTGATCTCTGGCAAACGAGATGTGGTGCTTCTCAGCCTGCACTCATGTGACACGCAATGCCGTGCCCTGCAATCGCGTGGTGTTTCTCAGCCTGCACTCGCAGGTCCTTCGGAGGTCAATTGTTATGAGTTCGGCACGGTCTCGGTCAAGTACAGCGTGCTGTGGGGATCCCGAGATGGGGCCTGGCTCAAGGTGCTCAAGACGTACTGGAGTGTCCCAGAGCCGGAGTGCCAGCTGATCCTCGGGAGTTGGAACGGCATTTTCAGGCCGTGGCCGGACACGTTCTGGATCAGGACGGGGGGGTCCGAGCCCGAGATGGAGTGCTAGCGCTCTGCAGTACAAGTGCTTTTCAGCATGCGACATCCTGCGGTGCTTCTCAGCCTGCAGGGTTCGCAGCGTGCGGTTTGCAATGCATTCCTTTTCAGTATGCGAGTTCCTGCGGTGTTTCTCAGGTTGCAGGGCTCCGAGGCTCTTCGCTTCGATGCCAATGTTTTCAGACACCGTAGCTCCGTTCCGTAAACATCTTCCAAGAGCCGCTCGCAACCTTTTGCAGCTGGCGGTCTGCAGACGTAGTCTGTCTCAGCATGCGAGCTCCCGCACGCTTCGCCGGCTTTTGCTGCGCGGACAATTTTCTCACACACGTCAGCGCCGTTTGTAGGCGTCAGAAAAACATGTAGACATTCACGAAGGGCTCAGTCTGTATATCGTCACATCATTACATACGCAGTCGTCGAACACATCGGTGTACATTCAGCGCTTTGTCCTTCTAGCTGGGTCGCTTCGTGCTGAGGCTGAGGCTGATGCAGGCTGAGGCTGAGGCAGGCTGAGGCTGAGGCCGAGGCCGACGGCAGACTGAGGCTGAGGCTGAAGCAGGCTGAGGCTGAGGCAGAGGCAGGCTGAGGCTGAGGCTGAGGCAGGCTGATGCTGAGGCAGGCTGAGGCTGAGGCTGAGGCTGATGCAGGCTGAGGCCGAGGCAGGCTGAGGCTGAGGCCGAGGCCGAAGGCAGACTGATGCTGAGGCTTAAGCAGGCTGAGGCTGAGGCTGAGGCAGGCTGAGGCTGAGGCAGGCGGAGGCTGAGGCTGAGGCAGGCTGAGGCTGAGGCTGTGACTGCGACTGCCGTTGCCACTGCGACTGTCATCGCGAATGCGACTACGACTGCGAGAACAGCAGAATTCTACAACTGGATTCTCATCTGAATCTTAAGGGGAATGCTTCCAGATATGCTCCTACACATCGCTGTTAGGTTGCTTTGCCGGGATAATTTTAACCTATTCGGGCCTTCCTGGAGGGCGTCTTGGAGGGCTCTTGGGCCGTCTTGGAGGCCTTTTGCGGGCCTTTTGGGCCGTCGTAGACCATCTTGAGGCCATCTTGGGCCGTCTTGGGTGCATCTTGGAGCCATCTTACCCGTCTTGGAGGCCATCTTGGCCGTCTTGGAAGCATCTTGGAGGCCATTTTGGGCCATCTTGGCCGTCTTGGAGGCCATCTTGGGCCAAGTTGGGGCAACAAAGGCATTGACAGATGATTTTCGGAAACTTGCGGGTGGCCGGCGGGACGGGCCGAAGCCCACTGGGGAGTTCTTTTAGAAAAAGAACCAAAACCAAAACCTGAAACATCCAGCACGCCGTGCACCCCTGCAAGCAGGGGGCGGCGGATCGAAGACGCCTACGGCGAATCACCGCCGCCCCCTGCCTTTTTGGAAGCGCCTATGTGGCCGAACGTTGAGGCCAGACCTGCCAAGCCATCGGACCATGTGTTCCCCGAATCGGTTTGGAAAGCCTTGGGGGAACACGTGGGCATCTTGAAGGTCATCTTCCTCCTTCGTGGAGGCCCTCTTGGGGGCCCATTGGGCCGTCTTGGGCCAGCTTCGAGCCAACTTCGGCCATCTTGGTGGGTTCCTGGCACGTCTGACGCCGTCGGGAGCCGTCTTGGGGGCTTTTCTGGGCCAACGGGGGACCCTCTCGGGGCGCTTCGGGGCCGTCTTGGAGGTCATCTTGGGCGTCTTGGAGGCCATCTTGGGCGTGTTGGAGGCCTCTTGGGCCGTCTTGGGGCCCTTTTGGGGCCAACTTGGAGGCCACTTGGGCCGTCATGGGGCCCTCTTGGGGGCCTCTTGGGCGATCTTGTGGGCCTCTTGGGCCGTCTTGAGCCGTCGGAATGCCGAGAAGACGCAAATTTCCAAATTCTTCAAAAACCTAAGGAACATCAATGATTTTGGCCTCTTCGGGCCCTCCTGGAGAACCTCTTGGAGGCCTCTTGGGCCGTCTGGGAGGCCTCTGGGGGGCCTCTTGGGCCGTCGTGGACCATCTTCGACTCTCTTGGGCCTTCTTGGAGGCCGTCTTGGACCATCTTGGGCGGACTTGGAGGCCATCTTGGGCCATGTTAGCGATTTTTCGAGGATGTCCCGAGCGAAACGGCCGTTTCTTGAGCCATCTTGGAGGATTTTTTGCGGTCGTTGAGCTCGTTTCCGGGCCTTCCGCGGCCCCGGCGGGACGCGCCGGAGCCCACTTGGAGAGTTCTTTTGGAAAAAGAACCAAAACCAAAACCGAGAGGATTCAGCACGCCGGGCACCCCTTTGCTGAAGCGACAGGGGGCGGCGGATCGAAGACGCCTACGGCGAACCACCGCCGCCCCCTGCCTTTTTGGAAGCGCCTATGTGGCCGAACGTTGAGGCCAGACCTGCCAAGCCATCGGACTATGTGTTCCCCGAATCGGTTTGGAAAGCTTTCGGGGAACACGTGGGCATCTTGAAGGTCATCTTGGCCGTCTTGGAGGCCTCTTGGGCGATCTTTCGGCCATGTTTGGGGGCTCTTGGGCCGTCTCGGGCCGTCGGAAGGCCGAAAAGAAGGAAATGTCGAATCCGCCAAAAACCTCAGGAACATGAATGTGTTGGCCTCTTCTGGCCTTCCTGGAGGCCCTCTTGGGGGCCTCTTGGGCCGTCTTGGGCCAGCTTCGAGCCAACTTCGGCCATCTTGGTGGGTTCCTGGCACGTCTGACGCCGTCGGGAGCCGTCTTGGGGCCTTTCTGGGCCAACGGGGAACCCTCTTGGGGCGCTTCGGGGCCGTCTTGGAGGCCATCTTGGGCGTCTTGGAGGCCATCTTGGGCGGGTTGGAGGCCTCTTGGGCCGTCTTGGGGCCTCTTGGGCCTTCTGGGGCCTCTTGGGCCGTCATGGGGCAATCTTGGAGGCCTCTTGGGTGCTGTTGGGGCGATGTTGGGGACCTCATGGGCCGTCTGGGGCCGTCGGAGAGCTGAAAAGAAGAACATGCCAAAATCCTTGGAAAACCTAAGGAAAATCAATGATTTTAACCTATTCGGGCCTTCCTGGAGGGCGTCTTGGAGGGCTCTTGGGCCGTCTTGGAGGCCTTTTGCGGGCCTTTTGGGCCGTCGTAGACCATCTTGAGGCCATCTTGGGCCGTCTAGGGTGCATCTTGGAGCCATCTTACCCGTCTTCGAGGCCATCTTGGCCGTCTTGGAAGCATCTTGGAGGCCATCTTGGGCCATCTTGGCCGTCTTGGAGGCCATCTTGGGCCAAGTTGGGGCAACCAAGGCATTGACAGATGGATTTTCGGAAACTTGCGGGTGGCCGGCGGGACGGGCCGAAGCCCACTGGGGAGTTCTTTTAGAAAAAGAACCAAAACCAAACCCTGAAACATCCAGCACGCCGTGCACCCCTGTGGCAAGACCACAGGGGGCGGCGGATCGAAGACGCCTACGGCGAATCACCGCCGCCCCCTGCCTTTGTGGAAGCGCCTATGTGGCCGAACGTTGAGGCCAGACCTGCCAAGCCATCGGACATGTGTTCCCCGAATCGGTTTGGAAAGCCTTCGGGGAACACGTGGGCGTCTTGATGGTCATCGTCGCCGTCTTGGAGGCCTCTTGGGCGATCTTTCGGCGATCTTTGGGGGCTCTTGGGCCGTCTCGGGCCGTCGGAAGGCCGAAAAAAGGGAAATGCCCAAATCCATCAAAAACCTTAGGAACATCAGTGATTTTGGCATCTTTTGGCCTTCCTGGAGGCCCTCTTGGGGGCCTCTTGGGCCCTTTTGGGCCAGCTTCGAGCCAACTTCGGCCATCTTGGTGGGTTCCTGGCACGTCTGACGCCGTCGGGAGCCGTCTTGGGGGCCGTTCTGGGCCGACTTGGGGCCCTCTTGGGGCGCTTCGGGGCCGTCTTGGAGGCCATCTTGGGCTTCTTGGAGGCCATCTTGGGGGCCTCGTGGCCGCGGGGGCCAGCTCGAGCCAACTTCGCCTCCCTCGGCCATCTTGGGGGTTCCTGGCACGTCGAGCCGTCGGGAGCCGTCTTGGGGGCCTTTAGGGGCCGAACGGGGAGGGACCCTTTGGGGCGCTCGGGGGCCGTCTTGGAGGCCATCTTGGGCGTCTTGGAGGCCTCTTGGGCCGTCTTGAGGCCCTCTTGGCTTTCTTGGGGGCCGCTTGGCCTAGTGGGGCCATCTTGGAGGCCTCTTGGGTGCTGTTGGGGCGATGTTGGGGACCTCATGGGCCGTCTGGGGCCGTCGGAGAGCTGAAAAGAAGAACATGCCAAAATCCTTCAAAAACCTAAGGAAAGTCAATGATTTTAACCTATTCGGGCCTTCCTGGAGGGCGTCTTGGAGGGCTCTTGGGCCGTATTGGAAGCCTTTTGCCGGCCTTGTGGGCCGTCTTAGACCATCTTGAGGCCATCTTGGACCGTCTTGGGTGCATCTTGGAGCCATCTTACCCGTCTTGGAGGCCATCTTGGCCGTCTTGGAGGCATCTTGGAGGCCATCTTGGGCCATCGTGGCCGTCTTGGAGGCCATCTTGGGCGTCTTGGAGGCCTCTTGGGCCGTCTTGAGGCCCTCTTGGGGGCCTTCTTGGGGGCCTCTTGGGCCGTCATGGGGCCATCTTGGAGGCCTCTTGGGTGCTGTTGGGGCGATGTTGGGGACCTCTTGGGCCGTTTTGGGCCGTCGGAGAGCTGAAAAGAAGAACATGCCAAAATCCTTCAAAAACCTAAGGAACATCAATGATTTTAACCTATTCGGGCCTTCCAGGAGGGCGTCTTGGAGGGCTCTTGGGCCGTCTTGGAGGCCTTTTGCGGGCCTTTTGGGCCGTCTTAGACCATCTTGAGGCCATCTTGGGCCGTCTTGGGTGCATCTTGGAGCCATCTTACCCGTCTTGGAGACCATCTTGGCCGTCTTGGAAGCATCTTGGAGGCCATCTTGGGCCATCTTGGCCGTCTTGGAGGCCATCTTGGGCCAAGTTGGGGCAACAAAGGCATTGACTGATGGATTTTCGGAAACTTACGGGTGGCCGGCGGGACGGGCCGAAGCCCACTGGGGAGTTCTTTTAGAAAAAGAACCAAAACCAAAACCTGAAACATCCAGCACGCCGTGCACCCCTGTGGCAAGACCACAGGGGGCGGCGGATCGAAGACGCCTACGGCGAATCACCGCCGCCCCCCTGCCTTTTTGGAAGCGCCTATGTGGCCGAACGTTGAGGCCAGACCTGCCAAGCTATCGGACACGTGTTCCCCGAATCGGTTTGGAAAGCCTTCGGGGAACACGTGGGCATCTTGAAGGTCATCTTGGCCGTCTTGGAGGCCTCTTGGGCAAGCTTTGGGCGATCTTTGGGGCTTTTTGGGCCGTCTCGGGCCAGCTTCGAGCCAACTTCGGCCATCTTGGTGGGTTCCTGGCACGTCTGAAGCCGTCGGAAGCCGTTTGGGGGGCCTCTATGGGCCGACTTGGGGCCCGCTTGGAATGCTCCAGGGCAGTCTTGGAGGCCATCTTGGGCGTCTTGGAGGCCATCTTGGGCGTGTTGGAGGCCTCTTGGGCCCTCTTGGGGCCCTCTAGGGGCCATCTTGGAGGCCACTTGGGCCATCATGGGGCTCTCTTGGGGGCCTCTTGGGCGATCTTGGGGGCTTCTTGGGCCGTCTTGAGCCGTCGGAGAGCCGAAAAGGCGCAAATGCCAAAATCCATCAAAAACCAATGGAAAATCAATGATTTTGGCCTCTTCGGACTCTCCTGGAGGACCTCTTGGAGGCCTCTTGGGCCGTCTGGGAGGCCTCTGGGGGGCCTCTTGGGCCGTCTTGGGCCGTCTTGGACTCTCTTGGGCCGTTTTGGAGGCCGTCTTGGACCATCTCGGGCGAACTTGGAGGCCATCTTGGGCCATCTTCGCGATTTGTTGAGGATGTCCCGAGCGAAACGGCCGTTTTTGGGCATTGAGAGATGGGTTTTGGGCAATTCGCGGGTGGCCGGCGGGACGGGCCGAAGCCCACTGGGGAGTTCTTTTAGAAAAAGAACCAAAACCAAAACCTGAATCATCCAGCACGCCGTGCACCCTTGCAAGCAGGGGGCGGCGGATCCAGTGGCCGTCGGCCTATCCCGCCACCGTGCGTGGGTGGTGGGTCAGAGGCCTCATGGATGCTGGTTGGGATCTCGTGGTTGGCTGGGACTTCTGGGGGCCTCTTGGGCGCCTCTTGGGGCTTCTTGGGGGCCTCTTGGGCCTCTTGGGGCCACTAGAGGGCCTGTATTTGTTTGCCACACCGGGCCTTCTCAGGGATGGTCAGCCAGGACATCTGGCGCACCCGAGAGAGCGGCAGCCGTAGGTCGAAGCCGCCTCTCCGAGTGGAAGTCACCATGTCCTGGCTATCGTCGCTAACCAGGACACTGTGACTGAGCGATGTCACTGATCAGGACCACTGTCTTCGCCATGGCCCCCTTGTAACCAGGACATTGCAACTTAGCGATGTCAATAACTAGGACTAACAGGACCACTGTTTTCGCCAATGTCTTGGTTAGCGTCACTAGCCAGGACCACTGTCTTCGTCATGACCCCCTTTGGCCATGACATCGTTAAGTCAGCGATGTCCTGGTTAAGGGGGCCATGGCGAAGACAGTGTTGAGTGGCCTGGCCCAAATCAGCTCCCCAGAAGCTCCCGATATGCAGAAACAAAGTATAGGTCGTTCTGGCTTGAGCGTGTTTTGCAAGAGCGCCTTGACGGTGTTCGGATCGTTCAGGACGGCTGGCGACGCTCCAAGCATCGCCCCGAAGCGGGCCGAAACGTCCCAGCTGTCCAGGACGTGTTCAAAACAACCCCAGAAAGCACCAAGACGGCGTAAGAAGGCGGCGAGAGAGCTCTCGACGGCCGCAAGTATCTCCCAAGACAACATCGACGAGCGACGAGCTCCGCGACGGCCCAGATCCGCCCCCTTCCCCCGACCCTCGGAGGAGAGGAACACGCTGGTATCGAAGAACAGGAATCAGCATCAACTGAACTTTTTGAAGGTCTTCGAGGGCTTCTGCGCTGGATCCCCTCACAGTCCTGAGTCGTTCCATAACATTGTTTCTGGCACGTTGACCATGGGATTACGTGGAACCCTTGCAGATGTTTAAGACGAGTGTGCGCAGCGCTAAGGCGAGAGCCACATTTTTGAAAAGGAGCCTCACTCCATCTGGGAATGTTTCGCAAATGTTTGAAACGAATGTGCGTGGCGCTAAGGCGCGAGGATCATGTTGAAAACGGCCCGCCCTCAACCCACAAAACTCGTTCATGCTTAAGACGAATGCGTGCGGTGCTGAGGCGACAGCCACATTTTGGCAACGACCTGCCTTCAATATTTGTCGATTTGTTCATCGAATGTGCGCGGCGCTAAGGCGAAAGCCACAGTTTGAAAACGAGCCGCCTCAACCCGTGAAGGAAGCTCTTGCAAATGTTTAAAACACATGTGCGCGGCGCTAAGGCGAGAGCCACATTTTGGAAGTGACCCGCCTTCAATCTGCGAAACTGTTGTCAACGTTTCAGCTTCAGGGTTGTAAAGGGTGAGGAAGTCTCAGGCCGAACGACCGGCCCGCCCTTTCGACCGACCTCGGGGTGCGACAGGGAGAATTGGCTATAAGGAAAAGGATTGGAGGGAAGAGGAGGAAGGGGAGAAGGAAGACGAGGAGGAGAAGGATGAGAGGAGGGGGGAGGAGGAGGAGGAGGTGAAGGAGGTGGAGGAGGAGGGGGAGGAGGAGAAGGGCAGGAGGGGGAAGCGGCCCGCAGAGGCCGAATGTATCGAAAAGCCGACCGCGGCGATGTTTGCCTCCCGGTGTTCGGATGGCTGAGCGGCCAGCGCGCTCCCGCTTGGGTCGGCGTCACCCCAACATACTTATACTGTGCGTCGCCCCCCCCAGGGGCGGCGCGCGCACCGAGAAATCTTATAGTATATGCGGCGTGGCGTGCGCTTTCTGGCCACACCGCTCGGGAAACGATATACTACAAGACGGGTATACTATATGTTCGGGTCGGACGCTCGCCTCCAAGGAGGACATATAGTACTAGTATGTCTCTGTGCTTCCCATTGGGCCGCCCTGCCAGGCCCGCCGAGCCGCAGCGGACCCCTTGGCGGCCGGGGGGGGCGGAGAAGCAGCGCCACGACGCGGCAGGGGCAGCGCTCTGGCAGGGCGACGAGGACCGCGTCAATCCGATCGGGGAGGAGGAGGAGGAGCAGGAGGAGGGAGACGAGGAGGAGGAGGAGGAGGAGGAGGAGACAGGAGGAGGAGGAGGACGAGGATGAGGAGGAGGAGGAGGAGGAGGAGGAGGAGGAGGAGGACGAGGATGAGGAGGAGGAGGAGGAGGAGGACGAGGAGCAGGAGGGAGACGAGGATGAGGAGGAGGAGGCGGAGACAGGCAGGCGGCCTGACCTGGAGCCCAGCCCCTTTCTCCTCCACCGCCTCCTTTTCCCACCCCCCACCACGCCTGCTCCTCCTCTTCGCCCGGCAAGGCCCGTGTCGCTCCGACCCGATATCGTCTCGATGTCGGTTCCGACCACCCCAAAGCTTGCACCGCATAGACTCACCACCCTTCTGAGCCGGGACTTCTCCAAACCCCCTGGGGCACCGCAAAATACATATGATTATGCCGCATCGGTCGTTTTCCACATGGAATGAAACCGTTCCAGCCGGGCCCGTATCTACCCCCTGTTCATCCCTGACAGATAGTACTATGCGCGCGCACTCGCTTATATGAAACGATCATGCTACAATGACGCGTTGAAGAAATACCACCAAGACCACACGCGCGCACATGCCAACATCAGATCAACTCCATTATTTGCGCAAGTAGTTCAATTTATTTTTCAAACAAAAAACAATGTTTACTTTTAGGGGTTCTGATTTGGCTTCACCATCTCGGGGTGACTGGCGGCTTTGGCTGGCGGTGCCGCCCGTCGCCGCCGTCGCCGTCGCCGTCGCCACCGCTCGGGGCGAGTAGCGGTTTTTGCAGACGGTGCCGCCCGTCGCTGCCGTCGCCGTCGCCGCCGCTCGGGGCGAGTGGCGGCTTTTGCGGGCAGTGCCGCCCGTCGCCGCCGTCGCCGTCGCATCGTCCCCCCCCCAGGTTCAAAGATTCACGCTTTCGCGTTGCAATTTGCAGATGATTGTGCCCCATCGTCCATCCTAACTGTGAATCCAAATTACCCCTGCGTAACCAGTATCGCACCCCCCCCTGCCATCCTCTGCAAGAAATATTATGCGCGCACACACGTTCATCTAAAATCAGAAGTGTCTGAGTATCCTTTCCACAACGAATAAATACAACAACAACAACAAAACGAAGTGCGCACGCGCGCGTCGTCGCGCGCGCATGCCGAAATTCCTACAAAAACCGTCGGCTTCGGGTCCACAAAATCGAGTGTCCACAAATGATATAAAACAAACGAACGGTTTTGCAACACGGATTTCCGCAAAAAGCTTACGCGCGCGATCTCGCGAATTCTTAAGGAAGCAATGGGTTTTCAACATGTGCCTAACACGCTACCAAACGGACTTCGCGTGCGCGCATGTCGAAATCGTTCGAACGCCCTTTGCGCGCGTGCTGGGGTTGCACGATCCGTGTCAAATAATACCATGCGAGCCACTCTCCCGCGTCTGCCGCGCGCTCATTCCGAATTCCTTCCAAAACCTTCGTCACCGACGCGAAGACGCCGTCATCGTCGCCAGCTTGATCAGCATCGGCGTCGTCACTGCCTGCCCCGTCGTCGCTGTCAGCATCGTCGCCAACATCGCTACTGTCATCATCGTGTCTACTGTTGTCGACGTTGCCATGATACCGCGCCCGCCCAAGTCGCCGATTATCACTGAAGTGCCGGCTGGGATGTGCAGAGCGGTCAGCGCCACCGCGGCTGCGTAGGTCGTGCCAAACTGGCTGGCCGCTGCGCGCGCGAGCATGCGCGGCTAGCGCGGCCGCAGAGATGCACCAGCCAACACCAAGCACTCATCGCAATCGCTCCCGCGTGGGCCTTGCAAACCAAGAGGCGGGTGGGTGGGAGGGATGTTTCTGCGAGCAGCGAAGAGGACAGCTTCAAGTTGAGCGTTGGTGAATTCTGCCTTTACAAAAGAATAGAGTCTACCCCCCTGGGCCGTCTCGGGCCATCTTAGTGCCATCTTCGGCCGTTTTGGTGGGTTCTTGGCCCGTCCGACGCCGTTGGAAGCCGTTTGGGGGGCCCCTCTGGGCCGACTTGGTGCCCTCTTGGAATGCTCCAGGGCCGTTTCGGAGGCCATCTTGGGCGTCTTAAAAGCTTCCTGGGCCGTCTTGAAGGCCTCTTGGGGCCGTTTTGGGGGCCTCTTGGGCCGTTCTGGGGCCATCTTGGAGGCCTCTTGGGCGATCCTTGGGCGATCTTTGGGGGCTCTTGGGCCCTATCGGGCCGTCGGAAGGCCGAAACGAAGCAAATGTCAACATCCTTCGAAAACCTTAGGAAAATCACTGTGCTTGGCCTTGTCTGGCCTTCCTGGAGGCCCTCTTGGAGGCCTCTTGGGCCGTTCTGGGCCAGCTTCGAGCCAAACTTCGGCCATCTTGGTGGGCCCCTGGCCCGTCGGAAGCCGTTTGGAGGGGCCTCTCTGGGCCCTCTTGGGGTGCAGGAGGGCCGTCTTAGAGGCCACCTTGGGCGTCTTGGAGGCCTCTTGGCTTGTCTTTGTGCCCTATTGGGGCCGTCTTGGAGGCCTCTTTGGCGCTGTGGGGGCGATCTTGGGGGCCTCTTGGGCCGTCTTGGGTCGTCGGAAAGCCGAAAAGGAGCAAATACGAAAAACATCTAAAAACCAAAGGAAAATTTATGATTTGGGCATCTTCGGGCCCACCTGGAGGACCTCTTGGAGGCCTCTTGGGCCGTCTTGGAGGCCTCTTGGACACTTCTTGGGCCGTCTTGGGCCGTCTTGGAGGTTTCTTGGGCGGAGTTGGAGGCATCTCCTCCTCTCTTGGGCGGACTTGGAGGCCATCTTGGACCATCTTGGGGGGCATCTTGGACCAACGTGGCCATCTTGGAGGCCGTCTTGAGCCGTCTTGGAGAATTGTTTGCGGACGTTGAGGTCGTTTGCGGGCCTGGAGCTCCCTCCCGGGACCCCGGCGGGACGCGCCAGAGCCCCAGGGGGAGTTCTTTTTGGAAAGTGAACCAAAACCCAAACCGAAATCATCTAGAACGCCAGGCACCCCTGTAATGAATCAACAGGGGGCGGCGGATCGAAGACGCCTCCGGCGAATCACCGCCGCTCCCTGCCTTTTTGGAAGCGCCTATGTGGCCGAACGTTGAGGCCAGACCTGCCAAGCTATCGGACCATGTGTTCCCCGAATCGGTCTGGAAAGCCTTCAGGGAACACGTGGGCATCTCGAAGGTCATCTTGGCCGTCTGTAGGCCATTTTGACCTTTTCGGGCTTTCTAGGAGGACGTCTTGGAGGGCTATTGGGCCGTCTTGGAAGCCATCTTGAGCGTCTTGGAGGCCTCTTGGGCCGTCGTGGGGGCCTCTTTGGGCCGTCTTGGGCCTCTGCGATCTTTGGGGGCCGTCTCGGGCCGTGGGAAGGCCGAAACAAAAAAAGCAAATGTCACATTCCTTCAACAACTCTTTGGACATCAATGATTTCGGCCTTCTCGGGCCTTCCTGGAGGCCCTCTTTGAGGCCTCTTGGGCCGTCTTGGGCCATCTTAGAGCCATGCTCGGCCGTCTTGGTGGGCTCCTGGTCCGTCTGACGCCGTCGGAAGCCGTTTGGGGGGCCTCTATGGGCCGACTTGGGGCCCTCTTGGAATGCTCCAGGGCCGTCTTGCAGGCCGTCTTGGGTGTCTTAAAAGCCTCC
Source organism: Prorocentrum cordatum (assembly GCA_963575745.1). Classification (NCBI taxonomy): domain Eukaryota; class Dinophyceae; order Prorocentrales; family Prorocentraceae; genus Prorocentrum; species Prorocentrum cordatum. The sequence continues at coordinate 43,853 of CAUYUJ010016946.1, forward strand.
TGGGCCGTCTTGGGGGCCTCTTGGGGCCGTCTTGGGGTCCTCTTGGGCCGTTTTGGGGCCATCTTGGAGGCCTCTTGGGCGATCCTTGGGCGATCTTTGGGGACTCTTGACTTTAAGGGTAGCTCTTTGGGAGATGTTATAGTATCGGGAGCATAGCTCGCGCGCCGTTGCCTTTGGCTCAAGGCACGCGCGCCCTATTTGCCCGGACACCGCGAGTGTTCGCTATGTGCTGGAAAGACCGATACATCGATCTTATCCTATCTTATCCGTCCACTCCTCTTACTGAACAGCCTCAGTACGATACCGGACGCTATTTGCCATCCGCTTCCCATGGAATCGGATGCTATTTGAGTTACCAGGCTCACTTTCGACTTGGTAGCGGAGCTGGCCGCACTCTCGTGTGGTCAGCTCTTGCTCTTCTTAGCCTCATACTCTTCGGCACGATCTTCGTGACCACCTACCACCCTGCGCTACCACTCCCAGTACGTTTACGAGGATCTATCCAAGAGCAAGAAGCGACACGAGAGGTACGACGTCTAGACAACGACATTGGTACCATATACGCTTCATCATTGCGTTACCACCAACCGCTCGGCAACGAGCCAAAAGCGCAATACCTGAAGCATGGGCGGAGAGATCCGCCAGATAGAGCGCCTCGAAGACTCGACAAGGCGCTACCCCAGCGCGGCAACGCGCCTAATAACCGCCCTTATCTACACAGCCTTGGGCTGGTTATCTTCGCTATCATATGGTTCGCGCTGGGGGCAGCAATCGGACACATGCGTCGTGGAGACAACAGCACCGATGGGCAAACACATGGCCCATATTGGGACCCTCAAGGCAACGTACCTTTCCGCGAGTACGTCTATGAGGTCAACGCATGGCTCAACGTCACAAGCGGACGTATGACGCCACAGGCCCAAGCGGCCGCCATACAACGCGGCCTAGGCGGCCTAGCGAGGACACTCGCCATGAGGGCACCGCCTGACATCATAAATTATGGTGCTGACATCGATGGGGTCCACACCGACCCAGTGACCTACATCATGTTCCTCCTAAGCATGAAGTTCGAACGCCTGGAAGATGAGCGCCAGCTCACTTCCGGCACACAACTCATCGACTTCCACGTGCCTCACGGGGAACGAATCGATGTCACCCTTACCCGATTCGAAATGGCCCGTCTTGAGGCACAGTCGGTGGGATTTGACCTTCCCAACTTTCAACTACTAACCACGATCTTGTTCCGCGCTTTAGGCGTCGGCAACCAGCGAGCCATTCAACTTTTACAGCCACTCAATCACCAAATGCCCCGAACACAACAACAGTATGATGAGCTGCTGGAGAGGATGCGTTCGATAGGCCACCTATCTGAACGGTCTCCTGGTAATATAGGATCTGTGTTTGGAAGGGGAAGGGGATCTGGTAGTGGAAATGTCTACACTACCTTGACTACTGAAGCCCAGCCTGGGAACGGGCCCTCACGCATATGGGCCGATGATCCTGGAGAATCCACCGCTCTATTAGCAGGAGATCGATCACAATCAAGCTGGGCAACCAGCCCTCCTTCTAGAGAACCACAACCACACCGTTCCTTATGGGGTGAATCAAATCCCCTAACCGACGGTGTATCCACCTACTTGGGAGACGAGGATTTCGACTCCGGTAGCGACACAGATACTATATCATCAGACGGTGTTGAAGCTTTAGATTGGTCAGATATTATGAATATGGATAATGACAATCAGCGTGCTGAACATTTGTTCTGGTTATTACAACAGGCCAAACGGAGGTGGAGGAGGTTCACACGAAAACCAGTGCGTCGTGTTAGGAGGAGGATACGGAGGAGTTTTAAGGGAAAAGGTAAAGGTAAACGAGGTCGTCGGAGGTTGAACGGACGAGGCATCACGGCATTTCTCCAGAGGCTCTCAGATGAACAACATGATGAGATATTCTTTGGGGGAAAGGGCCGTGGCAAGGGCCGTAGAGAGACCTCAGGAAAAGGCAAGGGTAGGCGGGGAAACCCGCGAGGTAGAGACGGCCAGGTTCTTAAATGCCATGAATGTGACAGTACCGACCATCTTGTGCGAGATTGTCCAGCGAAGGGAAATGGAAAGGGCAGGTCGACCGAAGTCCATTTTGGCTCAAGTGAACCATTCATCGAATATCTGAGCCTCCAGGATTTTGAAGCCATGGAGCAGATATTTTACACTTGGGTCAGTTGCATGGACAACGTCGACGAGCTCGAGGCGCATGGTCATGGATTGTACGCGTACTACCTCGAGTACGTCCGCCGGTTCGTTATTGGCAACAACGAGCTCACTCCCGTGGACAACGGTACGCTGGGAAACCAGCCTCTTTCTTTCTTCGACTGGATGTTCGGGAACCCAGGCAACATCATGGCCTACGAAAGCAGTGACGAGGACATCACTGTGGAGGCCTCGCCTTCCGAGGTTGAACGCAACCTCCAACCTCCACCTGAACTCCCGCCTGGAAACAGGCCTACCTTGATGGGAGACTATCCCCAAACTACTGAAGACCTAATAGATATGGAGTCTCAGGCGTTCGTTCAAGCTTTCATTGCAGGTGAACCAGAGATCCCATTTGTACCCCCTGGTTCGCTTGCTCCAGGCGAATACGGACCACGTACTCTCCTGTAAACCCTCATGAGGATGCATGAGATACTTATCACCGCTTATCCCGAGAGTCAAGAGCACATCGAAGCTGACAGCATGATGCTGCAGGATACCGACGCCCGCGGTAGCTTGGAGTTGTTGTTGGCAGCTCTGACTCTCATTGACAGCGTGCATCCTGAGGACGTGCAGAGACACCTGATATACTCCCGCGGTAGATGGCGCAATGCTCTGGAAATGGCTATCGCCATGCGCGGTCATGATCTTCCTCCGCCAGGATGGGGTCTCCAGGCGGTGGGAATGTGGCCAAACCATACGGCCATGCGTAACATTGCCGGGCAGCCTGTGCTCGGCAACGAGCCTGAGCCGACAACCGCGCCGCCTACCCCGGGACCGCCGAGCGACGTACAGGCGCCGGCTATGCAGGGAAACCTGCCTATACCGGCTGCGCCAATGGCCATCATCATTGGTAGTTCTACATCAGAAGAAGAAGAAGGCGATGGTTGCGGGCTAGATGAGGATGAAGTTACAATCCTCATGATGGAAGTTAATGGTGAGGAAGAGGTTGACTTCGATCCTGACGAGCCTGAATCACCATCACCATCGGCACAAGCGCCATTTGCGCCGAGCTCCAGCCAGCAGGGAAACCTGCCTCTATTGGCCGATCCACCTGGGATCGCACAGGAGCCTCCGCAGGCGCCTCCGCCGGCTACCACTCAGGCTGCTTCGGCGGCCTCTTCTGATGAGAACGCCGGTAGGTCCCGTTCCCATACGCGCGTCAGAGGAGAGCCACACCCACAGGCTCGGCTCCCTCGTGAGTGGAGGCAGGCTGGCCCGAAAGAACACGCTCTCAGGCGAGGTGGCCAGCTGCTTCCATATAATGACCCAAGACGCCGAAAAGGGGAACACTCGGCCTTCGGCAAGGGCAACCCGGCCTATAGGGACGCTGAGGGCAAGGCTATCCGCGGAGGCTATCAGATTGCAACAAACATCCGCCGCCCTGAAATTGAAGAAGTGCGTACCCAGCTGCGAAACATCATCGCGGCTCGCAAACAGTATAGGCCTCAAGCAGCTTGCGGACCTTGCTCCGAGCCGTTCCAGAACCACAGGCCGGGATGCCCCGTTGGCAACAATGAAGGTCCGAGCCCAAACAGGGGCAAAACCCCTCATAAAGAGGGTCATCTACAACTTATCCCGATGACACAGGACGAGTTCGCCGAAGTGAATCGCCGTCTCGGGATCCTGGGCCACTTGGATCCGAAACCGGAGGAGGAGAAGTCTACCCCGGTTCCAAGGGGACTGGCGCCCATGACCCAGGAAGAAAAAGACGCGCTCTTTAATCTTCCAGGAATGCGAGGAAACTCGCCCGGCGTTTCTAGTCAGTCCCAACAACCAGAACTGATGTCCAAGGATGAACAGAAGGCCCAACGTGTGGCGGAGGACGAGGAACGCATGCGGATAGCAGACGAACGCGCACGCGAGGCAACTCGCCAGATGTTGGAGGATTCCAACAAGATCTACATGAAGGGTGTAGGAAACCCCCACTCCCACTACTTTCGAAGGCTAAGAGTGAAGCCCCGGCACCGAAGTCGTCTTCGGAGGTGAAACCGAAGGCACGCTCTCAGGATCCTGGGCCAGATGTGCAGATGGAGGCGCCTCGGTCTGCAACTCCGAGACCGCCGATTGGCGCAACTCCTGCACAAGCGTCTGAGCCCAAGCAGCAGCCTCAGGACCCTGTGGAGGAACGGAGACGCCCGCCTAGTCGCAGCAGCTCCACTGCTAAAAGGGCGGCAGTTTTCGAGCGCACCGGGCATGCCCCTGCGCCAGCTTCGCCCGTGGCGGCCCGTTCCAAAAGGTCCGACGAAGGTGCCATGTCTAGGGGTACCTGGGTGCCAACGATTAGGGGCAGCGCCAGTCGCGGATCACCGCGGGGAAACCCGCCAGGCGCTGCCGCTGCAGCTTCCTCCTCTTCAGGAGCCGCAGCCTCTTCAGCAACAGAGGCTCCTATGCGGGGAAACCCGCCCTTGGATCAGCTGCACCACCCATGTGACACGTCCTTCACCAGTGGGACTCCGAGTGTGATCAGGGATAGACTTGCTCTGCGGAAGCTCCCACCGATACGCTCGGTGGATGAGGCGTTCATGAAGAAATGCAGGCAAGCTAACATCCTCCCCACATCCAATCACACTCTCAAACAGCTGAGTAAAGCTCTCAGCAGGATATGCAGACATGTGCCAGACACACCACACAATCCCGTGTGGGGCTTGGACTCCTTCGATGATCATGATGGTTGGATTAACCTCGTGGAGCTCGTGAAGGATTATCCGTGGAGCACAGGAAAATCGAGACACGATGGGTATAATCCAAGATTTGACGAGGCCAAAGTCATCAATGAGTACCTATATGGTCGCCCAGTTGACCAACTGGCAGCCATCATGATGGAAGTTGTTCATGTCCGTGAACCAGACGGAGAAGAAAAACAGCGCCTTCAGTTCAAGGTGTTAATGCGGGACTCCGGTGAGCCCGAGATCTTCATCCGCGCCTCTCAGGGGCATTCGTGGACATTGAAAGCTCCATGGTCGCTGTACAACTATATTGTACTGTGCGACCAACCTGCCGGGAGACCGGCCCCGTACCCCGAAGTCGCCATGCATGGCACTCGGTGGCACGCCTTCGAAGGCATTCTGTGGCACGGCTTGTCCTGTAGACCCGAGCACAACACGAAGAAACGGGGGACAGGCCGGTCGCACATCCACTTCGTGCCGACGGTCCGCCGTCGTGCCGTGAACAGTGGGTGGGACCCAGACTCAGACATCATCATCTTCGTAGATTGGCACAAGGCCATGCAAGATGGCATAAAGTTTTGTTGGTCTGATAACGGAGTCCTGTTGTCCGAGGGAAATAACGGTATCATCGAACCGTACTACATCTCTCATGTAGAGGACCTTGCCACGGGGAGGCATTGGCGCAATCCTGAGTTCATGGGGGATCGCCGGGCGCGAATCCCCCCCGCCGTGCTTTCAGCCCCTGGCAGGTGGACTGACGTTGGCAGTGCCAGCGTCAAATACCAGTGGTCCGGCGACCAAGAGGGCGTCGACCCTCCAATGGTATACCTCCACAGGGAGGTTGGGGACCACTACAGCCCCACCACGCTGGGAAACCAGCCTGAGGTCCACCAGATCTTGATGATCACCGAGAGTGAGGCCGGGAGCGCGGCTCCAAGCCGCGCCCCAAGCCAAGGGCCTAGTGCCGTGTCTTGGCAGGCCATAAGCACCTCGGACCTGGACCAGATAGCGGTCGCGCTGAACCCTGACCAGGTAGAGCAATTGGCGGACAGGTTATATCAGCAGGACCCCTGGGCTGCAGGCCAGGGAGCAATGTCCGCCATGGCGACGCGAAATCGTCAGGCCATGCAGGGAAACCTGCCTATAAACGGACTTAGAGCTGAGATGCCTGAGCCGCGGGGAGACCCGCAGACGTTCGGCCGCATCTTTGGAGAGCCTGCTCGGTTTGAGCAGATGCATGGAAGCCCCTCGCAGAGCATGCACACACCGAGGGGCATGACTCCAATGGCCACACCACCTGCACAGTCTCCGTTCGGGACTCCTGGCCGCCCTGCCACAAACGGCACCCTCATGGAGAGGATTGCTGCGGCTAGGGCTGAGCATGGCACAGCTCTCCTGGACATGATGCCGCCCAGCACTCCAACGAGTCAGCAGGGAAACCTGCCTGGCACCCCAAGCCATCATCGGCCGTTTGCTGGACAAACCACAGTAGCTGGCGTGCCTGATGACTACCGTGCAAGAGTGGCGGCCGCTGTGCAGCAGGTGCAGAGCCATAATCTGCCTCACCCAAGTGGTCAGAGGTGGAGGCCGGCCTGGTCCTGGGAGCCTGAGGGTCCCAACCCAAGGGATCCTGCTCGGCAACGAGCCTTCATCCCAGCGTTCAATGCTCACCCGAGCATGGCCCAGGGCCAGAGGCCACCGCCTGCGCACATGAATCCGCCATTGTACCCTGATGGGTCCAGAGTTCCGAACAAGTTTGTTCGCGAATTGGCGGATCAGCTCCACAGCCTCACTAACGTGCGCTGCAGTGACCAATCTATGTATCCGCACATGGCCTTTATGCCTTCACCGACGACGCCAGATGTGCCTGTCCAGCCCACTGCCCATTCGATATCGTCTGGCAGTAGGGGCGTGCCTGATTATATCAGGCAGACATACCACACTCAACAGGCATGCTTCAGGAGAAGACAGGCCGCGCAGAGCGTACGAGATCAGTCACGTGCAGCTGCACTTGAGGTTGTGAGAAACAGAGGCTCACCTTTGCGAGGAAACTCGCCCGCTGTGACTTCTACCACCTCCATGCCAAATGCCGGAGTGCCGGAGGTGCTGGATCCAACAGGGGCTCCCCCAGCAGCCTTCATGCCCTCCGAGACGGTACTGGAGAGGCAGCGAGGGGTAGATCCCAGAGCAGCAGATGTAGAGGTTCTCACTGGGATGGAAGATACCTGTGCGGTATGCCTCGAAGAATTTCAGCCCAGGGAAAGCGTTTACCGTTTGAGGTGTAATCACTTGTTCCATGAAGGGTGCTGGAATTCAAATGTGGTGGGCCATGTCACAAATCAGCGCGAGGGAGATCCTCAGCAGCCACCATGTGCTATCTGCCGAGCACCTGGCATCATAGCGTCATCATTTCCGTGGACCGGCTCCTTCATTCAGACTCCTGAGCAAGCAGCGAGGGAGCTGCGGGAGTTGAGGAGCATGGTGGAGGAGATGACGGCAAGGATGCTAGATAGGCAGACAGCTCAGCCCCAACAGCAGGGAAACCTGCCAGAGGAGGTAAGGCCGCCGATGGAGACGGGATACTTCGATCAGCTTATCCCGATGACGGCGCCTCAGCAGGGAAACCTGCCTAATACTCCTCAGATGTCCCCCCAGAGTGGGGGTGGGGCTGAAATGGCACTGGACCCTGACCAGCTACGTGAGTTGCGTGTTCGGCACTTCCAGAATCAGATGGATAATGCGCACACAACATTTATGCTGGATGCCGACAATCCTGAGACTGAGAATGCGTCGTACGACCTTTCAGATTCCTCAGTGGCAACAGCAGCCACAGCAGCTAGGGCCGTCGACATCACAGCGACGAACGAGGAGTTCGAGGAGTGGCTGCAATACAGGGATCACATCACGAATGAGGGGCTGCAGGACATTGCCCTTCACTCGTACCTGACGCTGACGAGACGCACGACCCGCGAGCAGTATAAGAGCATACGTGATGAGTATGCCAACTGGCGGGAGGAGCGTGGCGATCATGCCCAGCACGTGTCGTACTTCCAGTACATCGACCTGGCGCGCATGGCCGAAAGCAGGTCGCATGCCAGTGTCATGCGGGGTAACCCGCCAGGGAGTACAACTGAGCTGCGGGGAAACCCGCCTAACAGCACAGCCGACACTTCAGAAACGGTGCACATCAAGCAGCCGAGTAAGACGTTCTTGGATGATGGTGGAAATTCCATCTTCATCGATGTCGGCTCGAAGATCAACATCATGGGCGAAAACACGAGCCGCAAGTTCGCCCAGGCTGCTGAGGCACATGGTCGTACTTGTACGTTCGAGCCCCGCTCTCGTTTGAATGTCAACGGAGTGGGAGAAGGATCGGCCCCAGCGGATACCGTAGGCACATTCAGTATTGCCTGCGAGTACCAGGGGTCGACCCAGCTCGATTCATACAAGAGGAACATTGTTTCAGGCTGTGGCAAAGACCTGCCAGCCATCCTAGGCCTCGATAGCATGCAGGACAAACGCACGATCATCGTGCTTGAACGAGGCCAGGAGAAGCTGATATTCCCTGGAAAGGGGCAGGTCAAAATGGAGCTCCCCGAGGGCTCCAAGATCATGCCGACGACGAAGTTGCCGTCAGGACATCTGTCGATCAGGTGTGATCGTTTTGGAGCTGCGGGGCAACCCGCCTCGAGCTCAAGCAGCACGTCATTCCAGACGGTGCTGACGGGCGAGCCGACCCCGGCGCAGGAGCGCGAGCAATTGCAGGGAAACCTGCCTCAGGGGTTGATGGAGACGCTCGCCAAGGCCACTATGCGAGGCGACAGCATCGACGATCTTGAGACGTTCGATTGCTTCGTTGCCAGGACACTGGCCCAGCATGGTGGAAGTGTACCCGTGGACGCTGTACAGTCCCGCCGGAAGATAGTGATGGGATACACTAACCGTGAGCTGCAGACGGTCAGTGACGCTAGGTCCAAAGGCGTGCTGAAACAGCTGATGGATAATCCACCCATGCTGACAGCATTTGCGGAGCAATCCGCCTCTGAGGCCACGGCGCGCTGCAGTGCTGAGCTCCAGCATCTGAGGGAAGCCCAGATGCTGGCAGACATTGCAGGCACATCTTCTTTATCTTGAAGATGGCAGGGCGACGTCGCCCCCTCGTCGTCTTGCCTGTTGGCCGAAAAGCCGGGGGGTAACAAGGACAGCGGGGTAACCTGCCTTAGTAAGAGGGCTTTTGTCATTGAAGATACGAGAGAGGCTTGCGCCGACCTCCGCACCCGAGGTTATATCTGTGATCGTATTTCCCACAATGAGCTTATGACAAGCGTGGGCACAGATTACCTGGGTGCGGTGATCAGTGGAGATTACACTCTCATATGGATTAGTACCCCGGGTGACTGGTATGTACGAACTCCAGGAAAGAGAGTGGCCCCACATTGGTCACGTATCCAGAACCTGTTGATAAAAGCCAAGAAACTCCGTATGAAAATCATTATATTTGGTCCCCCAGGATATGTTTGGAAGTTATCTCCAGTACGTGATACCCTGGAAGATCTTAAGTTGTCAGTAATACGGATGCGTCTGTGTCATTTCGGTATTCGGTTCAATATGCAAGACAGTACACCGAGTGGTACTTATATGCAGGTAGCGTCATCAATACCGATTAGCTCGAAGCTGTGGGCATGCACATGCAAACAGGCAATACCACAACATGTGTTGGATTGGTACGGTCATACAGTACGGCATGCTGAATGGCGAGCTCAGACACGTACTACACTCATCCGTCATCTGAACGACAACATTTGGGGAGCACCACCACGCACGGAAACGTGCCTGTATATTTAAACACTTATACACGTACGGACCACAACATCCATCACTACGTGACGACCAACAAGGGAGGACCGAAATGGTCTGAGGTTATCCGACGTGTAACGATTAACCTGGATACCAATGCGGTTATTCAGGATATCTCAGTTACCGATCAACCAACAGGGTATGATTGGCATGCACCACTACCTGCAGGGGTTGCCAACATCAGCACTCGGTTGTATTGGCAACCCGAGGAACCGGTCTTGCTCGGAAACGAGCCTACTCAATCACCACAGAAACCTCGACGCGTCATCATAGATGACTGTTCTCTCCCCCTCCCGACTCTGGCGATTGACGCATGTACCCACTCAACCACGACAATGGGCACACAGACCGGCGAACAAGACGAGCAAGTTTACCCACAGAATCGCGTATCAAGCAGAAGGAAAGGCTCAAAGCCGAAAAGGAAGCAGGCATCAAGCCTCGCCGCATTAAAAAGCACGTTGAAGACGGAAACGATGATTGCGGCGACGACTTGTCAGGACTCGGACAGGATCTTATGGCAACCTGGAGTACTGACGTCCCTATTGAGCTGATAAGCTCCGATGAGGACGATGACCTGTTCCTTACCCTCCCCACATCTATGCCCGACACACACGCTAACATATACAGCATAGTTGCTGCACTATGCTATGGTCATAACAACTGCGTGGATATGTTGGAGCTTCGTGGCGGTGAAGGTGGTATCTCAGAGCTTGCCTTCTCAAGGGGACTCTCCTCAGGAGGCAACCTAGACAAGACTACATATGTCGACCTGGGAGACCCCTCGGTGCAGCGGGTTATAGATCACTACTTCGCTATATGCTACGTACGAGTTGCCATACTACAACCCAGTTGCCGCACCACAGGACCACCATCCTACTTCAACTACAAAGTCAATCACAATACTTGGGAACAGCACCACAAAGAAGATTTACCACACATAATTTATTGTGGTAGAATTGCTGTAACCCAAGATGACGCTCGGAGGTGGTTCATACGCGAACAACCTACAGGAACATGGGTGGATGATATTTCCCCATGGAAGAAACTTGCCAACCGACCACACATTACAACCGTACGCATTGATCAATGTGCTACGGGACTCAAAGATACGGCTGGTGACTATATTAAGAAGCCGACAAATATCACCAGCAACGACGAGACAATTCTTAAACCCTTTGAGCGACTCAAATGCAACGGTCAGCATGTGCACGCACAACCGTGCAATAAAGAGCTTTCACTGGCACAAAAATACACTCGACGACTGCAGTCTGCCTTCGTGGAAGCCGTCTATCTGGCGAAAGCCATTGATACTACGCGCGGAAACGCGCCTATAAGTACCGCACATGCTTACCCTGCAGACCTTCCCGATCAAGCTGAACCAGGCGAAGGTATGAGACGCATCGGTGATCGTATCATCCCAAAGGTGGCCACTTGCCCGGCATGCATCGACAACGTCCGAAAGGACAGTCCTAGCCATAACAGAGACCCTACGCAGTGTAAATATCATGATTCCATCTCTGTATATTGGCCATGTCCCGCATGCCAGAGGGATCTTACGAGAAGCAAGGGTGTTAAGAACCACCTCGATACCGAACCTGGTAAATGTCGTTTTGCTGAATCATTTAAACTTCCAGACGACCACGACCCCGAAGGCAAAACCGTGCCAGTTTGGTGGAAACCCTTACCTAAACCTGGTGAGGGCCAAGCTTCAGCTTCAGGTGGCCGCCGAGGCGCGCACGCCAGGCCACCGCGACCACGATCCTTCGGCAACGTCGATCCGACATCTGGTGCCAGCAGCTACGACATGCTACGAGACGCCCCCGAGCGTGGAAACACGCCTTCTGCGTCCTCTAGCGAAACGCCACAGGTAGCGGCCCGTCGCGGCCGCCTACAAGGCGCACCACCACCTCCAGATGCAGTCAATGCAGGGGACCAACTACGGAGAGCTACAAGGAACCCTCTTGCCTCTACCGGCTCTGGGGCTCCTCGACTACCCGACTGGACGAGATTCGACATCCAACACAGTCTACAAAGTCTCCGTAGTCACGAACCTCATGTCGTGAGAAAGGAACTCCGAAAACTGCATCTGCGATGGTATCATGCGAAGGAACCAAAGATGAGGCTAATCCTCGACCAAGTGGGGCTGGATAACGTTCGACTGAACATGATCAAGGAAGTTTGCGATACCTGTCGGGAATGCAGAGCATGGGAACGTCCAGGAAACTCAACACTACCCTCGGTGAGCCTTCCTGGCAACTGGCTCGACGAAGGTGAAATGGACCTCATGTTCTACAAGAAACGGACCATATTTCACATTATGGATTGTTGTATTCGCCTGGCAGCAGGCCTAGAAATTTCCGACAGAGAACGTGACATTATCATTGACGCCTACCACTACTGCTGGATTGCCTATCACGGACCCTTCAAAGTCTTATACTCAGACGGAGAAGGCGCCCTGAACAATGATGCCGCTAAAGCCATGATGGCCAATAAGGGCACGGAACTTCGTATCCGAGCACCTGGCCAACACGCGACTTCAATTGAGTCACGAAACGGCATTATCAGAGGCGTCCTCCACATGATTGAGGAAGAACTGAATAGACACAACATCCCTGATGTATTCAATAGAGTATTGGCGGAAGGCATCTTCGTTACTAATGCTTCTACATTTTATAACGGAGTATCGCCATACCAAGCACACACAGAACGTCAGCCCTCCTTCCTCCCTGATCTCGACACCCTTGACTTTCCCAAGGGACCCGAGACTTCAGGACACGAACGAGAACGTCGTGTAAGGGAAGTCAGCCTAGAAGCTATAACTCAGGCCACTGCTGTGGCCAAGACAAATCGGGCTCTTAGGGCTAAAACGACTCCTGATGGTGCTCGCCTTTATTCTGCAGGGGATTTGGTCGATTACCACCGACCCACTGCCACTAAGGACGACCATGGAGGCTGGAATGGCCCATTCCCGGTGATCCGTAATGCGCCTGAAAGAGGACATATTGTTGTCAAGGCAGGATCTCGCGAGGTAATTGTGATGTATCCTGATGCTCGCCACACACTATACATTGAATGTCTCCTCACACGGGAACTTGGCATGGATAATATGGCCATGCAAACCGTCCTTACATATGTGGCACACCTTGGCGCAGGGAAACCTGCCAAAGTTTTCGGCTACATCCCCGATTACAAGGGAAACCTCCATCTTTCAGACGACAGCAAGTTTCACCCGCGCGTACATCTAGCACTGCAGTATCTCGTACGAAACTACTTCCGAGTAGAACATGTAGTGGCAGTTAGATTGGCCAAAAGTGTGTCAAGCCTACCTGCAGTCAAGTACGCCACCGGGTCTACGCTGATCCACTATGACAACGATATCAGCCCGGCTTTCCACTACTACGAATGTGTGGGCACCGGCCTAAACATTTCTCAGATCACTGGCAGCACTCATTCCAGACTTATTCAATGCTTGACTTCACGTGTCCCTTCCTTAGGATTTCACGACGACCTGGCTAAATATCAGCACTCAAGCAACACGTCTGGAGAACACGATTCGCCTGGAAACAGGCCTCCTCCAGACACCCCTGGTGCTTCATCGCCGAGTGAAGGCCGTCTGTCGACAATCTATGAGGAAAATGAGGAACATAATATCGAAGCTATGATGCTGGAAGAGTGGTACGACGAGCTACGTATGGACCTTCATCCTACGACGACTACCGACGATTATCTTTACTGCGTCCCAACAACCATGCTGCCTGACCAATGTGTTTTGGTTTCAGCATCTGTGGACGAAGAAGATATCATATCATCGGACACGCTCGGAGACGAGCCTGAACCACGAGAGTCCTGTCTAGTCTCTCTCTCTGCTCAACCACACCTGACGAGAGCTACTCTCCTGACAGTGATGAATATGGTCCTTACGTTGAGTTGTGTTTTACATCAGAAATGTCAAAAGTAGTATTGAATCAGACTCAACTTGCACAGCTCGACACCGATATGGTCGCAACGATGAGAGTATATGTATCCTCTGCTGCTAAACGTGCTGTGGTCGTTAAAGAAGACGATCTATTGACCAAAGCCGACATAGCAGCACATCCAAAGGAGGTTAGTGAAGCTTTGTATACTGAACTCAAAATCTGGATTGACAACCGATGCTTTGAGATGTATGATTTATCCAAAGCTTCCAACATAATGACATCCAGGTATGTGTACAAGTGGAAGTTTGTAAAGGTGGGTACCGAGAACGTTAAAACCATTCATCTCAGACTTGTCCTTCGTGGATTTATGGATACCGAGGCTTTCGACGTAGGAACATTCTCGGGGACCGCCCGAAGGCAATCCCAACGACTCCTGGCAAGTGAGGCGGCATGCCATCCAGAATGGATCTTAGCATCCTGGGATATCGACAAGGCGTTCCTCAAGGGTTTGACCTATGAGGAACTTGCCCATGCCACCGGCGAGGAAACTCGCATGGTCTGCTTCACTCTTCCACCGGGAAGTGCTCAGGTACTTCGTACACTACCCGGCTTCTCATCCTATGACGAAAGCCGACGCTGCCTCAGATGCCTCAAACCAGGAACGGGTACAAAGGACGCTCCAAGAGCGTTCTCTCTCAAACTTCGCACGGCCACACGAGCTATGGGCCTTACACCGACCAGTTATGACCCTGAATTTGAATTCAGCCAAGATCTGCTAACGGCAAAACATGTCGATGATATTAACATGACTGGCCTAGAGAAAAATATAGACGACTATGTACAGCGTGTCGAAAAGGTGTTTGGCAAATGCAAGCTCAACAAACACACATGTACGAACTGCGCCGTTCGCTACACTAAGAATGATCAAGGGGATGTGATTATGGATCAGGACGGGCATATCAAACAACTACGTCCTATCACACACCCAGAACTTACAGGAGCGGCGGCCGATGCCAAAGCCACGAAACTCATTACCGACATGTTCGCCAGCTTGCGAGGAGCCCTCGCCTATGCCCTTCTTACCCAAGTCTGGCTCATGGTATACGCGGTCTCTCTCCAGAAAATCCAAGAGCCCACCAATCTGCAAGCCAGGCGCCTGAATGCTGTGACGCGAAAGCTGATCAGCAGCCCGAAACGCATCACCTTCCCTCGGATGAAGCCGACGAATGAAGTTGACATCCACAGCGATTCGGGGTATCGGAAGCTTACCGGGGAGGAGGATGATGAGACCAAGGGCTACGGCATACGCGGGGCGAATGTACTACGGCGAGGAAACTCGCCTCAAGGCAAGTCCGTCGTTCACCTCTGTGACGGACTATGCAAATCACACCGATTGCAGGTGAGGTCCAGCTATGCTGCGGAGGCACTCGCAGCGGCGCATAACCTCGATGAGTGTTACCCTACGCTCATCACTCTCCACGAGCTCAAGGCAGGAGCTCTGACTCCACGACAACTACGAGATATGCGTGAAGTTGGAGGCCTAGCCATCAAAGTATCTCTTACCATAGACGCTGAGTCCGTTTATAAATCATTATCAAGTAAGGATCTTAAGATACCGACAGAGCGGACTCTGCTTGGACATATCAGTTGGATACGTGAGCTCATGGATATAGGTATAGTACATAACGTGCAGTGGTGTGATACTAGGGATATGACCGCAGACGGGCATACAAAGGGAAGCATCGATCGGGAGCTGCTTCTGGAAGTGATGTCAGGCACTCAGCCATTCAAGTATGACGTGAAGCAGTTTGTTCCCTTTCGGGGTCCCGAGGACAGAAACAAACCCAAGTCTAATCAAGTTTAGTCTGTCCTTGTTGCCCCTCGCGGTCCAATTTGCCAGCATGGGCGCCTACTACAGAGGCGCCCTTCTAGTTGCTCGGAAACGAGCCTTACATTTCACGCCTGGCAACGAGCCGGCTTTATATGACTCAGGTTCTTTGCCTTTATACATATTTGCTCGGTGAGGTATGGCCCGTTTGGCTTACCTCTAACTGAGCCGATAGCCCTTCATCGTTCGAAGGGGCTATCTTGTATTTGCGTGAAATGCCTTGCGAGGAAACTCGCCTTACAGTCTGGTGTTAGGCCAGATTGTACACACTGTTTTCTTTCTTGCAAACAGTTGTGCGCGCGGCCTTTGTAGAGCCTAACGGCTGCGCGGCTATGCTCTCCGTCTCCTCCCCTCCCGACTTTAAGGGTAGCTCTTTGGGAGATGTTATAGCATCGGGAGCATAGCTCGCGCGCCGTTGCCTTTGGCTCAAGGCACGCGCGCCCTATTTGCCCGGACACCGCGAGTGTTCGCTATGTGTTGGAAAGACCGATACATCGATCTTATCCTATCTTATCCGTCCATTCCTCTTACTGAACAGCCTCAGTACGATACCGGACGCTATTTGCCATCCGCTTCCCATGAAATCGGATGCTATTTGAGTTACCAGGCTCACTTTCGACTTCTTGGGCCGCATCGGGCCGTCGGAAGGCCGAAACGAAGCAAATGTCAACATCCTTCGAAAACCTAAGGTCAAATGTCAACTTCGGCCATCTTGGTGGGCTCCCGGCCCGTCTGACGCCGTCGGAAGCCGTTTGGGGTCCTCTTGGGGTGCTCAGGGCCGTCTTGGACGCCATCTTGGGCGTCTTGGAGGCCTCTTGGGTCGTCTTTGTGCCCGGGCCGTCTTGGGGCCCTCTTGGGCCGTTCTGAGGCCATCTTGGAGGTCTCTTGAGAGCTGTGGGGGCGATCTCGGGGGCCTGTTGGGCCATAAAGGGTCGTCGGAAAGCCGAGAAGAAGCGAATGCGAAAATCCTTCAAACATCTAAGGAAAATCAATGATGTTGGCCTCTTCGGGCCTCCTGGAGGACCTCTTGGAGGCCTCTTGGGTCGTCTTGGAGGCCTCTTAGAGCCCTCTTCGACCGTCTTGGGCGATCTTGAGGCTATCTTAGGCTGTCTTGAGTGCATCTTAGGCCGTCTTGTAGGCATCTTGGAGGCATCTTGAGCCGTCTTGGAGAATTTGTTGTGGACGTTGAGGTCGTTTGCGCGCGTGGAGCTCCCTCCCGGGACCCCGGCGGGACGCGCCGGAGCCCCAGGGGGAGTTCTTTTTGGAAAGTGAACCAAAACCAAACCGTAAGAAGTCCAGCACGCCAGGCACCCCTGTGATGAATCAACAGGGGGCGGCGGATCGAAGACGCCTCCGGCGAATCACCGCCGCCCCCTGCCTTTTTGGAAGCGCCTATGTGGCCGAACGTTGAGGCCAGACCTGCCAAGCTATCGGACCATGTGTTCCCCGAATCGGTTTGGAAAGCCTTCAGGGAACACGTGGGCATCTTGAAGGTCATCTTGGCCGTCTGTAGGCTATTTTGACCCTTTCGGTCCTTCTTGGAGGACGTCTTGGAGGCCATCTTGAGCGTCTTGGATGTCTCTTGGGCCGTCTTGGGGGCCTCTTGGGGCCGAGTCTTGGGCCTCTTGGGCGATCTTTGGGAGCACTTGGGCCGTCTCGGGCCGTCGGAAGGCCGAACAAAAAACAAATGCCATCATCCTTCTAAAACCCATGGGAAATCAATGATTTCGGCCTTTTCGGGCCTTCCTGGAGGCCCTCTTGGAGGCCTCTTGGGCCGTCTTGGGCCATCTTAGGGCCATGTTCGGCCGTCTTGGTGGGCTCCTGGTCCGTCTGACGCCGTCGGAAGCCGTTTGGGGGGCCTCTATGGGCCGACTTGGGGCCCTCTTGGAATGCTCCAGGGCCGTCTTGGAGGCCATCTTGGGCGTCTTAAAGGCCTCCTGGGCCGTCTTGGGGGCCTCTTGGGGCCGTCTTGGGGCGCTCTTGGGCCGTTCTGGGGCCATCTCGGCGATCTTTGGGGGCTCTTGGGCCGTCTCGGGCCGTCGGAAGGCCGAAAAGAAGCAAATGTCAAAATCCTTTAAAGGTCTTCGGAACATCAATGTTTTTCGCCTCGTCTGGCCTTCCTGGAGGCCTCTTGGGGGCCTCTTGGGCCGTCTTGGGCCAGCTTCGAGCCAACTTCGGCCATCTTGGTGGGTTCCTGGCACGTCTGACGCCGTCGGGAGCCGTCTTGGGGGCCTTTCTGGGCCGACTTGGGGCCCTCTTGGGGCGCTCCGGGGCCGTCTTGGAGGCCATCTTGGGCGTCTTGGAGGCCATCTTGGGCGTGTTGGAGGCCTCTTGGGCCGTCTTGGGGCCCTCTTGGGGCCGTCTTGGAGGCCTCTTGGGCCGTCATGGAGCCCTCTTGGGGGCCTCTTCGGCGATCTTGGGGGCCTCTTGGGCCATCTTGAGCTGTCGGAATGCCGAGAATAAGCAAATTCCAAATCCTTCAAAAACCAATGGAAAATCAATGATTTTGGCCTCTTCAGGCCCTCCTGGAGGACCTCTTGGAGGCCTCTTGGGCCGTCTTGGAGGCCTCTGGGAAGCCTCTTGGGCCGTCCTTGGCCGTCTTGGATTCTCTTGGGTCGTCTGGGAGGCCGTCTTGGAACATCCTGGGCGGACTTGGAGGCCATCTTGGACCATCTTGGAGGCCATCTTGGGCCAACGTGACCATATTGGAGGCCATCTTGAGCCGTCTTGGAGGATTTTGTATGGACGCTGGCGTGGTTGACGCTGCCTTCCGGGACCCCGGCGGCACGCGCCGAAGCCCCAGGGTGAGTTCATTTGGAAAAGAACCAAAACCAAAACCAAAACCGAGAGGATTCAGCACGCCAGGCACCCCTGTGATGAATCAACAGGGGGCGGCGGATAACGGAAAGAGCGAGGTACGAGTGATGACGTTGTGTTTGGGCGAAGCCCTCTAGGGAGGGGTCCAGGGGAGGGGGGTGGGGTGGATGGATGAGTGTTAATGGCCGCTCGGGGCGTCTTGGAGGCCTCTTGGGCGCTTCTTGGGCCGTCTTGGGCGCTCAAGACGGTCCAAGAGAGGTCCAAGACGGCCCAAGATACCTCCAAGACGGCCCAAGAGCGCTCCAAGAGAGCCCAAGACCGCCCCAGACGGCCCAAGAGGCCTCCAAGACGCCCCAAGAGGCACCCAAGACGCCCCAAGAGGCACCCAAGGGGCGTCCCAAGAGGGCCCCAAGAGGCCCAAAACATTGATTTTCCAAGGGGAAACGTGCATTTCTAGCATACGCGACGTTTCGGCCTCCACGGCGTCGACGACGGCCCAAGAGGCTCCAAAACCGCCCCAGGACGGCCCAAGAGCCTCCCAAGAGGCCCCCAAGACGGCCCGAGAGGGCCCCAAGAGGGCCCAAGAGGCGCCCAAGACGGCCCAAGAGGGCCCCAAGACGGCCCCAAGAAGGGGACCACGAACCGAAAAGTGTAGCCTTTCGCCCCAAGAATTTCCCAGGAGGCCCCAAGAGGCCCTCTACGAGGTCTCCAAGAGGCGTCCCAAGAGGCCACCAGGAGGCCAAAATCATTGATTTCCGAAGGGAAAACTTACATTTTTAGCATGCACGACTTTTCGGCGTCCACGGCGTTGAAGACGGTCCAAGAGGCCCCCAAGACCGCCCCAAGGCGGCCCAAGATTGCCCCAAGGCGGCCCAAGAGGAGCCCAAGACAGCCCAAGAGGCACCCAAGACGCCCCCAAGAGGGGGACCACGAATCGAAAAGACTAGCCTTTCGCCCCAAGAAGCTCCCAGCAGGCCCCAAGAGCCCCCCAAGAAGCCCCAAGAGGCACCCAAGAGGCCCCCAAAAGGGCCCCAATAGGACCCCCAAGAAGCCCAGAGACGCCAAATAAAGAGCGCTCGGTAACGCAAAAAGCTCTTCACACCAAGGCTCCCAAGAGCGAACGGTGACGTGAACAAGCTGATAAGACCAAGGCTCCCAGCAGGGAGCGGTGACGTAACAAGTTCCTGACACCAAGGCCCAGCCAAGGCTCAGGAACGGGCGGCAACGCAACATTCTCTGAACACCAAGGCTCCCAAGAGCGAGGGGTGAAGTAACCAGCTCTCAACGCCAAGGCTCCCAGTACGAACGGTGGTGTGAGTACTTTCGGTTTCTGTTGCTGCAGCGCTCTTTCCGTTTCTGTGCCGGCCCAGGTAACGGAAAGAGCGAGGTACGAGCGATGACGTTGTGTGTTGGGCGAAGCCCCTTAAGGGTGGGTTCCAGGGGGGGGTGTAGGCGGAGTGGATGGGTTTAATGGCCGTTGTGGTGGTTTTCCTTTGGGCTTTTGCATGTTTTTGCATTCCCCCCCAAGACGGCCCAAGAGCGCTCCAAGAGAGCCCAAGACTGCCCAAGACAGCCCAAGAGGCCCCCAAGAGGCGCCCAAGGGGCGTCCCAAGAGGGCCCCAAGAGGCCCAAAACATTGATTTTCCGTTGGAAAACGTGCATTTCTAGCATATACGGCTTTTCGGCTTTCACGGTGTTGACGACGGCCCAAGAGGCCCCCAAGACCGCCCCAAGACTGCCCAAGAGGCTCCCAAGAGGGCCCCCAAAACGGCCCGAGAGGGCCCCCAGACTGCCCAAGAGGCGCCCAAGACGGCCAAAGAGGGCCCCAAGACGGCCCCAAGAGGGGGACCACGAATCGAAAAGTTTAGCTTATCGCCCCAAGACTTCCCCCAGGAGGCCCCAAGAGCCCCCCAAGAAACCCCAAGAGGCCTCCAAGAGGGGTCCCAAGAGGCCACCAGGAGACCAAAATCATTGATTTTCTATTGGGAAGAATTTTCATTGTTAGCATACACTACTTTTCAGCTTTCACGGCGTTGAAGACGGTCCAAGAGGCCCCTACTAAGACCGCTTCAAGACGGCCCAAGACGCCCCCAAGAGGCTCCCAAAACGGCCCAAGAATGCCCCAAGGCGGCCCAAGAGGCGCCCAAGACAGCCCAAGAGGCGCCCAAGACGCCCCCACGCGGGGGACCACGAACCGAAAAGTGTAGCCGATCGCCCCAGGACGCTCCCAGGAGGCCCCAAGAGCCCCCCAAGAAGCCCCAAGAGGCACCCAAAAGGGACTCAAAAAGGGCCGCAATAGGACCCCCAAGAAGCCCAGAGACGCCACATAAAGAGCGATCGGTAACGCAAAAAGCTCTTCACACCAAGGCTCCCAAGAGCGAACGGTGACGTAAACAAGCTGATAAGACCAAGGCTCCCAGCAGGGAGCGGTGACGTAACAAGTTCCTGACACCAAGGCCCAGCCAAGGCTCAGGAACGGGCGGCAACGCAACATTCTCTGAGCACCAAGGCTCCCAAGAGCGCGGGGTGACGTAACCAGCTCTCAACGCCAAGGCTCCCAGTACGAACGGTGGTGTGAGTAATTTCGATTTCTGTTTCTGATGCGCTCTTTCCGTTTCTGTGCTGGGCCCAGGTAACGGAAAGAGCGAGGTACGAGCGATGACGTTGTGTGTTGGGCGAAGCCCCTTAAGGGTGGGTTCCAGGGGGGGGGGGCGTAGCGCGAGAGTTTCAGTTCTAATGGCCGTTTTGGTGGTTTTCCTTTGGGCTTTTCATGTTTTTTGCATTCCCCCCCAAGACGGCCCACGAGCGCTCCAAGAGAGCCCAAGACCGCCCCAGACGGCCCAAGAGGGCCCCAAGAGGCGCTCAAGGGGCGTCCCAAGAGGGCCCCAAGAGGCCAACATCATCGTTTTTTCCAAAGGAAAACGTATATGTTTAGCATATACGGCTTTTCGGCTTTCACGGCGTTGACGACGGCCCAAGAGGCCCCCAAGACCGGCCCAGGACGGCCCAAGAGGCTCCCAAGAGGCCCCCAAACGGCCCGAGAGGGCCCCCAGACTGCCCAAGAGGCGCCCCAGACGGCCCAAGACGGCCCCAAGAGGGGGACCCCGAACCCGAAAGTCGAGCCTTTCGGCCCAAGACGCTCCAAGGAGGCCCCCACAGACCCCCAAGAAGCCCCAAGAGGCCCTCAAGAGGCGTCCCACGAGGCCAACAGGAGGCCAAAATCATAGATTCTCGATTGGGAAAACGTGCATTTTTAGCATACACGGTTTTTCTGCCTTCACGGCGTTGACGACGGTCCAAGAGGCCCCCAAGACCGCCCCAAGACGGCGGCCCCCAAAACGGCCCAAGAGGCACCCCAGACGGCCCAAGAGGGCCCCAAGACGGCCCCAAGAGGAGGACCACGAACCCGAAAGTCGAGCCTTCCGCCCCAAGACGCTCCAAGGAGGCCCCCACAGACCCCCAGGAAGCCCCAAGAGGCCCCCCAGAGGCCCCCAAGAGGCCACCAGGAGGGCCCGAAAAGGGCCCCAATAGGAATCCCACGCAGGCCCAGAGACGCCCAGAGCGATCGGTCACGCAAAAAGCTCTTCACACCAAGGCTCCCAAGAGCGAACGGTGACGTGAACAAGCTGATAAGACCAAGGCTCCCAGCAGGGAGCGGTGACGTAACAAGTTCCTGACACCAAGGCCCAGCCAAGGCTCAGGAACGGGCGGCAACGCAACCATCTCTGAACCCCAAGGCTCCCAAGAGCGAGGAGTGACGTAACCAGCTCTCAACGCCAAGGCTCCCGGTACGAACGGTGGTGTGAGTAATTTCGGTTTATGTTGCTGCAGCGCTCTTTCCGTTTCTGTGCCGGGCCAGATCGATTGGCCTTCGGCCCATCCCGCCACCGTGCTTGGGTTGTGGTTCAGGGTCCTATTGGATGAGTGTTTGGATCTCGTGAGAAGCCTCTTGGGGGCGTCCTGGAGGCAGTGTGGAGGCCTCTGGAAGCCTTTTGTGGAGCCTCGTAGACCCTCATGTGGGCCTCTTGGGGCTCCTTGGGGGCCTTTTGGGGCCTCCAAGGAGCTTTTTTGAAGCAGGAAGCTCGAATTGTTGGTTCGCGTTCCCCCTCTTGGGCCCTTGTTGGGGCAATCTTGGGGCAATCTTGGGGCCTTCGTGGGCTGTCCAGAGGCTCTCTTGGGCCGTCTTGGGGCACTCTTGGGGTCCTCTTGGGCCATTTTGGCGCGGTTTTGGGTGCCTCTTGGGCTGTCGCAGAGCGTCGGAAGCCCGAAAAGACGAGAAGGCCAAAACCTTGTGAAAAAAATGCAACTCATTGGTTTTGGCCTCTTGGGGCCCTCTTGGGAGGCCTCTTGGGGCGTCTTGGAGGCCTCGATGGCCGTCGTGCGCCAATCTTGGACGTGGTGGAGGGTTCTGGTGCTGTTTTGTAGGCCTTCTGGGCGCTTCTCGGGGCCCTTTTGGCAATCTTGTGGCCATCTTGGGGCCCTCTGTTCCGCCGTGGGGCGTTCACCTGGGGGGTCGTGCGTGGCCATGGGGTGGTCGAATTCCCAGTATGGGGCCCCTGGGGGGGGATAAGGGGGGGAGCAATCTCACACGCCCAAAGATCCGCAAGGGGTCGGCGGATCTCGTGCCTGCCCGAGTCACCGACCTGCACTGAAGCTCTCATCGGTAAGCATCATCGCGGCCGCATCAACTGTGCCAAACCAATTGGCCGCATTGCGCGCGGGGGTGCGCACACCAGTGCGGTCGCAGAGACGCGCCAGCCAGTGCCAAGCAGTTCAACGCGGCCGCGTGTGTTTTGCAAAACAAGTTGCAGGCGAAAGGGTGGGATGTGTGCGCGAGCACTTGCTTTGACAAATTCGTGTTGGCCTGGTTACTTGCACCGCAAATATTGCATCACATAGCTTGCACCACATAGCTTACACCGCTGAGCTTCAACCACATATCTCGCACCACCTAGCTTGCATCACACATCTTGCACGGCAGCTTGCACCATCTATCTATATGTGTATGTATATATATAGTACAACGATGAAAGAACACACATATATCTGTGTGTGCATGAGGATTGCGCCGCCTACCTTGCACCACCTAAGTGGCACCGCAAAGCTCACATCACGTAGGTTACAGTGTTGGTACCACACAACTGGCACCACGTCTTACGCGTACACCGAGTGCGTCATACTTGTTGCGCCAGATAGTTTTAACAGCCTCACGCATACCACATCGCTGACAACACACTGATTGCACCACATGTTAAACCAGATGGCTTGGACAACATGCATTGCACCTCATAGCCTGCGCCGCATATGCGACACAAAGCTTGCACCACATGGCTTGCGCCACGTAGGTGTCACAAGACAGCTCGCACCACTTAGCTCACAGCGCGTAAATTACATTACATAGTTTACACAGCAGAGGTCACACCATATCGAATGCTCCACGTAGATTGCACCACGTTTCTTACACGCCCGCAGTGCCAAACACCAAACGCGCCAGTTCACTGCCTGAGGGGTGCGCGATGGCAAACCTATACATGGATACATGTGCATATATGCAAACATGTGCCGTTCGTTGTTTGATTGAGGTAGAGGATAGAATGAGGAGAAGAGAATGTTTCGTATGCCTTCCCCCTGCATCAGCATCATGTCCCCCTCATCTCTCTTAACCAGACAGGAGGAATCGAGAGGGATTTCTTTATCCGGGCAGGGATGAGGACCAGAAGAGAAGTGTATTGATATGCGCTCGATTGCACATTAGCAGGAGATTGAGACCATGAGGAGAGGGAGAGGATGAACAATCCAAACGGCGAAAGACGTGCGGCGAGGAGAAGGAGGACAACGTTTGATCGTGCGACGCCCATCGTATGTACATGCACGCATGTCTACTACACACGTATATGTAAAGATATGCATCGATGTGTTACTCTAGATATAACTAGATACACCCATCACATACTCATATCTCGCGA
Source organism: Prorocentrum cordatum (assembly GCA_963575745.1). Lineage (NCBI taxonomy): Eukaryota > Dinophyceae > Prorocentrales > Prorocentraceae > Prorocentrum > Prorocentrum cordatum. The sequence goes on from CAUYUJ010016946.1 coordinate 68,213, forward strand.
AGGCAGTAGCACCCAACAGTCTTGCTGATACCAAGTAGCTGCTCAGCGTATTCATGGTGACTTTCTCCCGCCCTCGGGCGGGCAGCACACAGAAACTGTTCACCAGTGGGAGGGGAAGGGAGGGAGGGTCCGGCCCGAGACGGCGAAGATAATGTGTTCGAGGGGTTCGCGTCATCGGTGACGCACGTCATGTGTAAGTTTTGTCTGTCGAAGCTCTGCTGTGTAGGCTGTCGGTATACGCTGCTGCCCACCCATGCAGCACAGCAGCGACGAAGGTCTGGAACCCACAGAACCTACCACCACTGCCAGAATCAACTAAACTGATATCCTCCGCCGACGCCCATTATGAAATCCGCCAAGCCCTTGTGGCGAGGCCACGGCGTGCAAGGCAACGAATGTCCATCCAAGCTCGTGACATGGTGATTTTTAATTTAGAAATTCCCAAGTCTTTTCATATTTTGGGGTTTTGTCAATAACCGCAGAAACAAGCCACATATGTTCGACGATTTTACCGAGCTCCAAGAATGGTATGTGCCATGTCGGGGTACTCGCACATCCTCTCGGCCAGCTAGCTGTTTGTGTTGCTAGACATGCGGGAGCAGATAATATACGCAATCTGTACACGGCCGCTCCATGTCGTGTCGACGCGGCGGCGACGCCAGCGCGGTCCTTCAAGATTGGTGATCGCTACTGGCCCAGAATCGGCCGTCACCGAACGGCCTCTGCTGTTGGAAGGCCGCGATCGCCCTCTCCAGGCCGAGCGATCCACGAAGCGCCAGACACCCGTGCGCAGAGCGTCTCGGCACGAGCTTGCCGCAGTTCCGAGCAGGAGGCAGCAGGATCGGGCCCAGACATGCGACGTCTTGCTTGTTTCAGGACGCCGTCCCCGGAAGTCCCGACCCTCTCCCCGGGACCGGTTTTTTATCTCGAATCGTCTTTTTTTGACGGTCCCGAGGCCCGGCGAGGGCCCCCCGAGGCCGAAACTGGCCAAAAACTTCCCGTCCTGATTTTGGTCACGACGCGATCATGTTTGGTGTTTGGGGGGATCCTTGGGCAGGACGTGGTCAGCAAGCGCACCACCAGCGGCGCAGGCGGCAGGCCCGCCGCGGTCCCGCACCGGAGCCCCGCGCCCGCCAGCGGAAGCCCCGGCCCCGGCGGCCAGGCCCGCGGGGTCGCTGGGGCGCAGCATGCCGCTGCGGGCGAGCAGCCCGAGCCGCCTCCGCTCCCGTCTGATGGGCTTGTTTTCCACCACCACCACCACCCCAAGTCGGAGGGAGAGGGGGTCCTCCTCCTCCTCCTCCTCCTCCTCCTCCTCCTCCTCCTCCTCCTCCTCCTCCTCCTCCTCCTCCTCCTCCTCCTCCTCCTCTCCTCCTCCTCCTCCTCCTCCTCCTCCTCCTCCTCCTCCTCCTCCTCCTCCTCCTCCTCCTCCTCCTCTCCCTCCAACTGATGGTGGTGGTGGTGGAAAACAGGCCCATCACCGTCCCAACCCGCCGCCGAGCAGGGCGCCCCCGCCCCGGGCCAGGCTGCGCCCCCGGCGCAGGCGGGCGCCCAGGGTGCGGCAAGCAGGCAGGCGCTGGCCCCTGCTGCGGGCTCCGGCGCAGGGCCGCCGCCCGCGGGCGGCCCAGGGGGCGCCCCCGCGGGCCCCGAGGGCGGCCGCACCAACGCCGCCGCGGGCTCCGACGCCCGCGCGCAGGCATCGAGCGTCGACGTGGACCACCTCGGCGACGTCGACGGCCGCCGCGTTGGCGCTCAGGTGCTCCTCCCCCGCGGGCAGCACGGCACCCCCGAGCTGGGCCGCGCCCGTACCACCCTGAGCCCCCGAGGCGGCCGGGGCGAGCCCGTGGGCCCTGACGTCCCGCAGGAGCTTGTCGTCGAGCGCATCCCCACGGCAGACGGGGGCATGCAGCAGCGGGCGCCGTCTCCGCTTGTGCCGAACTCCGCCGGGCTGGACACGGTGCCGCCCTGGAAGCGGCGCCCAGACACCATTGGGAGTCAAGCCTTGACCGTCAGGTCCCTGTCTCCGCGCCCGTCCTCGACCGCGGCGAGCCAGCCAGATGCCAGCCCGCAGTCGGCGCAGGGCGGCGTGGACGACCTGCAGGCCGTTGGGGGGCCCCCAGCAGGCAGCACCGGCGTTGCGAGGCAGGCCCTGGTTTCGAGAGGGGAGCACCCGGGTCCAGGCGTGCAGCCGCTCCCGCCGTCGCACAGCACTCCCGCGCTGAGGGGAGCGGCCCCAACTGGCTGGGGCGCGCGTGTCGGCAGCGCCTCGGCCACGATGCCATTGCGACGAGACTCTCTCCCGCTGATAAGAACCGCACCCGCCTCCGTGTTCGCGGCCGAAGCAGGGGCCGCCGCCCGTCCCCGGGGGAGGGCGCTTGCCTCCGCGCCAGCGGGCGAGGCAAACCTGGAGGCTCCGCAGCCTCCGCCGTCGCAGCAGCGGGCTGCAGCACCACCAGGGCCGCCAGAGGGGTCCTACATCGGACCGAGGCCAAACACCACGCACTGGTTGCCCAGAGCCGACGTCGCGAGCCAGGGGCGACTGTCCAGTGTGGCGCTGGAACCACTGCCGCAGGGCGCGCACACGCGTGGCGCCGCAGCGGGGCCAGCCGCGGCGTTGCCGACTGCGGAGATGGTGGACCATGCTTCGTTTGGCGTCACGGCCCCTGCTGGCCTCTCCCCGGTGCCGCCGTGGCTGCGAGACCAGCAGCAGCAGCAGCTGCGCGGGTCCACCGTGGGCTCGACGTCCACCATGGACGCGGCGACGTGGCCAGAGTGGAGCGAAGCCTGGCGCAGGCACACAGCGGGAGACTGGAAGGCACCCGCCGGGCAGCAGTCCTACCTGCCCGCTGGGCGCGGCTGGGGAGAGGCCGAAGGCCACGCGCATGGCACCCTCTCGCGGGGGTCACCGTCGCGGAGTGCGTCGCGGGAGCCCTCGCCGCCGAGGGCGCCCTCCCCGCAGAGGTTGCCCAGGGCGGGCGCGCTCTCCAAGGCACCCGCCCTCGCGAGCCTGCCGCGGGGCCGCAGCAGGGCGGGCGACTCCGCGGAGCTCGGCGTCCGGGTCTTGGCCAGCCAGTCGAGGATTGCGACCAGCGCCTAGCTGCGCGCCAGCCCTCGCCCGCTCCGGGTCCTCACCGCGCCCTTCCGGCCCTGCTGGCCCCTTGCAGGAGCCGTGGCGGACGCACGGGGGGGGGCCGGGAAAGCCAGGGGCCACGACACCAGTGATGGACTGGCCCAGGGCGGGGGCATCGACCCCGCGTCGCCCAGTCGTCGCCGATCGAAGCAAGGGTGCCCAAGCCTCGCCCAAGCGCGAGCGGCTCTCGGGGTCATACGGCCGATCCATCGGTGATGCACCGCCGATTCCAGGGCAATGGCCCCCCCCTCCCGAGCCACCTCCGAAGGGGGGGGAACGAAATCTGCTGCACGCGGCTGGCTTCGGCCCCGCCGCCGGGCTCCATCCCCCGACGCGCGGCCGCCTCTGGCACCAGGGAGGCGCTGGGGAGACCGGCTTCGTGCAGCCGATTCGCGGACCCCCCCCCTCCCGAGGGCTGCCCCCCCTCGTGCGCCCCTGTGCGCTCCCTCCGCCTCCTCCACCCGGGCGACGCGAGGCAAAGCGGGCCCAACTGCGCCGACAGTCGCGCGTGAGCTGCTCCGCGCGCAGCTCACGCAGGGCCGCGCGGGAGAGCCCTGGGCAGCGTGCCGCGCTGGCGGCCCGCGTGAGCCACCGCCAACAGGGCGCTGTGCCGTCTCGCGCATGGCCCGTTTTGGATCGTCGCCCACCTCCTCCACGGGCCTCCCGACGCCGCGGGCGCAGGACAGCGGGGGGGGGGGCTCCCTCGAGCGTCGGGCCCCCAGGGAGGGGGGGGCGCCTCTCGGCCCCCCCTGGGGGCCTCTATCTCCAGCGGGCCAGGAAGCACTCCCGGAGGCGGGGCCCACGAGGTTCGCGACGTCGGAGGCCCGGGCCTTTCGGCGCGTCGCCCTCCCCCCGCGCACCCGCGGCGGCGACGGCAAGAATTCGGAGGCGCCCGCTCGTTTGTTTTTGTTGGGGCCCGGCGTTTCCTCGGCATATGGTCCAGGAGGCCGGCCAGGGCGTCTCCACGGCGTGTCGTGCAGTGGCCCGAGGTGTGTTAGCTGACGTGCCTGCTGTAGAAGCCACGGCCCCCTCCTCCTCCTCCTCCTCCTCCTCCTCCTCCTCCTCCTCCTCCTCCTCCTCCTCCTCCTCCTCCTCCTCCTCTTCCTTGTCCTCCTCCTCCTCCATTTCCTCCTCCTCCTCCGCTTCCTCCTTCTCCTCGTCGTCTGCTTGCATTGGATGGCCACCGAACGGGCACCACCACTCGCAAAGTGCCTACTCGCAAACGTCCGCAGAAAGCGGAGGTCTGCCTCGGTGTGAGAGATCGTGAGGCCCCCGCGGCGGATCCAGGCCGTCTGCGAGCAGCTGCTCTGCGAGCCGTGGAGCGCGCTTGCCCAGAGGAGGGCCCGTTGAGACCTCGGCTGCTGCCCCGCAGGGCCCACGCCCGCTCTCCAGTGCCGGCCCGACGCGGAGCCGGCCGTGGCGAGGAGAAGCCCACACGGGCGGCCAGCAGGAGAGCGAAGCGCGCCGGGGAGGGCAGCCGCTGCCTCGACCGGGCCCTCCCTCTGAGACCTGACGCTGCAGAGGAGGTGCAGAAACTCCGACTGTTGGCGCTCCGCGCGGACTTCTTCGAGCCGCACTGGGCCCCTCCGGCGGCGCCTCGGGCGCCGCCCCTGGCGCGGTCCGCGCGCCAGGGAGGGGAGTACCCGCGCGGATCAAAAGGAATCCGCGCGCAGCGCCAAACGTTTCTGCTTCTGCCATGTTTGTCCTGCCTCGATAGGTGCGGCATACGGCGGACAAAACACGACCAGAGCTCTGGACCCCCTCTCTCGGCACTGCTGCTCGATCGGTACCGATGTCCGTGAGGGCCCCCCACGGCCCGCAGCTGGGCGAAAGCACGCCTGCCGTGGAAGGACGGCGACGCCAGGCTTCCCAGGGCTCCTCTGAGTGCAGTTCTCGCCGACCACACGCAGAGGGGGGGTAGGGTTAAGTCGGGCGTGTCCGTGGAAGGATGGCGACGCCAGGCTTCTCGGGGCTCCTCTGAGTGCAATTCTCGTCGGCAACGCGCAGAGGGGGGTAGGGTGAAGCCGGGCGTGTCCCTCAAAAAATGGCCTGGAGACGGTGTGTCGATGAGTTGTTCGACTATGTTTGAGTACGTTTTGGCTATTTCTCATTTCTGTAGTCCAAAATCCGCCTGTAGGAAGGAGGACAGACCTGACCTAAGGATAGGGGGAGGGGGGAAGGCTTCGTAGAAGGAGGCTGCTTCTCAGACGGCACGGGCCTAGCGTCTCTAGACGTAGCGCCCGCGCTTTATAAGAGGCAGACCTCTTTTGAGAAGCCTTTTCCCCTTCCCCCTACCCCCCTCTGCGCGCCGCCAGCCGATGGCAACAAAGTGAAGATCGGCTGCGGAATCCGAGCCCTATCTTCTTCGCCGATCAGCGATTCAGGTAAAACTCGATGGGCGGCGGGGGTGGGGTTCGGAACTCGTCGAACACGTGGCGAAATCTGGACCCGACCCCTAGCCCCCGTCGATTCAGGAGAGCCGGTGGTTGGTGGAGGTAGGGTCTCGGCATCGCTCGGACGTGTGCCCTTGTTCTCGCCGGTACCATCGAGGAGGATCTTGGATCATCTTGCGGAAAGGTACACGCGACACCGACACGTGCACGGGAAGTGGACGTCCGAGCGATGGCAAGGGGTTCGGATGTCGCCACCTAGAAGAGTCGGGCCGTTCAACGGCGGCGAGCGAGGGGGGGACGCGAGAAGGAGAAGGCCCTCTTAGAAGGCGGCGGGAGTTCTCAGGAGCCCTCGCACACTCTCCGAGAACGCTCTCTGACTCCGGGGATGGCTAAGAACACTTCTCAGAAGGCCGGGGCACTTCCGAGCCTTCTGAGGAGGCCCGCCTCTTCCCCTCCTCTTCCTGCTCCTCCTCCCCCTCCTCCCCCTCCCCCTCCTCCCCCTCCTCCCCCTCCTCCTCCTCCTCCTCCTCCTCCTCCTCCTCCTCCTCCTCCTCACTTCCCCCCCCTCGCTCGCCGCCGAGTTCAATGTTGCCCCCGGCCGCTCCCCGCCCCCCTGCGCGCCGCGGGCGGGCCGCCCCCGCTGCCTTCGGGACAGGCCCGCCCTCCCCCCACGCCCGGTGCCCGTGGCGCGGCGGCCCCCTCGCCGCGGGGGGGCTCTCCGCGCGCGCCGTCGAGGGCGTCCTGCATGCGGGCCGCGGTCGTCGCCTGCGTCTCACCTCCCGGGGGCAGCGTCACGGCGGTCGATTGGGCGCCGCGTAATGGGGGGGTCATAAATGGGGGGGTGGCGAGGGTGGTCCGAAAAGGTACCCAAACGGTACCTAAACGAGCCCCCTGGGGCTCTGGAGGGGCCCGAAAGGGGCATGAAAGGGGACCTTTCCTGACCCCCCCATTTGCGACCCCCCCATTAAGCCACGCCCAAGTCGAGGAAGAAAAACCGAGGCCTCCCCGATGGGGTCGGAGTGGACGGGGTCGGAGGATCGCGCCGCGTCGCCGGTGCAGCGCCGATGCGGCTCGATACGGAGCCCGATTTGCTCCACGTCGACGTCGCCGATGCATCGGCGATGCGGCGCGAGCCTCCGACCCTATCTACTCGGACCCCATCTAGGAGGCCTCTAAAAGATCCTCGCAGGCTTTGGAGATCCTGGAACGTATCCTGAGCCAGCCTTACCATGACAACATTCTCTCCCTGAGCGACACGGTGGTCGAAGAAGAAACACTTGCATCAACACACACTTTCGGCGGTCCACGCGGTTTTCTTGGATCGACGCTTGGGTCCCCCCTGGCGGCGCCTCTGACTGTGCCTCTGGCGCCGCCCTGGCACCGCCCCGGCGCGCTCCGCGCGCCAGGGCGGGGGTTTCAGCGCCGATCCAAGACATCTGCGCGAAACTCCGAAAGTACATGTTCATGCTGTTTCTGTTCCTCTAGATCTGGAATCCTGAGAAAAAGAATCCAGGGTCTGGAAGCCGGGGGAACACCAATCGAGTCTTGGCCATGGACATCACCGCCGCCTTCGTTCGACAAGAAACCCTCCAGGGTCTGGAGCTTCCTGGGCACATTCCTGGGCACATTCCAACGCACTGCAATTGGGGGCGGACAGGCCCAGGGGGGAGGCACCGAACCCAAGTCGCCCAGTCATCGCCGGTAGGGGCCCCGACAGCCCCAACAGCCCACCCCGCCCAGGAACGAGCTGATTCGCTGGGGCCGCTCGTCGATCTACCCGCGGTGCATCGCCGAATCCAGGTCGATGCATCCCCCCCTCCCCCCTGAGCCTGCCTCCCCCCCCCCCCCCTTGTCGCCGCCCCTCGCTCCAGCGGCGGGCTGGACTGCCGCCCGAGTGGAAGGGGGAGCCCGTGAGGTGCGGGCCCCCAGCTTCGGAGGGCGCCAACTCTCATGCACCCACACAAGGGGTGTATGTATATATATATATATACACAAGTACATATATACTTTGCCTTGCAACCTTCTATATTTATATATGTACATACATATAAGAAAAACTGATACACCCACACCAGCCCTGGCAAGGCCAGTGCTGGACCCAGCATCGGTGTATATGCCCTCCCAGGTCCTGGGCCCAGGGTGGGCACTGCGAGTATCGGTGTGGGTGTATAGTGGGCGCCCTCCTGCAGCTGCGTTCTCGAACCCGACACCCCTGGCCGCCTTCGAGCCACGGGATGTTCACGGCCAGCGGCGCAGGTGGTTCGCTTGCTGCCACTCCATTGAGGATGACATTTTGCGGTGCATCTTCGATGGGGCACTGTCTGTGCTGTCGCGCCGTTATCCGCGTCGGATTCACGTCGAGTCCATGTAGAGCGTCGAAGTCATGCCGAAGCTGCATCGAGCCCGCGTCGGACACAAGAAAAGACAGCTCATTTCAGGACAGGCGAGGCCCCCCGAAGACGCAACGTCAGGAGTGCTGCGGCCGCAGCCAACAACAACAAAAACGTCGTTTGTGTTTCACCTTCTGCTGGCCGGTTGCCTCTCTCGGGCGGCGGACCGCTACAGGTTCCCGTGCGGGGTGCAGGCGTGTCTTTTTGGTGCGCAGGCCACCGTGGAAGCGGCGGTCGTCGCAACCGGGTCGGCGCCTTCGCGCTCGCTTGGAGAAAAAGAGCTCCGCTCGGCGCTGCCAGCCCACCAGCGAGACACCTGTTGCCCGTCTGCGGTTTGCTGCTGTCGCACTGCTGCTGTCGCCGGTTCTCCCGTTCCTGCTCGCCCTGTTCGGCCGCCCGCCCCGTTGCCCTGCTGCTGGTCGATCTCCCCTCGTGTTCCCCCCTCCCCTCCTCCCTGGGCCCCCCCCAGCCCGCCAGCTCCCCCTCCGCCTGCTCCGCCTTCGTCGTGGCCTCGGTTTGTGTGCCTCCTTGTTGCGCGAGCATCCGCCTCCTCGTCGTCCTCCTCCTCCTTCTCCTCCTCCTCCTTCTCCTCCTCCTCCTCCTCCTCCTCCTCCTCTCTTTCTCCTCCTCCTCCTCCTCCTTCTCCTCCTCCTCCTCCTCCTTCTCCTCCCCTCCTCCTCCTCCTCCCTCCTCCTCCTCCTCCTCCTCCTCCTCCTCCTCCTCCTCCTCCTTTCCCTCCGCATCCTCCTTCTCCTTCTCCTCCTCCTCTTCCTCCTCTTCCTCCTCCTCCTCCTCCTCTTTTTGACTCCGCGGTTTGCGCCGCGCCACCCCGCTGCCTCCCAGCACCCATCTCCGTGCCTCTCAACTTTGCCGCCCAGGGCGACTTGCAGGACATCGAGCCCCCGCTGACTACCCATCTTCGGAGGTCATTGGGCCGCGCGACTCGGGCTGCAACTGGCCCCGATGGGCTCCGCTATGCCAGGTGGAAGCATGAGAAAGGAGTGCGGGGCCTCATGCAGGTCTGTCGGCATCTCTGTCTCGGAGGGCCATGCCGTCGTCTTTCACTGCCCTGCTGGCGGTTTTCATCCCGAAGCCTATTGAAGACGGCGTGCCCCGAGCCCGGTGAAGGCGGAGTCTGGAGAGCCCTTGATGATAACAGACCCCTAGGAATGAAGAGCACAGCGAACAAGGCCACACGCTCGATGCCCAACGGCAGTTTCCAAACGGCGGCGCAACAGATCGCGCCGAAGTCTCCGAAAGGTTCCATTCGCGGTCGGAGCCTTGAGGATAACATCGCGACCCTCGACATGAACGCAAGGTCCGCGAGCGTTCGGTCGCACTCACAGCCTCAGGAGACCCCCGCGACGCTCGCCCTCGACTTCACCCAGGCGTTTCCGCATGCGCGTTGTTGCCCCCGTCGGTTTCGCGTCCCAGGCGTGTTTTTGTTCGCGCCGTTCGTATGCTCTGTCGGCGCAGCCCTGCGTACGTGGCGGTCAGACCTTCCCCTCCATGGACTTCGTGGACAGTGGGGCACTTCAGGGGTGACCCTTCAGCGGGAGCACGTGCGTTGTCGCAGTCAATATGTTCTTTCTCTACTTCGAGGGCCCCCCGGTTGCACCCTTCCCGTCGCTGGGGGCCGCGGGGGCCTGTCCCGACGACGCTGGGGCGGCAGTCCGGCGTCGTCACGCCTTTCACGCCTTCCGCCGCCCGGCTCGATCGAGTCGTCCCGCAGGCAGCGAAGGGGGTCAACTTGCACCGTTCACCCAAGAAGTGCAAGGCTATTCCACGATGGCCTCCGCAGTCTGAGGACGCGGTGCTCGCCCTGTGCTCCGCGCTACGGGCAGTTGTCAGCTCGCGGCCAGCATTCGGCATCGTCGACAAATGCATCCATCTGGGCTTCAGGATTGGCCCAGCGGCTTCCCTCTCACTTTAATGGCAGGCCCCCGACCTTAAGCGCCACTCCCGCGCCATCGCCGTCAGTCAGAAGGGTGCCCCTGCTGACGTGACTGCACGACCCGATGCGGCACGAGCACTTTCAATCCTCTTTTTCTACATATATATATATATATATATATATGTGTTTTCTCTCTCTCTCTCTCTTTCTCTCTCTCTCTCTCTCTCTGTTTCTCTCTTTCTGCCTCTCTCTCTCTCTCTCTCTCTCTCACCGCGCAACTCGCGCCAGTGCCGCGGGCTCCGGGGCAGCGGCAGAGGCACCCTGTCGCGCGCCTTCTGCGCGCCCCTAGCTTTCCAGCTGCGACGCCCGACGTCTTTTGGACGTGGGAGCTCGGTCCACAGCTCAAGGCGCGGCAGCCCTCGCGCGCGCGGCTCTGGTCACGACGCAGGCTTGGCAGCCCCATCGCTCTCGGCGCCGCCGTCTACTTCGCGACGGTGGGTGACGCACTCGATACGTGGGGGCGAGCTTCTGGTGGCGCTCGCACTTTGGCGCGAGGCACCGCTGGCGCTTCGGCTTGAACAGGCTGCCCGCGGGTTTGTCGGGCACTCCAGCATGAGTCGTGGCGGACTTCTGGATCTGCTTTTGTTTCGCAGGCGGCCTCGTCGCGAAGAGCTGGAACGCCTGCCCACCCCTGGGGCCGTCCTCCAGCTGTCCGCAGGTTCTTCGACGAGCGTGAAGACGCTAGTTCAGGCGCTCTGAGGCAGCAAGCGGCGATTTACAATGATGAGGCCCCCCTGCGTTCGGCTGACGCGTGGTCGAATGGCAAACGTAGGCGGCGGTGTGCATTCCAGTCACTATCGCTTCCGATAGTTTTACTGATGAGCTCCTTCGTCGCGCGAGACGTCGTTCGAGGAGGCGCTTCGGCAACGACGCCGCGCCCGCTCTCTTCCGGCATCCCAATGCTCAACTCGCACAGATGCCCACAAGTTGGCGCTCGGCCACTGTTCGCACGTGGTTCGGTGGCTGAATTACACAACGTCGCACACAAAGGCGCTGCGCGCGCGTGCGCGGAAGCCCCGATCAGCCAGACTCTGTCCACCACGAAATTCTGAGCTGTGATCGACGTCGCCATTTCGCAGCATCGGGCCTCAACTTTGACATTCCAGGACATCGAGGGTGGAGGCTCGGTCTGATAGGCGGCGTTTTCTCGCCCGCGCTCGCCGCGCACCACGATGTTCAGCTGACGCACCGCAAGCAGGGGAACGACGGCTCGCAGCAGTCCGCTCGCAATCTCATGGCACTAGCGAGGCCGACCCTGAGGCTTCCTTTTGGCGGCGGTCAACGCCGCCAGCCTCACCGACGCAGGCTCGCCCGTGCTGCGCGAGAGCCGAGGAGAGCAACGGGCACATCATCGCGCGTTTCTCCCTCATCTGTTTCCTCGTCGTCTTTATCTTGTTCTACATTGCCTTTCCCTTCGATCAGTGGGCCGCGGCCCCCCGCTGTCATGGGCCCCCGGCTGCCTGCCGCCGCAGCCCGTCTCGTCGTTTGCGTTGTGGCCAGGGTGGGCAGCAGCAGCGGCATGTAACCAGCATTCTTATGGGTGCGTTCCTCACCCCCTCCCCTCCCCGTCCTTCTGCTGCTGCTGCTCCTCCTCCTCCTCCTCCTCCTCCTCCGTAGCCATTTTGGCTCAAGAATGCCGCACCCGAGGGCTCCGCGCCCTCGTGCCGAACTGGAAGCTGCTAGTCCGCAGCAGTGCCAAGGCCTTGTGCTCGACAGCTTTTGCCAGTACTGCACGGGCTTCTGGCAGCCCATCTTTCGTGTGCTCCTGACGGAGCTTGTTGCTACGGCGCTGCGATGGCCCCCGCCCCGTGGCGTATCCCCGACGATGCGGAGGAATCCTGGACGAGGCAACCCTGGATCCGAGTTCCGCCTGGGGGCGCCATGGCTGGGCAGATTCGTGGCGCTCGGCTTTACACTGTGTGCTCTTGTGGTCACTGGACTTGGGATGACCTCCTGGCCAAGAGGCACAATCTCTGCGTCGGGTGCCAGTCCCAGTGCCACCCGCTCAGCTCCTCTCTCGGCGGCGGCGGCCAGATGCTTATGCACACCGGTGCTGAGGAGCCTGGGTGGGGTGAGGGAGGCAGCAAGTCCAGGGGTCGCTGGCGCAAGGGTACTCAGGCGCTGCAGGTGCAGCAGGGCCCCTCCGAGGCCATCTCTCCCCAAGCTCTTGTGGCTGTCAAGGAGGCTGCTTCGCACCTCGCGCCCAACCTTGCCCAGAAGTTGCTCGCCCAGTTCGTGCCCAAGCCTCCGCCCCAGCCCCAGGCGACACCTCAGGCCGAGTGGCAACGTGCATCTCAGGCCAAGAAGGCGTCCAAGGAGAAGCTTGACAAGGCCCTGGCGCGCCGTGCGGCGCTGGACAAGGAGGCCAGTGACTTGGACAAGCACCGTGACGAGCCCATGGCGAGGGATCTGGAGAACGCTGACATTCTGGAGCAGGCCACTCGTAAGCTGGCCGTCGGAGTTCTCAAGCCTGCTGAGCCCAGTCCCAGCAAGAACATCATCTCCCTCGACGACCTCTTCAAGGACTCCGCTGAGGAGATCAAGCTCGACTTTGGTGAAGAGCTGGACGTTTCTGGGCCAGCCTTTTCTGCCGAGGACCGCGAGGGATTTGACAAGATCAAGCTTGAGCAGTCCCAGCAGGTCAAGACCCTCCTGCACGGTGCGCTCACGAGCATTAAGTCCCAGTACAAGACGCACCAGGAGGAGTACCAGAAGCGGATGGGCGAGCTGCGCAAGAAGCGCAAGACTACGGATGGTGCGGTTGCAGCAGGCGTCGAGGCTTCTCAAGGTGCGGGCAGCCAGAGCGCCGCTTCCTCTCAGGCGCCTACGGCTGACGCGCCGAAGGCCGCCCCAGCGGCTGCTGTGGCCCCCGCCGAGCCGACCGAAAAGGAGAAGGGGATCGAGAAGGTGCGCGCTGACACTCTCGCACGGGCTAAGGCTGCTTCTGCTCGGGCCAAGGTCGAGGCTCGCGAGTCGGGCTCCTAGCTCTGCTGGTGATGGTCAAGCGTGCGACAGCTGTTCTACCTGCAGCTCTCCTGGCGGTGCTCTCTCAAGATCGGCCTCCTCATTTTCACTCTCTTCTGTACCGTCCACTTCGACGGCAGGCGGCCCCTTTTCGCCCCCGCTTCTGACGACCTCTACTGGTGCTACTACGTCCTCGTCGGTTTCATACGACGGGCGCTCACTCACCGCGCCTGCGAAGGCAATGACCCCGTGGACGGCGCCTGCTGCAGGTTGGCCAGGCCAAGACCTCAGCACGGATTCCCGCGGCGCGAGTCTTGCTGGAGGCTCGGCAGACGACGCCACATGTGCTTCGGGTTCATACGACGGGCGCTCACTCACCGTGCCTGCGAAGGCAATGACCCCGCGGACGGTGCCCGCTGCAGGTTGGCTCTGCCAAGACCGCAGCTGGTTTCCCGCGGCGCGAGTCTTGCTGGAGGCTCGGCAGACGACGCCACATGTGCTTGCGGTACGGCCATTACTGCGTTGGTTGCGGCTTCTACTGCTTCGGGCGCTACGGCGACCTCGGCCCCGTGCTCGACCTCAACGGCAGGCAGGCGTTTGCGCTGGCTCCAGAAGGCGTGCGACGTGGGAGGCGCCGCTGGAGAGGGGACGGCCCCTGGCTCCCAAGGGCGCGCGGTCCTGCGGGAGCCCGTAGGGCACACCGCGAACTCGGTCCTCACTTGTAAGGACCAGGACCCTGGACGGCGTGAGGCCATTCGTCAGCGTCTCATCATGGAGCGTCGTCTTCGATTATACACTAACTTCTGGCTCCAGGACCCGAGTCTGTTGGATGAGCCCGCCAACCAAGATTATTGGATGCGCCTGTGTGTCACTTATGCTGCCGACTTGCTTACCCAGGGTGTTTACGATCCTCTCGTATTGGAGCAGGCGGCTCGGGCTGGCATTGAGAACTTGGATGTTGTGAGGCGGGGCATGGCGCGTGACATCTGTCTTTCGGCCTGGAGGTCCAGAAGGAGTGTGAGGGCTCGCTACCATAACAGCATGCGTTTGCTTTCGCAGTCTGGCCCCGATGCATGGGAAGAGGAACGTCGTCGCCACGCCCGTTCATTGATCCTTGCTGAGCGTGAGTTTGACACCTCCAACCGTGCCCCTGGCCCAGGTACTGTCGTCGCTACTGGTGGATCGCCTGTCTGTGCTGCTGGGAATCCTGGTTCCACAGGTTCATTGGTCGCAGGGCAGTCGAACCTTTCCTTGCGGCCCACGGGGTTGGAGCAATCGCCCTGTGGTGCCCCGAGTGAATCAGGCGGCGGTCCTGTATTGCTGGAGTCTCATGACGATGGGAGTCAGGGGCCTGGGCCCGACCCTGACAGTGACACCGCCCCACAGCGTTCCCTGTCCATTGTCTATTCCAGCATCAGCGTATGGGGCCCAACCGCTTGCAGGTGGTTTGCAGCATGCTCGGCAGACATCATCATTTTTTGTCGAGCACAGGATGCGCGGCCCCAAGTACCAGGCGATGGCCAAGAAGCTGCACAAGCTGGGCTGGAAGGTTGTGGCTCAGGCCGCTGGGCCCACGCTCGCTGATGATGCTTCGTCAGGTGTTCTGGTCGCCGCGCGTTCTCATCTTGGGCTCTCACAGTTAACATGCGAGGCGGGCGAGTGGACTACGGCTGGAACGGCTCGGTGGTTGATGTGTACCTTGAGGCTTCGGAAGGTTTCCCTGACCATTGTCCCTGTCTACTTGGCCACGGGGGGTGAGCTCAGCGGCCAGAACCTCGAGCTGCTGGCGGACCTCGGAGCCCATCTGAGCGCGGCAGGTGTTCCCGCCCTTGTGGTGGGCGACTGGCAGGTGGACCAGAGTGTTCTCGAGGAGTCAGGATGGCTGGAGCTTCTCGGCCTCGTCCCTGTTCCTACGCCTGGTGTTTCTGTTGCGTGCTCTGGGGTCTCCACCAGTCGGATCGATGACGATCTGGTCTCTGCTAGCTTCTCTAGCGCCGTCCAGTTTAGGTCGCTTGTTCCAGTGCCTTGGGGCACCCACGCCGCTTTGGGGTTTCAGGTTTTGGCTTCTCCCAGGGCCATCATGGTTTGGAAGGCCATGCGACCTAAGCCCATTCCCGTTAAAGGCGTAGCTGCCCCTGTTGAAGCCTGGCCGCACTTCCCTGTGCGCGCGCAGCTGCTGCAACGTAAGCGACCAGCCTTCTTCAAGGCCAACTATGCCGCTGTCAGCCTTCTCAAGCTCGAGCATGACAACAGCCAGGTCTCTCTCGATTTAGGTGCCCAGTTGTCTACCTGGACTGTTGCTCTGGAGCTTGAGGCCTTTTCGAAGCTTGGTTTGGCCCAGGATCATGTTTTCCAGTTAATAGGTCGTTGCCAGGAGCCCAGGCTTCGTTTGGTGCCCCTCACGGCCGCCCAGGTTGAGGGGCCCTGCCAGGCAGACCGTGACGCCCGTTTCTGGCAAGCTGCCTTTGTCAAACTCAAACTGTTGCTCAAGCTTGTCCCGCAGGATTCCTTAGAGGATATCCCGCCGCAGCCTGACCGTAAGCATGCAGCTCAATTTCGTGCCACTATGGCTTGGCTCTCTCGGCAGGTGCCCCCTCCCCCGTCTGACCTTTCCGATGCGGGTCAGTGTGGAACCTTTAACTTGTGGAAGATTCGGTTTCAGCGTATTTCGGGGCTGCCGTTCGACGGGCTGCAAGACTTGCTAATTGAGCTTCAGCAGGTGTCTGAAAAATCCCACCGCGACGCCCTTCAGGCTCAGAAGGCCTCGTGGAAGGCCTGGCCCCAGGTGGCGCTTTGCAGGTCTGCGGGGCCTGCCCATCGGCTGTTGAAGCCACCCCTGGACCCTCTGGAGGCCGAAAAGATCGGCGAGGAAGGACCCTGATCAGCCCCCGATCAGCTCCTGGAATTTGAAGCGGCCGCTTGGACGGCCATATGGCAACAGCACGACAAGGACGAGGCGCGGGCTGCGTTAGCTGCCCTGCGTAAGTGCGCTCGGTCGTCCCCGCGTTTGCCACCAATCGACCTGGACACCCTTAATCGCGCGCTCAAGTCTTTGCCTGACTCCAGGGGTCAGGGCTTGGATTTGATTGAGCCGCGCCTAATCAAGGAGGCTAGTGTTGAGGCCAAGCTCCACCTCATTCAGCTTCTAGAGTCCATTGAGGAGCAGTGCACTCTGCCTTTTCAGCAGCTGTTTGCTTTGATCGCCCTCATTCCGAAGCCTGACGGTGGAAAAAGGCACATTGCGCTGCTCGGCTTTGTTTATACGCTTCTTTTGCGCATCAGGAAGCCTTTCATCGCGGCATGGGACCGTGGGGCGCACGGGCCCTGGGACCAGACTGTTGGGGGCTCGGCCGACGTGGCTGGTTGGCTTGACGAGCTTGAAACGGAACTTGCCCTCCACAGCGGTTTCCAGGTCGGTGGCCTTTTGTTGGATATGAAGAAGTATGATGACCAGGCCTGTCTTAAGGACTTGGTGGAAGCGGCTCGAGAATTAGATTACCCACTCCGTCTGCTGGCCCTGGCCATCGATATCTACTTGGGTGTTCGGCATTTGTCGTTGGAAGGGGCTGTCCATCCTGGGATCCTGGCTCATGGGGGCATGTTGGCTGGGCGTGGCCAGGCCACCTCCCTAGCGCGGGCTCACTTGTACCAACCCCTCGCTGGAGCCAATGGATCGGTCGGTGGCCATAGGCTGCGGGAGTGGGCTGATGATATCTCAGCTCGTCTTTTTGGCACGCATTCGTCCATCGTTGCTACGTTCCCCATCCTGCTCCGGGCCCTCCTCACTGGCCTCAGGAGGCGTCGCTGTGAGTTGTCCTTGGGAAAGTCCCATTTGCTCGCGTCCTCGCCAGGCCTTCGGGCTGAGCTTTCCAGGATTGCTGTCAGTGAGGGCTGAGTTCTCGGTGGCTCTGGCCGCCAGGGATCTGGGGCACGACGCAGCTTTGGGCGCCAGAAGGACTGCGGCTGTCAGGAAGACCCGTTTCACCAAGGGGCGGGATGCCACTAGTAAGATTTTCAGTTTTGGGCGCACGTGCAGGCAAGCCAGTAAGTTGTTCTTCCCTAGTGCCTATGCGAAGGCCATGTGGGCGCCCGAGATTCACGGCGTCTCTCCCTCCATGCTCAAAGGCCTCCGCAGCATGGCGCGTGCTGCTAGCAAGACCCCGCAGAGAGGTGTGCGTGCCACAACCGCTATCCGTCTCACTTTTGGCTATGGCCAGGACCCCCTCCAGGTTTGCGTTCGGCGTGTCGTCAAGACGTGGTTTGCTCGCCTTGCGGGCCGCCCTGGGCCCCTCCGTCGCCTGGCCTGTCTCTGGGCGGCCTCCTTGGCCAAGGTCCGTAAAGGGCGGCCCTGGGTCCGTGGCCCGATGGCGGCTTTTCCCGCCACGATGTTGGCGGTAGGATGGCAGTGCCCCTCACCTGTCACTCTCATCGCGCCTTGTGGTGACGAGTGGCAGATAATGGAGGACGGGCACGGCCCGCTAGGCCCTCTTCTCGAGGCCTTTGACGATTCCATCGGCACCCTACATTGGCGCCAGGCTTCCGAGCACCTAGATGGCGTTGGAATCCAGGGGCCTGTCTCTCTTCATCATGTATGGGACCTTGTTGCCTCCCTCGAGAAGGATGGGCTTCGGGACCTCGCGGCTATGGTCTGGCTCTTGGTCTCTGGAGGATATTGGACAGAGGAGAGAAGGCACAAGGCCCAGATGGCTCCTGATCCCACGTGTAGGCGTTGCCAGCGTGACCCCGAGACCTCCTGCCACAGGTTTTGGGAGTGCATGTGTAATACCTCGTCGCAGGTTCAGGAGATTGCTGACTCTCAGCACCTTCGGCACGGTGCCCAGCAGGGGGCTCTCCAGTTTCCGTGTTTCTGGATTCCCTCCTGTGCCTGAGTCCAGGGACCTCCAGGGGCGGCGTTGTCCTGGGGCCTTGTTTCCAGGCTGTCTGCCAGGAGGCCTCTATGCCACCGATGGCACGGGAGGGCAGTTTGCCAAGTTTCCTGTCCTCCGACGAGTTGCCTTCGCCTTTGTGCGGCTCCGCCCTAGCGAAGATTTTGAATGGGATTGTGGTGTCACCGGTGTACTCGACTCGGTTCGACAGACGGTTCCCCGCGCAGAGCTTGCGGCCATTGTGGAGTGCCTTCGTTTCGTTGACCCTGCCCAAGCTCTGCGCGTGGCCACCGACCATGCCAGTATTGTCAAAGGTTTCCTGGCTGGCCGTGCTGCCTCTGCGAGGCTGGCAAAGTTTGATCTCTGGTGGGAATTATGGCAGCTCCTCGCGGAGCGACCTGGGGACTTCCAGCTTTTCCATGTTCCTAGCCACCTGTTGGAGGATCCCCAAAAGCTCGCCCGTTTTGGCGACTCTGTAGACTGGGACCAGGTAGTGCTCAACTCTGTCGCAGATGAGCTTGCTGAATTGCGGGCTCGGGAATGCCAGGTTCCGAATGGAGTTGCCCAGGCTTATAATGAGCTAGTCGGCAATGCTTGCACCATCCTCAAGCGCAACGCCTCTATCATTCTCGAGTGTGCTGCCCTCAAGGCCGAGCCTGAGCGCAGGCTGCGCAAGCAGCCCATTGATCTTGTGCTCCGCAGGCGACGGTGGATCGAAGCCGATGTGAGGGGTTCGTCGCACGCTTGGGAGTTCGGTTCTGGCGTTTGGACTTGCGGGATGTGCAAGGCTTCGATCTCCGATGTTGCCCCCTCGCTCCGTGCGAGGCTCCGCTCGGCTTGCTCTGCTTGTGGAGGAGGTGGAGTTGGGGGTTCGGAGTCGGTGGTGGCGGAGGAGGTTACTGTGAAGAAGTGGGCGAGGCCAGGTCGGGCCCTGGCCGCCAGGGATGATGCCCTTTGGCGTCGCCTGAGGCTCGACCCGCCCCCCCTGCGTGTTGCGCCCTGGGTCGCGGGCAAGTCAGTCCACCCGTCACACGTTTTGTGGCACCAGGGTGCTTTCACGTTTTGCGGTGAATGCGGCTCGTGGGCAGTAGCTCGCCCTGACTCTTTGCGGGAGCCTTGTCCCGTGGCCGCACTTGGACCGCACGCCATCACAAAACACCAGCTCGAGGTTTTGCAGCGGGTTTGCAAGGGCCTCCCGCCGTCTAAGACCTCCACGAGCTGGTTGGCGTAATTCCTTTTCCCTGCCAGGCAACCCCTGCATCTTTTGCACTCTGGAGGTTGGCTGGCAGCGGCGCACTGGAAAAAATCCTCCTCCTCCTCCTCCCCCTCCTCCTCCTATTTCACGCGCGATAGGGGTCGGTGCCCCGAAGCGCAGCGCGGCCGCCGTCGGCGGCCGACGGAGGAGGGGAGGGGGAGGCCCTTTTCGCCGTCCTGGAGTATTTAAAGAAAACCAGCTTCAAAACTTCGGCCAGGAGGAAGGGGCAGAGAAAGAAAAAAACGCCCCCCCTCGAAGCCAGGCCCTCCTTGGGCCGCGGCTAGGCCTTGCTGGGCCCTTGCGGGCGAGCTGCCCTCTCAGGGCTCGGAATTTTTCTCGGCGCGCCGGTCCCCGCGTGTGCCCCCGCAGGGTCCTTCCTGGTGGGGTGGTCACCCTTCGGCGCCTTGCGCTGTGACCACCCCGCTGGTTGTAGTCTTCCAGCAGGGCTGGGCTTCCTTGTCTTCCGCCCATGGCCTCCTGGCTGGAGGCGGCGCCGTCCTGTATGTTACGCAGGCGACTGGCAGCAACCCTTCGGCGGCTGTGCGCTGTCGCTGCCAGCCGAGGAGCCTGGCCGTTCCTTAAGTGTTCGCCTTCTGTTTTGGTATTTAAGCTGCCGGCCGCTGTGCGCTCCTTTTGTCTTTGCTTTCTGAGTTGTCTTTGCTTTCCAGCTGCTGGCCGCTGGGTTCCCCTTTGTCTTCGCTTTCCAGCTGCTGGCCGCTGGGCGCCGCTGTGCTTTGGTAGTGGTCTTTCTTTCTCCAGCTGCTGGCCGCTGGGCGCCCCTTTGCCTTTGCTGTTGTCTTTGTCTTTCCAGCTGCTGGCTGCTTGGCGCCGTTGTTTTTGCGTTCCGGCTGCTGGCCGCTGGGCGCCCCTTTGTTTTTGCTAGTGGCCTTTCCCTTTCCAGCTGCTGGCCGCTGGCCGCCCCCTTGTCTTTCCTTTTGTCGTTGTCTTCCCAGCTGCTGGCCGCTGGGCGCCCCTTTGCTTGGCGCGGTGGAGCGTGTCGGAAGGGCTGTCAGGTTCCAGGCCGGCGGGCTGTGGGGTTCCAAGTTTGCCGCGGGCTTCTTCTTAGACGAGCTGGAGGACATCTTCAAGCATCAGCACTGCCTTTTCGAACCTGTCGTCGCCAACCTGGTCCGATGCGACGATGGTACCCTGGGGGAGGTGCCAGACGTCCGCACGAACACCCTCACGCCCGCTTCGCGCTCCACAAAGTTGATGTGCAACCTTCCCTTGCCGAGAATGCGGTCCTCCAGCAGGGATGCCGTGTCAACGCCCTGGGTGATGATTGGGATGTGGTGTTCCCGCTGCTGCGAGTCCGACGCTCGAATCTTCTCGCTGGACTCTGGGCCGTCGTTTTCTTGAGCGTTCTTGCTGGACGTGGCTTCAGATGCGCCAGACTCGATGTCCTCGTGCGCAGGGGGCGTCTCGATGTCGCCACTGGTCTCTCCCAAGCGCCCGAGGCCGCGGCGAACACCATCCTCGTCTTGTGGGACTCCTTGCCTCTATTGGTTGCGGCTGGTCTCCAGAAGGCTTTGCAGACGGGCGATCGTACAGTTTTATGTTTCGACCACGCTCTGGTCGGCTCCAAGCTGCTCGTCGTAGACCTCGCGGGCGCAAGACAACACTGTCGGGATGTCCAGAGCGATTGGGGCAGCCTCGGAGCGGGCCGTGCCTGTGCCAAATGCCGTTTGGCCAGGAACGAATGCGGGTGAGTCTTCTTTAAGGGCGCTAAAGGATGTGTCAAGACCGCCTGCATCGACATGTAAGTGAGGACCAGGAGCTGTGCGACGAACGCCGCTGTTGACAAACTGGCACTATGTCTGACCCGTGCGCACACCATGGAAGCCCGCGGCCTCGTGCAGCACCGCCTCCAAGTACGCTTCGATGCCCACGCGGCTGATGTGGCGAACAATGTTGTACGCGCAGTCGAGGCTAATCAACTTGTTTTTGCTGGCTGGTGAAAGCCGCTCGCTGTTCCGAGCCGCAACTGCCAGTCCTTGGAAGTTGCGCCCCCTGCATCCACAAGGCCTCGACGTAGCCTGTCGCGGAGGTCGTAGAGCAGCGAACCATAACGGTTTCAAGAAGGAACGCGCGATTGTCTAGTCGATGCCGCGCCTGGAGGTTATACAACCCTTGCGCCTAAAAAGACTATGGAGCTTCCTCCTCTTCCTCCTCCTCTTCCTTCCACTACTACTACTACTACTACTACTACTACTACTACTACTACTACTACTACTACTACTACTACTACTACTACTACTACTACTACTACTACTACTACTACTACTACTACTACTACTACTACTACTACTACTACTACTAACTACTACTACTAACTACTACTACTACTACTACTACTACTACTACTACTACTACTACTACTACTACTACTACTACTACTACTACTACTACTACTACTACTACTATTATTACTACTACTACTATTACTGGTACTGCGATTACTACGACTACTACAATTACTACTACTTCTACGACTACTACTACTACTACTACTA